>JAAGOF010000088.1:298422-389739 GCA_010645155.1 Tigriopus japonicus | reverse complement strand
GGTCCACCCCCAGAGCTACCTCCTAGGCTGCGTTTTTCCTGTGATCTTTTTCCTGTGACCCTTTGCCGTGACCTTGCCGTGACTTTTGGCCGTGATATTTTGCCGTGACTTTTTTACCTTGTGGCCTTTTTACCGTGACCATTTTACCTTGTGACCTGTTTACCGCGTACCATTGGACCAACGCATCTTTGACCAGAGGTTTCACTTGGTTTCATCTTCTGAATCTTCTTTTCTACCGTACCTCTGTAGTATGTAATCTGAGTTCAGATAAATAATACGACTATTCAGGCTCAATTTATAAGTCACATATTTTTTGTGATTTTTGTGAAACAAAACAGGCGCAAAGAAGGTGTTAAAGATCTTGGCCATTTGGTGTGACCAGTACGAATTTTAGAAAACTTTGACCCTTTTACCTACGAGCAAAACGTAAGCCAAAATGGAACCCACTGTAAGTGCTAAAAGTTAAATAGCAAAAAATCCTGAAGTACAGTACTAGTGAAAATCCTAGTGCGGTAAACAGTTGTGTTAACATGTGAGCTATGAAATCCTAGAGTTTTGAAGAATAGAAAGATATATTAAAAAGCCCGTTGGCCGTCAGTCCTTTGGAATACTTTGTTAGGTTTTTGACATTTTTTGCAAATTGCCATTTCTTGACTGAAGAATAAATTTCAAAAATTGCATTCAAAAATAAAAAATTGAAAGCAATTAATCAAAAACGTTAAAAAAATTGACCAAAAAAATTAGACGAAGGATGAAAATGTCGTCCTTTTTGCACAAAAAAATAAACTTTGTTATTGACATGTCCAACATCACAATTTCATCAATCATCATCTTTGAAATTAAGGTTCACTTTTAAAAAATAGTTTTTTATTATGTCTTCACCTTTTTCGAAAAAGGAATTCAGGATGAACGGATTTCTCATTTTTGGAACAGGAACATGAGGTGTGTTTCCTTCCTTTTTGAGGTACGCCTGAAGCCCTAGAAAAATGAACTCCGATTCTTTTCATGCTTCAAATTACTGAATGTTGGGAGGTTGCTTATCTCTTTTTGATATCTACCATCGGGCCGGACTCCGACCCACAGATATTGGCAGATCTGACATGCTGGGACAGTCCCCCTATCGTTTTGTAGGGCACTTTTGAAGTTGACCTGGACCACTATGTCAATACTTAAACTTAGAGACTATGATAAAATTAGATGTAATGGTTCCAGAAAAACTCGGTACATGGGATAACTCAACAAATGAAAACTTAGTACAACGAAAACTGGGTATAGCGGAAAACTCGGTACTGGAAGATTTAGTACAGGAAATTTAGGTACAGCGGAAAACTGGGTACAGCGGAAAACTGGGTACTGCGGAAAACTGGGTACTGCGGAAAACTGGGTTCTGCGGAAAACTGGGTTCTGCGGAAAACTGGGTAGTGCGGAAAACTGGGTACAATGGACAGCTGAATATGTCTTAAAGCTAGATAAACATACTTATTCAACTGTCCATTGTACCCAGTTTTCCGCAGTACCCAGTTTTCCGTTAGCTTAAAGCTAGATAAACATGCTTAATCTGCCATAAAACTTTCAATGTTGAAATAGGCATGATGGAGTTATTTATCAACTTTATTAGAGGGTCTTTGGAAGCACTGAAATAAATAAACATTTTTTCTGACCCTGAAAAATTGGTCAGGTGTTTTCGTCCTTTTTCAAGCTCAAGGAACTTAAGCTCTGGCACTTGCAATTATTGTTTAGAAATACCGTACATTTATTGCTTGTATTTCTTGAACAACTTCTAAGCAGGGTTAGACAGGTAAAAACCTTGAGAGAATTAGTTGCAAGATATATTAGGCTTATTTTAACACTGCAAGTATTCCAGGCACATAAAGTATACTTCAACTTACTTTTAAATGTATTCAGTATTCTGCTTTACCCGGGTAGCCATTGTATTTAGTTGTGTTTTGTAACCAGTTTTTCGTTGTACCCAGTTTTCCGCTGTTCCCAGTTTTCCGCTGTGCCCAGTTTTCCGTTGGACCCAGTTTTCCGCTGTGCCAAGTTTTTCGTTGTCCCCAGTTTTCTTGTCCTGAAACTTTCAGTACCGAGTTTTCCGTTGTACCCAGTTTTCCTATGTTGAGTTATCCTATGTATCGAGTTATCCTGGAACCAAATAAAGTACTTTATGAATATGTAAAAACTTTTATTTAAGTCTCTACTTAGCTGAGCACAGTGGTTTTTCATAGTGCAACTTCGATTGACTGTGTCCACATTGAAGGCGTTGTTGAAATGTATGAAGATAAGAATAACTTTGAATGCTTACATATTAATTTCATTAACTTTCCAAATTAGTCAATATTTCTGTCTGAAATGGTGTTGCCTCTAAATTTCACCATTTTTGCGAATCATGAACAAGCTAATTTGAGAATTAAGATTTCAGCGTCGTTCCACGTTAAACCTGAACTGCATTTTGGAAATACTCGTGGGGAATATTTTCCCCACTTTTCTTTGAAATCTATCTTTGAAAAGAAAGAACTTCCTTTGATAATCCAGCTACCTTTGGTCAGTTATGTGTGAAAATTGTCCACTAGAATATGGAGTATTTCGCATCTGGTGATACCTGTGCCCCCACCTGACTGTAGAATGTGTAGTACAGCCACATTATACAGAAAAAAATAATCGTATTTAAGTGCGTCGCATTTAAATACAACACATGCCAAACGAAATTGGAAGATAATGAGCGACAAAAATGCTCCACGCCCACCAAAAAAACAAGTAGAACTTGAACTCATGGAACTATGCCAATAAATAATTCATATACGTATTAAGCTCAATTACCAAATAACAATACCAACCGAGAGAACGTTTGTTTCACTGACACGGGAAACTTCGTCTCTCGATAATGGAACAATACAAGGAATCAAAGTTGGAACCGAAGCTGTTTGATCATTTCGCGTGGGCCTTGAAATGGCTGGAAAGGATCGGAATATTTCCTTTAGCCTTGACATCTGATGGTCGCCAATTTATTTGTCGCAAATCTTCTCTATGGAAGGGCATCTTCCTCGTTGTTCTAGTTTTCGGTTGCCTCCTGTGAGTGATTCTGTTTGGGTGTTGAAATGAGTTGGGCATATCTAATCATCTTCCTTGATAATTCGTAGCATTGCAGCCTATCTAGGATTTTACGACACTCCAAACATTGTTTTGATCGGGATGAATGTAACTCGACAAATGGGTTTATCAAAAACGGATTTTGTGGCATTTTTTATCGTGTACCCTGTGGGCTTCTACAACATAATTTTCCATGCTTTGGAGATGCGGCGTGTATTTGATGGGCTAAATGAAGTGATTCGATGTTTGTCGACTTGTTGCCAGAAACTCATTGTGACACAAAAGGACCTGACAATAATATACAAAGACACTAGATGTATTTTGGTGGGATTCTTGATCAGCTTGGTTGGTGCTTGGGCTTGTTTTTTTCTGTTTCAATATAAGATGGCTGAAATTATTCACTTTGAGGGTAAAGAAATCAGCAGCAAGTTTTTATACGCAGGTAAGAGAGACACATTTTTAACTTTGATTTTTTACTGACAATTAACCTGTAGCATATTTTTTCCATAAGCATTGTGGAGTATTGGAACGATTTTTGGGATGTGTGCTCCCAACCAAATGATGTCTATCTTTTTGAGTATTTACATCGTCAACATTATTGACCTGTGTATGGAACGGCTTTTAAACATGATAAAGCAACGAGGAAAAGAACCCTTGAAATCGAAGAACAAAATTACTGTGGTGCCAATTTCTAACAAACCTGATTTGAACTCAGTTTTTCCTAAACAAATTCAAACACACGAGGTTGAAGAATTAGGCAAACTGATCAGCCAAGTTTTGGAGGATGTCAATGAATTATTTGGTCCGCTGTTCTTCATGAATCTTGGATATAGTTTCGTTTGCATCATCGTATTCAATTTTTGCGCGATCAACCTCATATTGCCCATTTTCAGCGGGAATTTCAACCTACCCTCCTTAGCATTTGGATGCCAATGTTTGTTCCTTCTGATGCATGCCTCAAACATCAATGAGCGTCTGCACAAGACAGGGCAAAAATTAAAAGACACCTCGCGGAAGGTTGGGCATTTTTTCTGTTTTAAAAGCAAGATCATATTTCTCTAGATTGTTATCAAAAATCTTTCAGTTGGGACAAGCGATGTCTGATCTGTACTTGGAGGATTATGATCTTATGACGAAAGTAGAGAGAGCCAGATTCAAGGATGTACGGAATCGGTTCCAGAATGTCACTCCAATTAGACCCTACAATTTCATCGATCTGGATATCAACACGTATTTGGCGGCCACCGGTTTGATTACAACTTATGTGATTGTATTGCTTCAATTCAAGATAGGAGAAGGTGGCCCTCAAAATTTACCAATGATTAATGCCACCAGTTTGAATAACACTTCATGATTTGATGAGTAAATCAAGTTAGAATTTATTTAACTTTGTGTTTTTATTCGTGTTGCATTTTGGTGAGTGCTGAGAGAGTCCCTAGAAACGTTCTATATTCAGGTTGAGATACTTTCACTTCAACTTAATTGCTAATATGCTCAGTTTATTAACTAGAAAATGAGAAATTTGGTGCATAAATAAATATTTTCAAGTATTTTTTGCATCAACATTAGGTCTTATTTTCTGTAGTAGCCCTAGAATTGATGAAGCGTTTTTTTTAATTTGATAACCCTGTCAATTTGTTATGGTCAATCAAAATAATCAAACCTCCCCGAGTTATCTAAAATATCTAAAAGTGAAATGTAAATTTTGATTTTGATTTGCCAAAATGGGTTACCCAGTTGAGTAAACGCCCGTTTTACAGTTGTCGGTATGATTTAAAACGACTCTTTCTGCGTTTAATGTATTTTTAGATGGTGCGAAGAAATGAATGATGATCTTGTGAAGAACTGACTTGTGAGAAGTACCTATTTGTTGTTAGAAGGGACAAGCTAAATGAAACTTCATCTATCAAATTCATATTTAAATGATGGGTGTAAAGCTTGGTGCTGTCATCATTGTTTCCAAAGGAAACACTCTCACATTTAATGATGCCAGAGTGGCCACGTGTACTAGCGCGTTCTTAAAAGTGCCGAGTGTAAGTGCTTCCCCAGACGGCGTAAGTTCGAATCCTGTTGGGGTCGGAGTGAAGCTGTCGGGAGAATCCTTTTTATAAGGAAGCCAGAGTGACCGCGCGTACTAATGCGTTCTTATAAGAGCCGAGTGTAAGTGCTTCCCCAGACGGCGTAGGTTCGAATCCTGTCGGGTGTCGGATTGAGACTGTCGGGAGATATCCTTCAATTTACAGGGAATCGCATTCCTTATAGCGGTGGTAAAAAATCCGCAAAGAAAAAAAACAAGTAGGGAAGGTTTTAGTTTTTAGCATTTGCTCAAGATTTGAATTTGTTTTGAACTAAACCTTCATCACTTAATTTGATGGAGTACTTCTAAAAATCAATGGTGCCCTAAATATGTTGAAAATAATTGCTGTGACATTTCTATGACGAGGGTTCAGTCTCTTTTGTTCATACAAATCAAATTAATAGTGATCAGTAGTCATATCACTAAATAACATAAACGCGATTTTGTATATCCATAGATGTGCAATAAATACCAAGCGAAAAGAGTGTGGCGTAATTGCTAATTAAGTAATTGTAATTTCAAATACGTCAAGTACCAGTCAAAAATCAATAAACATAAATTTTCCCGTGGAACAAATAAGTTTATTCACATACCACATAGTTCAATCCACAGATAGGTCATTTTGGAAACATCGTGATCTCTTAAGTAGTTAAAAGAACCGACCTCTTCCCAGAATCTTCTCTCATATGAGCACAATGTTCTCACGCTACTCATGTATATTTCAAGGCAAAGGCCTGGTAATTATGGGAAAATTGAGCCACCTTGCAAGCAAATGTTGACTCAGGAGGGCTCGATTTCGAAGGTTATTCGGTGCCATTTTGTCCTCATTTAGTTCCATTGCTCAGCTCAAACCCAACTTTCTTCCAGAATGGCGGATAAATCATGTCACGAAGAGAGAGCCAATCTGAAACCTAGTTCTTCAGTTCCACCTTTGAAGTTTCTTTCTGGGTGGTTGAAGTTGTGTGGAATTTTTGGTGGGTTTCCATTTGCCGTTTCAGCCGATGGATCTAGACTTCAGTTCTCGGTGCTTATGAAAGCCTTTTGCTTTCTGGGAGTGCTGTGCATCATCATTGGTGTGGGGTAAGCATTATTTTGCATATACTCACAGTTGATTTTAGAAAATTCGTGTTGAATTTTTCTTATACTGAGAGAAATCCTTATATCAACGGACTCGATAAAATTCAACTTTGGTTTTTATGCAATCACCAATTTAAATCGTTTTCTTTTTTTCCCTGCAGATTCATCAATGGAGTTTATACTTTTCTGCTGAATCTGAGTCTTGGTCGTATTTTTGAAGGTCTTCAATTTCACGATTTCACTTTCACAGACACTGTCGTGTTCTTGGGTTTGCTTCCCTTGGGACTTATTGGAATTGGTGTGCATCTGAAGTACTTTTTTGGCTTGAAGACGGTCTTGCCCAAGTTGAATCAAGATCTGGTTGTCTTAAGCGCTGACCTCGGTATTTCCGTTCAACAAATTCAAAGCATTACTAGACGTAATGTTGGAAGTACCGCCATTTTAGCCGGACTTATAATGGCATCCGGATTGCTTTGTTGGGGATTCGAGTACTTATTCATCAGGTCATATTTCCAAACATTCATCTCAAGCTTGGCGTTCTCAGGTGAGTTTTTGAACATTTGCATTTAACTTCAAAAAATACCTAAACTATATGAGCATGAACGTTTCGGATGAAACGATTTTAGAGATTAATAAATGGGTATAGATGTTTTTTTTTTAAAGATTTAAATACTTTAAACTCAAATTGACTCCGAACAACTTGATTGTTCAGCCTCAGTCAGAAAATGCTTCACCCATTTAGCCACCAATGAGTTCGGCAGGTTTGCAAAAAGTCGAGCAAGTCCAAAAAAGTGTCACAAGGAACATGACAGGGCTCGGCCCTGAATTTTCTAAACCCAGGATTTGAAGATAGCTGAAGTGATCGTAGAAGCTTCCCTTGTGTTCAGAAAGCACAGAAAGGAGAGGTTTGAAATATACTTAGGATGGAGTTTGAGTGTAAAACTGTACTCCAGTGTGGCCAACTAGCATTTTTCAATGCTAATTTCTGAAAATTAGCATTTTTTCAAGGGCAAAAGCATCGCAGAATTTTGATTAGCATTGCTAGACTTTTAGCATCTTTCTGGCATTATTTGAAAGACTCAAGAATAAAAAAATTCGCATGGCATTTTAGCCTTATTTTAGCACTTTTTGAAAAAAAACCTCCAATTTTGGGCATCAAAGACTACTGATTTTGATAGCCGAATTTGCCTATGTTCCCTCACTTAAAAATAAATAAATCGGAAGGGTCGTGCTCCTTATTTTCAAGTTGGTCCTGCAGTATAAGTAACCAAATTTCAGTTTACGGGCTATGTCTACCAACAACTTGAGAAGGGGCACAAAGCATTACTTGTCTTAAAAATGATTGGATTTGTGATGGAAATAGAACACCAACTACAGAAAACCCGCTTTTTAAACTTATAATGGATAAAACAGTGTTTCAGTAAAAAATGGATTAAAAAAGAAATCAAAAGTAGCTGACCACAAAATTAACTTTGAAATTTAAATTGTTCATATGTTTGATGTTGAGTGATTGCAAATTTAAAAAAATAGGGAAAATAAGTTGCGAAGATTTCTGAACCAAGAAATATTCAACTTTGGTGTGAAATTTTAGTCTTTAAATTGTAAATCTGCTTTTGGTTGTGGTATTAGGTATAAGTGTAACTGAACCAAAAAGCGGTTTTGGTCCCTCACTAGTTTCAAATTTTGGTCAATCTAGTATCCTAATAAATTTGAAGGAATATGGTATAAAACACAATGTTTAGTTTCTTACAAACCTTAAATTATTCAAGAAAATCACCTTTTATAATTGTCATCAAAAATTAGTGCTGCTTGGTTACCAATTATTGTATTCCCTTTATGATTTATTTCACAATCAGTTCATTAGACACTTTTGAAAGCAAAGTTTTTCACTATATATTTCACATAATAGGTGCTGTAGTCCTTTTTTCGTATTTGAAAAAAGTAGCATTTTTCTAGCATTTATTTGACTTTAGCTAGCATTGTCGCAAAAGTAAGTAATACAAAATTTGGGGGGCCAGGTATTCTTATCCCAAAATGACTGGAAATTGCTTTTGCACCAGGCCTGGGTGACATCAGAAGTGTGGGAGGGGGCTCCATTTTGCTTAAAGCAATATCCATTTTCCCACGTCTGTGAATTGATCCATGGCATCACTTTCTGCTCCAAAAGATCAATATAGACTTGGCTGTTGACTTTCACACCTTGAGGAATGACAATCAAAGGGGTTTTAAGGCCATTGTCACAGAATCCACCCCAAACCATCACACTAGCTGGATGTTGGTGAACAAACACCGACCTAGCATAGACAGGGATGTCCTCAAGGTTTGCAGCATATAATCTGTCATTTTGACAATTCCAAGCCCTTTGGACAGTGAAATTTTTTTCATCTGTCCAAATGATAACTGGTCGCAGCATACGCCTTAGAAAAGATTTGATTCCACGTTCTCTTTGAAGTCTCTTGACTACTGTTGCATTGGAAAGTACTTGTCTTCGCTGGAATTTGAAGCACTTGATATGTAGATCATATTTAAAGACGCTTCTAAGGCTTGTCCTTGATACATCATACTCCTTTGACATCTCAGACAGGCTTCTGTGAGGATTCCTCTTTAACTTTTTCCTGACCTTTTCAACAAGGGCTCGGGTCCTCACTGGCCTCTCTCTTGGCTTTCTTGGCTGGTCCTCAATGCTATTAGTTGTTTTGAATCGGCTTATGATGTCATGAACCGTGGACTTGGCCTCCATTAGTCTCAAGGCAATGTCTCGCTCACTAAGTCCTTTTTGATGGAGGGAAATATTTTTTTCTCGAAGTGCTTTGTCGATAGCCATTTCAGTGTTTACATTTTGATATCGACAAAAGTTTAAACAGAAACCCCAAACATATTGACCAATCACATAAAAGTATAAAAATAGCGCGAAATTTAAAAAAAATTGCCGTTTTCAATTATATACTATGCTACCCGATTTTATGTGGCCAACCCTGTATAGGGTCTCGGCCTCCTTTTTTTGTTTTGAAATTCTTCACTAAAGTACGCTCAGAGGGTGACCGATTCCCGCCCCAAACTGTAACAGCTCAGAGTATAGAAACGGATTGTTTAGCAAGAAAATAACTTGAATAATTTATAGATCCAAAAGATTGCAAAAACCCCAACCCTTTTCCACAAAATGCAACTTCTTGAATCAACGTTTTCTCAAGTCACCCTGCCGTAAAAATGTCGGACATTCTCCTGAATTCGATGCCATGATTTATACTTAAAACGGTTCTAGGTTCAGCAATTTGGGGTTTTACGGCTCAATGTGTACATAACAACAAGAAAAAGGGTTGAATGAATAAAAGAAAATGTTAAAGTTTTATCCCATTGCCTTTCAATTACCATGTAAAGACTGTCAAGAAACAATTTTTTCAGGCTTGAATTATTGCTAACAATGTAGCAAGTTAGGCTCAAACTAAATGTCTCTTCAAAAAAGAAAGAAAACTGACCCTGAAACATCAACTAATTAATAAGTTAGTGTCATAGTATTTCAGGACAAAAATGGGTGTCATTATAATTTTGATGAGCACATCTAAAGTATTCAAATGGCAAGTGAAAAACCCAATAAACATAACGGTTTTTAAACAAAGTAGGAAAACCATCACTTGCCTAATATATTGCCATATATGTTTCTAAAGAAAAGAAAATGAATAAAATCAAACCCACTTGAGTGAGATAAGCAGTTTTTGTCAAAAATCATAGCATTGAATTCAGAACAACGTCCTACTTTTCTGTTGAGGTCTCGTGACCGTCTGTCCACGTCATCACATGACGTCACGAGGCCGAGGCCCAATTCTAGGTTTAACATCTCAATCACTTTCCTCCTTTATGTAGGTTTGCTCTCGGTTGGTGTCACAAGCGGTCTTTGGTCTTCAAGTGCCATTGCCTTCCATCTTATTGCCAAACAATACTTGGAAGTTCTTTCGGTGCTGATGAGAAACTATGGAAACCAACTGAGTGGTCCAATGTCAAATGGGGACACCTATCCTATTAAGAAGGTGAAGCACGATAGAAAAGTACATCTATCTTTGGACACTGGTTATCGTCTTCAAGATACGATTCAAAACTACAACGACACATTCGGTGGATTGCTTTTGTTCAATCTTGGATTTTGTTTAGTGATGTTAGTGGTCAGCTCGTTTTGCACCCTGAACATTTATTCTGGATTCATTCGATCAAATTGGGTTCTATTCCTCTTTGGAATTGAGAACTCCTTGCAAGGCATTCATTCATTTCTTCGAAGTCATTTGTGGTACAAATCAGGACAGCGGTTGAAAAATGCCAGCGTCAAGGTAAGTGTCAAGCTTTCTAATATATTTGTGATAAATTTTACTTACACCATGTCTCTATTATCTAGGCCTTGGAACATCTGGAGAATTTGATTGTTTCCAATTTTGACGACCTCTCTGAACAAACTCGCTTTCGAGGACAAATCTTAATAAGACGATTCGAAAAAGATGCTGCTATTCGACCTTGCAATGTTATGAACATGGACTTGAGCACGGGTTTAGTGTCTGGTGGACTCATAGTGACTTATTTGATTGTTCTTTTTCAGTTCAAATTATCTGAGATATCAGACTCGAATTGCATGACAACCGGTAAAAACATTTCTCTACATTAGGTTATTTCGAGTCTTCAAAACCTATCAATGCTTTTGATTATGCAGATACCATAGTTTTGTCAGCAACATATAAGAATCTCTCACATCTTGGTGTTTTTTTCATAAAAAGTTTCTCATGAAAAATGCAAAAATACATGTAATTGAACAATCTTGTGGTTGGGATTATCCAGGGACCACTGTACGTCAGGACGAATTTCAAAAATACACACTGGGTCCGATCATTGTACTAAAATGTGAGGTTTTTGCAACAAATATATTGTTCCGTTGAATTTTCATTGTACTAATCGGACCCAGTGTGTATTTTGAAAGTAATCCTGGCTTGAGCCATCCTTGGATTATCCTACCAAGCTTGTGAACAAAGTTCAGAATTAGACTAGGTGACCATACTCAGATTTTAAAGACAACTTTCAAGTGTTGAAGGAAGGTTTACATGTAAGAATGTTATTTTTCCCGAATATAAACAATCAAATATGAAAAAAATAAAATTGCTAATCAGTAGGGCCCGGACAAATATTTGCAAAAAAGTGACTAAATATCCAATATATATTTTCTTCAAAAGCCCAACATATTTCGAAACAAGCCGGATATTTAAGAAATATTTTTTTCGACAAGGCCATTTTATGGTATTTTTGTCTTCGTGCACCGATTTTCAAAATTTGTTTCAGGTGAAATTGACGCATTTGGCCGTTTTTTGGGGGGCAAACTTGACATGCAATTGATTTAAATTATTTTCAATATGCCTCAATAGATGGCCCAGTTTTTTCGTATATGACAGTAGTTTTGATTGCGAATGTCTAATCTCTAGTGTAATCTCTGTGTCTAATAGTGCAAATGCCATTATGTAGAGATTTTTGTACTTTGGGTTCATTTTGGGAAGGCTCTTTTGAGCATTGGTCATTCATTTCTTTTCATCAATTTTGCCAGAAATATTTTTTTGACTAGAATATTCGTGAAAATATTTATTTTTTCCCTGAAACAGCCAAAATATTTTAAAAATCGAAGAAAAGTGGAGAAATATTTTAAAAATATTTTATATTTTAAAAAGATTATTTCCGGGCCCTACTAATCAGCATCTATTGAATGGAGGAAAGCAATCACACTCTCACTCAAGGGATGAGACGGCCACCTCGCGAAATGAACAAGTTATTATTTCAAGCTGAAAGAGTTATTGTCATCACAGTACATTACGTTTAATAAACATTTTCACCTACAAATTACAATTAGATTTTCATTGGCGTAAAAAATTCTGAGATTCTTCGAAACACAAAATTTCATTGACAATTCAATATTATTCTAAAACAAAAATTGTCCACCCTCAAAACTAGCACCTTTGCCATACTTAAGGTAAGGTTTTGAACATTTATACATATTTGCTAAGAAAGTCGGGCTCAAAGAGAACCAAAAATGTACTTGAAAATAATTAGAAATAATTCAATTACAATACAATTTGAAAGTAATTAGAACTGTGATTGCTTGTATTTGAAAGTAAAGTAATCTTAACTGCGACTTATCACTTCTGACGCTAATGTAAATATAAATAATACGGTGTGTCCGTATTATGCTGCCATCATCTTCCTAGACCACCTTAGTCTCACTTGGGAGAAGCAAACGTAAACAGGAGGCCACATGGCTAAAACACAATGTTTTTTCAAAAATTTACCTTCTGCGAATACGATTGTTTGGGCAAGTTTCAACTAGTCGCTGATGATAAACGGCCCCTGATGTCCATAATGAAATTTCACGACTGGCCTGCTCCCGTATCTCCACTCTGGGATCTCTGTGGTTCAAGCTAGCTGCAATTGGTAAAACGGCTTTCAAAAATGTTTGCTCTTGATGACGAATTGATTAAAGGCTTTCAAAGTTATAGCAGATTTGTTTATCTTATTCTATCATACGGCATAATGATTGTTTGCGATGTCAACGTCAATAATGTAAAATGTGTGTCCTCGAAAGACGTCTAAACATGTGGTGAGGTTCGAATGGAAATGATTTGATCCAGTCATTTATGAACAAGTTTGTAAAGTCCATCGAAGATTGAATCCCACGATTCCCCCAGGAACTCGATCTAGTTCGTTCGTTTGCGCAGAGTTTGCTGCTCCTGTCTGTGATGTTTGGGTTACCTCATCAGCGTCAGTTTTAAAGGTCATGCGGAAGGGGCGTTGTTGGCCTAGAAAAGGGAGGGCGTATTTTTCTTCATTACTGAGTAGGGATATTAACGTATTGAAAAATATCCGGATCTGATTCAACTCGGTATCTTTCAGAATAAACTTAAGCCGCATTTCATCGGTTTATTCATAGTTTTCATGACCTTTCTTGGTCATGAAAAATGATACATGACCAATCATGAATCTCTATCTTTTATTTTTAAGTTTTTGAATTTGAATTTCTCGAAATTGGAAATTGCACTTTTTAAATTTCAATTTTAATCCCTTCAAAATTGCAACCAGATGACATTTCATAGATTTCATCGCTCTGAACACCATAGAAAACAACAACACTCTGAAACAAGGGTGGGTTTATCTATGGCCTCATTTTTTTACATTTTCACAAATTTAAAAAGAAGGTTAATCTCAGAAACTATGGAAAGTAAATTATAGAGTCTATACACTATGGGAATGAGTTAGAACGCACGGCATAAAAAGTATTTACACCAGTTAAATCAAGAATACAAAGTCTGGCTTTGTTTCCTTTAGTTAGGAAATTTTTATAGCTTGTAAGAATTTAAGAAGATGTCTACTAGATTGGATAGCAACGCCGTCTTCAAGATACCTAACTTTAATTTCTGTGTAGAAGTACAGAAGTCCGTCGTACCAGAGGAATTGATTTTATCGCCTTTTATAACTCGAACTGGATGACCTATCCGTACCATATTTCATAGCTCTAAATCATACGCATACAATATGTAACTAACTCTCCTTTAATGGAGTCCTATAACTTGTTACTTTTTAATGGAAGAGTTTGCCCAAACTTCATCTAGAGCTTTATTCGTCTTTTGGTCTACATAAGTTGACAATTTTATTCGTCTTTTTCTTCTAATTTGACCAACCCACTATTCAAGAGTTGTACAGATCTGCCAACAGTAACTCATTCGTAGATCAAATTTCGTATAAACGTTAATTATATGAACTAAATTAATCTATAACTCTCTTTACAAGGAATCCCATTCCTTGTGGCGGTATCAAAAAATTCCCCCCCCCACCCAAAAAAAAGGCAGACTTATCCGTCTTTTTTTGTCCTCTTTTTTCGTCTTCAGTGACAGTTTTATTCGTTGATGCTTGCTGGCCCCAATCAATATGATTTGACTTGAACACTTACTGCAAACTGAAACGGGCGTCTTCCGATCGCCATTGGAATTGGCCGTGCTAAATTCCCGCCCGCACAACCGATCACTGAGACGAGATTCGGTTCCGAGGCTGCCAATCGTAAACGTATCCTCGTCAACTCCTTCCACGTCTGCTTGTGCCTCTGGGATCTAAGAGATAATTCAAAATATGTTACATCAAGAGTCCTGATACATTTGTTTTGTAGTGAAATTATTTATGGTCAAATGGAATGTGATTTAAAGTATATTTCATCTTCAGGTACCATTATGGCTGTAAGGAAGATATATGAAGCGTTTTCGATTGATTTTGAGTTTTAGAAGGCATAAATATTGACACTAAGGTAGATGTGTAAAGGGGAGGAAAATGGCCTATCATAACCTTTTGAATATTTTGACATTCTTGTCTGTGAGAAAGCCTGTTCTATACATGAGCAGACTTCCCTCTAAAGGAATATTTCCCGAGATCGAGTCGAGCTTTTGGGGATCTGTAAGTTTCCCTGAGGTCTGACCACGGGTAAATAGCCCATGGTTGTTGGACTAATAGTCCTTTCATAATTTTGAACACTTGAATAGCATCACTTCTTTTGCGACGGTCCTTGAGACTAGTTAAGCCAAGGATCTGTAGATTTTCCTCGAATGTCACCTTTAATCCGTCAAAAAGACATTTCCTGTTTCTTTCAACCCATTTCAACACTTTTAGAGGCCAAATGAAATCTTCTTCAGGAGAATCTTAGGATTTTAGAAAAAAAACACTTTTACTTACACATATGGCATCCTGTTAGGGGGAAGACAAGAAGCACGGAAATCATGGAGTGGGAGGCTAGCAATGAGAATTATGATTTCCAGCAGAAACAAACCATTTGCGTTCTTCCGCAAATAAGACCTAGCTTGCATTGAGAAGAACACGTATTTCAAATTTCAGCCCAATCGAATGCCGGAGTGAAAAGTTATGCCTTCTCAAACTTATGTACTGAAGAGAGCATAGAATAAATGAACTTGCCCTTTTGTGGTAAAACGATTACCACAAAAGGACTCGTTCATTCATTCTCGGTAGGATTTGCACTGAACTTTGAGTGAGCATAACTTTTGTCTCCGGCGTTTGATTGAGCTGAAAATTGAAATACGTATTCTTGTCCACATATGCAAGGTCTCATTTGCAGACGAACGTAATTGAATTGCTCTTACTGGAAATCATTTTTCTCATTGATAGCCTCCCACTCCATGATTCTAGTGCTTCTTGGGGAAGGTTAATGAGATAGAGAGGATCATGATTAATTTCTTATATGACAAAACGCTCCTCCAATTCTCATGCTAAAGATAACGTCACAGATTTTGAAACAAAGTTTTTTTACCGCTATCTACTGACAGAACAACTCGTTTCTTGAAAAGTAGGTTTTTAAAAAGGACGATTTTATGATTTTCCACTCACTTTGCACGAACTTTGCTTGATTATGGTCAATAGATAGTTAAGCTTGCATTTGATACCATTTTGTCTTTGTTGAGAAAGCAAATACACTCTAAAACTCCGAGTCTAGACAACTTGGCTATTTCAAAAACGGGAGTCTTAAGATTGATGTAGAATTTCAAGTCAATTTAATTTTGAAGGCCATTTTGATCAAAAATTTGAATTGAACACATTGATCAATCTTCTTAATTTAATCTGTTAAATTTTAACCCACTACAAATACCGGCGATAAAACATTCGTTTCCCTTAATACCTTCAACAATACGTTTTTATTGGGCGTTACTGAAACCTGCAACTAGCTCGGATAGAAATCGTTTGTGTACCGTTGGCAACGCTTAATTACGCAGAGTCCAAAATTGTTAATTATAGCCAATAGATGTGCCTTCATCCGGATATTGGCCGAACTCGGGCTTGCAACAACTGACTCTCATCCAAGCTGGATGGAGCTTCATGAACCCTTGGACAAAATAGACGGCACAATAGAAAAGCGACTCATATGTTTACAGTTACTTGAACAAAAGAATTTCAAAATTAAATGGGTCTACAATTTAAAATGTGTTGAGTTAATCAGACAATCCTTAAAAAAGAGACCAACGAATGATTGGTCACGCGCATTGAGATCTATTAAATACTGGAGGAAGTTAAACCGTAAAATCCATAGACGTCTATAGAGTGAAGAGCAAGCCTGTCGTGAAATTTCATTGGGGGCAGCAAGGGCCATTTATCATCATCGACTCGTTGAAACATGACCAAATAAAAACGAATACACTGACGTTTGTACTATGATCTTGGACTTGCATGGGCAAGTTTTTATGATATTCTTCGGAAATATTTGTGTATCAGCCGAAAACGAAGCAGACGAAATGACAACAATGGCCTCTCTATACTTCTCTAGGGTAAAAACGTGTCGCCCGTCGCCAACTTTTGAGCGGACATAAGTGCGGGAACATTTGAAATGCGGGACCAGTCAAATGACAACCAAGTATTTGATAATTCAAAGGTGGAATTGAGTAACGTTTTTGGGTTGTTTTTTTGCTATTTCTAGTGGTCACTGAAAGACCGAAGACGTCACTAGGTGACCATACTTAAGGTGAGCATGCCTTGGATTTGAATACTGCAAGAGAACTCTGAACTTAGCTTACCAAAAGATAGTCTCCACGGCATTTTCCGTCCGTTTCACCTCGAGCTTTATTTCCTCCAGATGTGGTACTAGAATAAAGAGCGGCATTTTTTATTTTCGAAATAACAAAGATTAACTCAAAAAGAAATATTTTTCATTAATCAATCCAAATAAGCTTCACCAACTTTGCACCAAATTAGCTCCAATCTTCCAATTTGTCTTAATCCAAAAAGTTGAACTATCATAACAATGATTTTGACTATGGAAGTAATTATAGCCCAAGGCGCAGTAAGGAAGGCTCTTCATTCTTGTACACTTTTCTTGGTCTTGAAGCAAAGAAGCAAAGGTCTTGAAGAAGAAAGTATCCTTCAGTTGAGAGCAAAATTACTGTTCAAGCTTCACGTTCTCATAAAAATATAGAGGATCTGATGGCCGGAAAGTCCAGGATAAGCAAAATAAGTAAGTCCTAGAGCCCCTTTCTTTCTTTCTTGTTTGTCCTCCTGGGTTTCCGGCCATCAAATCTCGGAAATTGTATGAAAACGTAGCCTTAGTCAGGGATAACCTATGTAATAGTATAAATACCTTACCTTGGTACATAAGCTGTATTTTAACGCAACTAAGGTACTGATACTATATTCGAACATAATCGTTTTGGTTTCAATTCAACGCACTAAATCTATTTGAATTAATAAACTAACATCCGGCTTAGTATTTGTTGAATTGTTTTTACATGCAAAAGCCATTTGGCAAGGTATATAATGCCCCATGGCCTTAACTGACTGATTAGAGCCCTACATTGATTATAATACGTTGTTACCTGATACCAAAAGATCCCTACAAAAGAAAGGATACAATGTTTTAGCTTGATATTTCAAGAAACACTGGAATCCTCTCATACCGTTATCTCGTCTGTTCCAATGATCTCCGGGATCCAACAAATCCCACAGGTGTTCATTTCTTGTCTCCAACACATACTTTGGCATTGACTTGAAAGATGAGTTGCTGCCAAAAAAAGCATTGGAAGAATCAGAGAAGTAGAAACATGTCAGGGAAAAAGGATAATTGCACAATTTTTCGAAATTTAAACAAGCTACTTTGTTTTATGCTATGCCCATTTTAGCTCTATTTTTGTCAGTTTAGGAGTACCTAAATGCAAGTTATCATGGCCACAATCATTGAGAAGTTAGTATCTATTAGATATTTTTCCATTTACTGTTTTCAATGAGAAAAAAATCTCTGTTGAAATTTTCTTTCAAAAATGAGATGATATGAAATCATAAATACATGCAGGGTTATAGGAAACTTTCTTATTGTAGAGTAAAAATATTTAGCAATATATATAAATCCCTTATCTACTAAACATTCATGAATGAAATGGAGGGCCTTCAACTAGGTTCTGTGGTCGCCAGGGTTGCTAAAAAATGTTGAAATAAAAGGAAAAAATCATTTAGACTTTAGGGATTTTTAAAAACTAAGGTAAGAAAATAAAAACAAAAGAAGTTTTAAAGAAGGCATGACATAAGCAACCCCTCTTATTCCTCATTAATCCCTTTCAACCTGTTCTTGCTTAAAAATTAACGTACTTGTTGGGGCTAAAGTCGACGCTGATGTTGGAAAATTGAAACTGAAACAGAATATTAGAAGCAATAACCACATATATTTTTGCTTTCTTGTTAATTTCAAACCTTGCCACAGTTCCCGTGATTCCTGTGAAGTACTGCAGACATCCATCTGGCCCTAAAAAGGAAATTAAAAAATTTATAAGTTAGATTTCATAAATATTTTGAACTGCACTGGGATTTACCTCCTTGTTCATCGCCACACGAATATTGAGTAACTGAAGAGCAATTTCACCTTGACAAAACACTAATAACAATGATATATTCACATACTTTATCAATTACAAGTATACTTTCACTTATCCCGGCAAAAAATCAACGGGGAACATTTTTTAGTCGCGGGATCACTTTCCGACTCTGCGACAAAAACATTCCGATTTATTCCGGTGTTCAATAGAGTAAGTGCCTGGATAAATGAGGTTGTTATGAATCCAACTCTCAGATTTCTGTTTTTTATGGAAATGCCTTTTTACCCGCGCCAAGATGAAAGGAACATTTTTATGGACGGAATATACATCTAACCCCACTAAACCCAAGCTAAAAGTTACGCAAATTTCGATTGACAACCAAAAAGTTCAGTAAAGAAACATATAATTGAAATCTTGCGGCTATGTGTTTGTTTAGTGTTTTGTGAGTGATAAGAAGTCCAATATCCCAAGAAAATATTTGGTAATAAGACTTTGCGTGGGATAAGAAATTCAGAAGTAATTGTTTTCCTTTTATGTCCCAATTTCGAGTTCCACTTCCAAACAAGCCAAAATTTGCTTCATGGCATTTATCGGTTGAAGCATCCACAATCACTAGAAATGAAGCAACAGCCCAAACATTTCAGACCATTAAAACTAGGAAAAGAGTTCCTATCTTACTGTGTTGTCCGGAATTATATCCGCAAATTAGAGGCGGTGCAAAATTTCCAGGTGCAGTTATGGTAAAAGTATCAGTTGTGCAATCTCCAATGCTTCCTCCTGAAAATGAAAGCACATACGATCGCCATCAAAAAAGTTGTTTAATCAATAACTTTCTTTTTATTTGCACCGTTTTATGAAATGATGCATGGAACAAAACTAACATTAAAATTGGAAATTGGTGGAGCAATTTTATCAATGATCAAAGTTTGCAATTTCACCCACTATCTTAAAGACAAGATCAATTCTCAATGAGGATCTTGACGAAAACAAATTAATTGTCACTCACCTATATCAGTTGCTCCCATCAAGGCTACATCAGAAACTGCACTCGCTGTGAAGGGGCCATTGATATTAAAATTCTAAGAAGCAGAAGAGAAACGTTACTTGACACTTCTTGCACTTCATTCTTCATTTCTTGGAGCATTACCAAAAAGTCAAATCGGATTCGACAAATGTCCTTGCTACAAGGACAAACTGTGTAAGTACAAGGACTGACAATATTTGCTTCAGAGTTTTGAACCAAGTAGGTACAATTTTCCGAACTTCTACCACCACAAGACATTGTGACTGAAACCATAAACATATGTTTTAAATCGTGCTTAATCAGATGAATTATAATCTATAACACAAACAAGCTTACATGCACAGCATACCCCATATCCCCCGGCACATGAACCCAAAGACGAGCCTCCTGTAATAAAGCGAGAGAGTTTCGTTATAAAAATTGAAAGTCTAAATAAATTTACCAACTTGAAGATGATGACAAAGAGTTGAATGGAAATATTTGACCGTTCGATTGCTTTTCTTTCCTTTTCAGCACTTTTCTGGGAAAAACATTGAAGTTATAAATTTGACAGATACGTTGCTTTTATCAACACTCTTACACGCTCATAAAAGCGCAGACACATTGCCTGATCTATAATGTAACGTTTAATAGCAAAATATGACATCCACTCCCAAAACCGAAAGGCAATGTTGCAAAAAGAGTTTTTTGTTAAATTTTATGAGGGAATTTGAGTCGTATTTGTTCAAGGTCCATTGAGTATCCGAAAAAAATAAGAAGCACTGATTTATACTTAGATTTGACCTTTGAAAGTCTCCATTAAGAGTTTCCAGAACCCACAAGGTTTTGATGGAAAATTATTACGGCACAAGAAGACAAAGATAAT
Source organism: Tigriopus japonicus (assembly GCA_010645155.1). Classification (NCBI taxonomy): domain Eukaryota; kingdom Metazoa; phylum Arthropoda; class Copepoda; order Harpacticoida; family Harpacticidae; genus Tigriopus; species Tigriopus japonicus. Next base: position 369,247 of record JAAGOF010000088.1, on the reverse strand, counting down.
TTGTGGTTCAAAACGTTACAAAAATACACTAGTAAACCAAACATTTCGTTTTAGTAGTCTAAAAAATTACATCAAAACCTGTCCCTCAAATGTCATTTGAAAGGAAGAATGATTTTATGGCAATGGACCGAGAAAAAACATAACGGAAGACCTTGCGTCGCCAGATCCATCTTACGTAGATTTCTAGCATGGTTGTCGGGGCGAGATCCACGATGATACTTTTGGCAAAATCTTAAGTCCTTTTCCTTGACGATAATCTTCTTTTTAGTGGCATCATTTAGCTTAAATGACACTTATTTTTGAGAAATGATCCTTTTCAAAAAAAAAAATGATAGCCATCGAAGAAAAAGAGTTGATATGTGGCGAAAAAGTGGCATAAAAAATTAAGTCCTCGCAACCATGTTGGAAATCAACGCAAGATGGGTTTGGTAAAAGCAAGGTCTCCGCTGATATTTTTCTCGGTTCATTGAGTTTGCGTATCTTGGCTGGAGTGTCATTTATTATTTATATATTGTTTATTGGTTGACCACTCAAATCACCTGGTGGTTAGTAACCTACCCCGTGACACGGAGTATGGTGATTAGGTTTTACCCTCCTTCTCTATCTCCAGGGTGTGTACCATTTGAACAATTTCTATTCCGTCATGTATATCCTAACTTACATATCTAGTCTGTTCCCCTGTGGATTCTTTAATGGCGACGAGGAACTGACCCGCAACACGAAACGGTCATGTCTCTACCAGACAGAGACGTCCCAACCCCAGCCTAAAACCCTGGACCAAGAAGAGGAGCCCCTCAACCTCCTACGTTCGAGCACTCGCGAGTCCCAGAAAACGACCGCATGGAGCATTTCCAAGCTTGGACGGACACCTTTGAAGCATACTGTGAGGCCTTTTATGGACATAATGGGCCACCCACCATCGATGACGTTAATGCCAATCAACAATGGGTGCAGCTTTTAAGCCTGGTCTTGGGTCCTTCTACACAGAAGACGATTCGATCCCGATTCCTGGACCTGAGGGCTCGGACAGTAACTTATGAGGGGGTGGTGTCCCATCTCTGGAACCACTTCTCGAACCTCACGTCGGATTACCTTGTCCTGAACGCATTCCTGAACTCATCCCAGAAACCGGGGGAGGCATTCTCGACCTTCTTTGAACGGGTCACGGACTTGGCAAGTTGCAGTGGCCTCCTGTGTGGGGAGTGTCGCAACCACCTGATCCGTCATCGGGCCATCCGAGGTACAAACTCCCAGCTCATCCGAGCCAGTGCACTCCAAAACAAATGGTCCGTGGCTGAGCTCCTCACCAGAGCCCATGAGGTGGAGTATCCCTCCCAAGCCACGGGGTTGGCTCAGGAGGAAGGGAAAAAGGTCTTTACGGTGGAGGCCCACGAGGAACAAGAATCGGAACCAATCAACCAAATTATGGGTTATTATTCGAAAAAGGAAGGCAAGACCGAGCTCGTTGTCAAGACCACCAAAACGGTGATCAGGCATGCCAGGGGTGTGGAGCCCGTGACCACACTCGCAAGCAATGCCGGGCAAGGAACATAACGTGTCATGAGTGCAGAAGAGTTGGACACTATGCCTCAGTCGTCCCGACTCAGACCCGCAAGTCCACACCAGCAACGAGGATGACCACCATACAGCATTTTACGATGTGTTTGCCCTTCGCCCAACAAACCGATCCCGTGATGTCCCAATCACTGCCTTGATCTCTGTGGGACAGGACAAAATCCAAGCTATGTGGACACTGGCGTTCAAACCAACGTACTCCCGATACGATCTCTAGCCCCAAACGCTAGAGTGCACATCGTCCCGACCAAAACGTCCATCTGCCCACTAGGGAGCAAACCCATTTGCCCATGTGGGGCGTTAGCAGCACCAACAAAGTGGCTAGGAAGAACCATGGAAGCTAGATGGCTGATAATCAATGACGAAATATTGGAGCAGCCCATTGAAGCCATCATTTCCAAGTCCCTGGCCATTAAAACAAACCTGGCAAAAACAAACAAACAAACAAATAACTTGGGGTGGGGTATGCTAACCCTGAACCCAGACCTATTAGGCCCACAGACCAATATCGGCTATCGGCTCATTTTACAACAGTAAAAGACTCTCAATCTTATCCAGGTTACACCCCTGTTCAGATTGTCGATCCAATCCCACACATGGATAGAATCACAGCTTCCTGGATCAACACAAACGGTTACAGGACTTTTTTTTTGTTTTTTTTTTGAACTTGGCCTTCTCAGGGGCCACAGAGTACGCCTTTACTTGAAACCAGATGCCAATCACTTTAAAGCACCTCCCAAAAATCACCCATACTACCTCGAAACCCAAGTTCAAGGAGCAGTACAAGCGATGATTTAAGACGACATGATTGAAGTGCATAAGGGGCCAGCAGAGTGGATAGCAAACCTGGCTTTTAAGATTATCAAATTATTAGACTATTAAACTATAAAACTTTTATTAAAGGCCTTTAAAGATAATGGGGCCCTCCGCATAACCGTGGATTTACGGGGACTGAATAGCAAGCTCCTGGACACCCATGTGCCCATCCCCACCCCAGAAGCCATCAGGGCAAAGCTAGCGGGTTGTAAGATCTTTTCTAAATTAGATTTTACTCAATCCTTTCATCAACTGGAACTCGGTGAAGCATCACGACACTTGACTGTTTTTCGAACCAATGGCCAACTGTACCAATATAAGAGGATGTCCATGGGGCTTGCGCCAGCGTCAGGACAGTTGGCAGCAGTATGCTCGAAAATATTCGGGGACATTCCAAACGTCCACACCATCCATGACGATGTCATTGTAGCAGCGGCCAGCAGGGCTCACGCAATTCCTGGACCGTGTAAAACAATGTGCTATGACTCTAAACCCGGATAAATGTCTTATTGGGGCCAAGACCATCAATTTCTTGGGTATGAGGGTCTCGGAGGCGGGAATATCGCCAGACCCAGAGAATGTCCGAGCACTGGAACAAGCAGCCAAGGCCAAACAACAAATACGAGGCCAACTCCTTCCTGTGCATGGCACGTGCGAACCAAGACTTAATCCCCTCCTTTTCAAGCCGAACTCAAGCCTTGCGGTCCCTCATCCAAAAGCACGCCCATTTTAAATGGACAGCAAGCCACCAAACCGAGTTTGACGACATCCAGAAAGCTATGTCGAAGATCATGGCTCCAGCATTCTTTAACCCAAACATCCCTACACACGTCATAGTGGATGCCCATTCAGGAGGCCTCAGCAGCATTTTGGCTCAAGGAGCCGACAGAACCACGGCAAGGCCAGTCACAATTGCATCCCGCGCCACCACCCCTATCGAACAACGATACCCCCAACTAGACTTGGATGTCTTGGCAATCGATTTTGGCCTTCGTCGGTACCGAAAGTACTTGGTGGCTAACCCGACGGTCAAGGTACACACGGACCATAAACCCCTTGTGGCGGTCTTCAAGAATGTTCGACATGGATCAATTCGCACAGAGAGGATTAAATTACGTCACCAAGACATAAAATACCACGTGCAACACGTCACAGGGAACCAAAACCCCGCCGATTATTGCTCAAGGAGCCCAGTGCCGTGGAAGCCCGGGGATTCTTTAGCGATTATGAAGAGCTTTGGTATTAAAAGGTAAAACAAATATTTAGGATATTTCGTGATACAAAATCGCGGTTTCACAACAACTCCTATGCCTGACGATGCTTCAAATCGGTTCATTTCAAATTTGACAAAAAATGCAAAAAAGTTTTTTTGCACCTGCAAAGAAAGGGAGTAATGGCCAAAATCCGGCGGAGGGAGTTTCATTTTATTGGCGCCCCGAGGGCATCAGCCCGAGGGGGGTCAATTAAAATGAAACGTGTGATGTCAGGTCTTGGCCGTTACACACTTCATTTGTGGGTCTCGCTTGTAAATGTATCACGATTTATTCCAAGGCTGCGTGAGTTTATTTATCCTAATGCAATATTTCATTACTTAAACTAACTTAACCTAACCTAACCTAACCTAACCAAATGTTAACTTCAACTTCATTTATTCCTTTGAAAAATGCATTATATTTATGCAAAGTCACGCAACTTATCAAAATTTCACATGTCATTTATAACTCAGAATTTGTGGGTGCATATGGTATTTTGTTGAACCTCTTATCCTTATGGGGACTTTCGTTACAACTTTTCAACCCTGAAAAACAGTTCAACCATGGACATTGGTACTATCCAACTAGAATGCTTTGTCTACTCAATACCGGTTTTAGGAGCTAGCTCTGTTCGCCTCAAGTACATCAGTTGGTGTGTTGGCTACTCTGTGCCTTAGTATAAAAGCCTACCACGACTATTTCACTGGATCAATCCCCGTCATTGAGATGGAGGCTTCAGACGAATTAGTAGTTGTGCGTTTGAGATGTACTTGTTAAGACATGATTCATTCCAATGGAAATAAAGTGATTTGTAGGGTAATAAAGTAAGTTGTAGTGAAAAACTATTTTGGACCTGACTTCTTCAGGCTTGGAGGAAGCCTCATAAAAGGAGAAGGCGGTCAATAAAAGCAGAAAGAAAATGCAGGAGGATAATCGTGCATTTATAAGAAATATTTTACTTTTACTTTATCATTTGTTCTTATACTCCTATATATATCTACGTATATACATGTCATACAGTCTATCAGAAAAGTTTGCATAACGTCGAGCGTCAGCTCGTTTTTTAAGCCTGGCCTTGGAAGGACAAGGCCGAAAAGGTTGAAATTTGGTCAGAATGACCAACATGGACCAACATACCACGCAAATATCCAAAAATCCAGATGCAATCAAATAATCAAAACTTTTTTACCAAAGACTGAAAAAGGGGCGGCGCAAAAGTTTGCATAACATTGAATCACTAATTTATTGAAAACCCCTTAGCCTTCAAAATAGCTAATAGTCGCTTTTTGTAACTCTTAACAAGATTGTTACAAGTCTCAGGGGGGATATTATGCCACTCTTCAATGGCCACGGACTCCAACTCGGTCAGATTCTTGGGCTTCCTCATCCTGAGTCTCCTCTTGAGCTCTTGCCACAGATTCTCAATAGGATTCAGGTCTGGATTCATCGCTGGCCAGTCCAGCACCTGAATGCCATTGTCTGTGAGCCATTGCTTGACCATTCGACTCATGTGCTTTGGATCATTGTCGTGCTGGAACAAGAAATCCGGACCCAACTCCAACTTCTCCGCCGACTGCTGCAGGTTTTCTTGAAGGATCTTGCAGTAGTCCTCCTTCTTCATGATCCCCTTGATCCTCACGATGTTCCCTGGACCACGGGCACTGAATGCTCCCCAGAGCATGATGGAACCACCCCCGTGCTTGACTGTGGGAAGGGTGTTCTTCGGGAGGTAAGCCTGTCCAGGACGGCGATAGACAGTTTGGACGTGGTTGTGACTGAAGAGCTCAATTTTCGTCTCATCCGACCACAAGATGGATTGCCAGAAGCTCTCGTCCTTGTCCAGATGGTCCTTGGCGTACTTCAACCGCGTTTTGGCGTGTCTTGGCTTCAAAAAAGGGGTGCGCCTCGGCCGCCTTGCCTGAAGTCCAGCAGTCCTGATGGTCCTCGATATGGTATCCTTTGAAACCTTGAGACCCTCATTGGCAAGGTCATCCTGGATCTCACCCAAGGTTGTACGAGGGTACTGCTCCACCTTTCGCACCACTTTTCTGACGGATCTTGCCGGAAGCTTACGAGGTCGTCCAGGCCGGTCAGCATTGCCAACATGTCCTCGCTGCTGGAAACGTCGGACCACTCCTTGGATGGTCGGGATGGGAATACTTAACGTCTTGGATATCTTCCTGTATCCCTGGCCTTTCTTGTGGAGGTCAATGATCGTGGCCTTGGTCTCCAAGGCTAACTCTTTTGCTGCACCCATAATTGCTTCAAAACAGAGAGGTTACATGGAGATTTTCGCCTTTTTTATAACCTTTAGAATCATCCAGACTTTTTTCATCATCAATCTCTTGAAAACAATAGAAAATTACAGGTGTTTCTTGAAAAATCTCACACTTTCCTCGACTTGCTCAAAAGTGTTATGCAAACTTTTGCGCCGCCCCTTTTTCAGTCTTTGGTAAAAAAGTTTTGATTATTTGATTGCATCTGGGTTTTTGGATATTTGCGTGGTATGTTGGTCCATGTTGGTCATTCTGACCAAATTTCAACCTTTTCGGCCTTGTCCTTCCAAGGCCAGGCTTAAAAAACGAGCTGACGCTCGACGTTATGCAAACTTTTCTGATAGACTGTATGTCTTGAGTGGATCGCAACAATAATAATATTTTAAAAATTGGTAGTTTGCACTAGCTTACTCTTCGTCCAAAAACTCTTCTACCCCGAGGTTTGTTTCATATTTTTTTACACTTCCTCTTTGCTTCTTCTTATTTCGAATATTTCATTCCTAGAATAACTTTCATAGAGCAATTTTATGTACTCTGCATTTCCTTTCTTCCCTTTTCCTCTATCAAACCCCTCTTACCTTTAAATATGTTTCTAGTTCGATTTCTCGGAAAGCTTTGCAATATTGTTTAGGTTTTTGGGTCAGAAGACTTACCTCAACCACACTTTTCCAAAGACAAATAAATATAACAACAAAACCCGAGTCAAAAAAGGCAGAACTGCCATCCCCAAACACAACAGTACTCTCATCCAAAAAAGAAAAGCTCATTTTTAAGAATGGCCTGTTTCAAACATTGAGAAAAAGGCTGGACACTCACAAACACGTCAAAGTACAAAAGCAAGGATTTGTTTCCTCTTTTACAAATATGAGAAATGTAACATGAAATTCCAGTTTTTTGCCAAAATTGAGCTGAAGGAATCTTAATTTCTAGGATAAGTCAGAAAGTGTAAAGTATTGGGAACTGGTAGAAACTGTAGAAATGGAAAAAAAAACTAAAATTTATTTAATCGTCTGAGGAAACGTTCAAATGTTCAGGTGTTTTTGCCAAATAGAGTTTTCGTTTGTAGATTTACAAAATAGTCATTGGGAAATTGTCTTACCGTCGTGGAAGATGAGCAAGTGACAATATTGTGCCGCACAGTTTTATATTGAATTCAAAATAACTAGTGCTCTGTAACTTTCTTGAAGGTCCATATCCTTTTTCTTGACCGTGTAAGATATTTTCCAAAACATGTATGGCATTCTACAGAAGTGATGTTGCGTGATGAACTTTATGTAATGTGTTATAGGTGTGTATATAGGTCTTTTTGCCTCCTAATTTGATGTTTCAACTTAATCCTGCACCAAATCCGTTTCAACAAACCTCGAGTTTCACATTCGGCACCTGAAACGTAAATGAATGTGAGACAAAACTCAACAAAGTTTTTGGGTGAGGCTATACAAACGTACCCGTGTAGCAAGTCCCGTTTCTGGTACCCCCTGTGGAACAGGCGTCATTCTGAAATAAAGCAAAATACTGATTAGAGTCATAACCATCTAACCAGTTTTTTTAACCTGCAACACATGCAATAGAATAAAAGAGATTTTTGTTATTAACAAGTGTTATTAAGAAGAACTTCAAGAGAGACCAAATTATTTCAACTTACATGTGGCAAGAGGAGCAAAATTTTCATCTCTACGAAACCAGGTTTGCTCTTTGCTTTCCAGAAATGATGTGAAAAGGTAAACAAACCAGTGCTAAGCTTATGATAATGCAAAAGAGTCACTTATTGTTTACTTAGAATAAATTGATTGACCTTAACTTATTTTCATTTTTGAATCATGGATTTTTTTGACAACTCGCTCATTTTTGGACACGGTTTATATCACGTGATTGGCTAGCTTCTTTAGACTGCTGAGTTATTATCGTTTCATTAGAAAATACGTCTCATTATGTCCCTCACTATTGATTAATAACTCTGTAACAGGAGACCACAAGTAGTAAATAGCTTTCATCCACAACACCAACATTTAAAAAACTTGCAAAAAATTAATGAAAGAAACATAAGCAGTTTCCAAAGAGAGCTTCTTGCATTTGTTGTAATTTTTATATTATTGAAAAGCTTAACCAAAAGTTACAGAAATCGGCACTAAATGGAGCCAAAAAGGGGCAAAGTCTCTTAACTTAAAGCTATCCCAACTTACACTTCAAGTCAAGTCAAGTCAAGTCAAGATCTCTTCATATTTTGAGTCTCTTAGAGCTCAGCTACGAAATCAATGTTTTCAAAAATAAAAAAGTCATGCTGAGTAATCACAAATTAAGGCCAAAGATTTAACAGAAGCACACATAAGAAGGCTTGCTTCGACGGCGAGTTGTTTCTTTTTTAGAGCAAGAGAGGGTACCCAAGCAAACTGTTTCCAGGGCAAGCTGAATTATGCCACAACCATCTAGGTGACAAGAATATGGGGTTGCTTTAAAACCCTCTATTGGCTTCTAACATCGTTAAGTTAGACTTCGACCAACTTTTTTGTCAGAGACAAAGAGACAGAAAAGTCTTTTTTCTGTTCATTACATTTTTTGCAAATTTAAAGATTTAGTTTTTTTGAATGCCCATTGGGCGTGCTGTTGACCGGCCACAGGCCGAGACACTTATTACAACACAATTTCACATAAAGGTATTTCGGAGGTAGACGAATACTTGTCCACGGTGTTTCAAATGGCTTTTTAGGTTTCGATCGAAATACACAAAGACATCGTAGCATTTTTTGGACCCGAAATTTGATGGGGAGCAACTTTACTTTTATTGTGTTATTTAAGTATAGGTTCAGGGAAAAAGCCTGCAAACCTATTGATTATAACATTTTTGATAAACTATTTAATCCATATTATGATTATTTACTTATAATTCAAATTGAATAGAAATACATTCATCAACTGCGTAGCTATTTGGGTGTGAATGGTCCATTTTGGAAGCCAAAAAGCTGAAAAACGCTGGTTATATCAAAAAAAAACAATGCCCAAAGATTTTATACATTTGGCTTCTCGATGTCGCGAAAATATTGTTTTTTTTTAGCTTTGAAGCTTATGTCAAAATAGCTCAAAATAATATAAGCTCTTACTCTATGATAGCTCTATGAGCTATTTTTGCGACATCGAAAAGTTTTATGAAATCTTTGGGAATTGGTTTTTTAATACAACAGCGTTTTTCGGCTTTTTGGCTTCCAAAATGGACCATTCAAACCTGATGAGTGTATTTTTATTCAATTTTAATTCAACAGGTAAGTTAATAGTCTATAAATTTGGATTAAATAGTTTGTCAAAAATGTTATAATCAAAAGCTTTTTAGGTACATAACTTTTCCCTGAATTTAAACTGAAATAATAAAATAAAGATAAAGTTGTTCCCCATTAAATTTTTGTTTCAAAAAATGCCAAGATGTGTTTGGGTGTTTCAATTCAAACCTAAAAGCCATTTGAAACACTGTGAGGAGTTACTTGAACTAGTGTTGTTAGTTCGGGCTCACATTTTGAAGTATTGATTCAAAATTAGAACAAAAGACCCTAAACGCTTGAACTTTTAAAAATAAACAATGAAAAGGAAACGAGCTTACCTTAAATTTGACAATTTGAAACATGGATAAGACTAAAAAGAAATAAAACACGATGTAATGGAAGAATCGAACAAGCAAATTAAAGGAGACTATGAATAAAAGCTTCACGTTTTTTATTTCTGTTCCTTTGGGTCAAGTTTTGGGCCACGTTCGTTGAAATCTCTACGGTAGAAAGACACAACACCAGAAGACAGCCAATGATGAATTTCTGACATGTTTCCATAATTCTGAAAAGTCAAGTTCCTAAAGAAAAAGGCTTTAGATTAGTGAATGGAGGATGTGTTTCTCCTTGTTTTGTCAAATGCAATATGAAAGTAACCTCTTGCCCGCAATGGTCTCCTTAGAGAGATAATAGTTCTTGCGCAAGGGAGGCAAGATTATTTCACCCTTCGTCAAGCTCCTGCGAATGCCTCTCGGCAAAGTCATTGTACTGTACATACAATAAACAGGGGTGGGCACCATCATTGCATGCAGGTGTTGGGGAGCAATTTTTGAAAATCCAATCAGGCAACCATTTTGATAATTAGGGACCAACTTTTCAATTATTTGGGATCATGTTTCCTACAAACTGTTCCTGACCAACCCCTATATACCGGGGTGCCCAAAAGCGGCAATTCAAATTCGTTGGATGACCAAATATTTTATAAAAACTTACACCTAACATTGCAGGGAAATTATTCACTTGCATTGGTTAAAAACCCGTGAACGAGCAAGGAAAAAAATGTGATCCTATTTTTCTGAGAGGAATGCAGTTTTTATAATCTTGCAAGACAGTTGTTTCATAAAACCTTTGTCACATGTTGCGGTTTTCTGCAAAAATCGTGCCTTTTTTTCAACGTTTCATAGCCGTGGAATCAAGTCATCAGTTGATTTAAAGAGTTTTATTTTGCTTGAGAACATCTCTTCAAGTACCACTCGAGATTTCAATCTCGACCTCATATCTTTTCTTCTGCATTAAAATTAATTCTGCCCTAGCAATTACGCCTAACCCTGTAAGAAGTAGAGGTGCCTTAAGGGTGAATTTCATCCTTCTACGAAAGCCACCCTCTCCCTGATTCCAATGTTACCAGCGCCTTTGTGGCTTAGAAATTACAGGTGAGCTTGAATCTGAAACTCCGTCAAACCGGTTAAAGTGCATAACAAGCCCATATCCAAAGTTTGACCCATTTTTGAAGAATTATTACAGACACAACGAGAATCCATTGAAAACTGACTCCCTCAATATAAGCAGTGATAAAAAAGCCGTTCTCTGACCGTTATTCTCTAATGTGTGATCGCATTGGAGAAAGGGGAATTTGGCATATTTTACCTTTGGTCCATTCGTTGGTTCCAGAGACATCATGGCTGGTGTAAGATTTTTGGTCGTTTTATCTTGCTTCTTTTTAGGTACGCTGAGTTTTGGCTACAAAAAAGGTCTCAAAGGTCTTGATACCTTTGATCGAAAAGGGAGTAAGTTTAAATCGAAATGAGAAAAGTTTTCTGTATTTTCATCAATTCCTCCTTGTCCATTTCAGAAGTCTTCAGTCTTTTTAATGTTGTTCGATTCAAGGTAAGTTTCCAAACCTCTTCAATATTTTCCAAACCACTTTTTGGACATAAAGTTATTTGATTTTGGAGTATGCTTCTTTAAACGGGATATGGGGAGGCATTAGAAGTTCCGAAATATTTCCTGTGTACCAGACCTGTCCAATTATCTTATCTAGATAAAAGATAAAGATAAAAGATAGTTTATCTTTTATCTTTATCTAGATAAAGATAGTTCAAGATACCTTCCCAAAAAACACTATCTAGATAAGATACTTCAAGATACTTTTCACAAAACGCATTTATATAAGATACTTCTAGATACTTTTTTGGGAAAATGCATAATGCATACTAAACAATGTATGATGGATGCATTAACACAAAAGATTGAGAGAACACATTATCTAGATAAATATATATCAAGACAGTTTGCCGAAAAAAATATCTAGATAAAGATACTTCATCATACTTTACCGAAAAAAGTATCTAGATAAAGATACTTTAAGATTCTTTCCCAAAAAAAGTATCTAGATAAAGATAAAAAGATTTTTAAAAGATAAACTATCTTTAATCTTTATCTAGATACTTTTTTCGGGAAAGTATCTTTAAGTATCTTTATCTAGATACTTTTTTCGGTAAATATGTTGAAGTATCTATCTAGATATTTTTTTTGGCACACTGTCTTGATATATCTTTATCTAGATAATGTGTTCTCTCAATCTTTTGTGTTAATGCATCCATCATGCATTGTTTAGTACACATTACATTATGCATTTTCCCAAAAAGTATTTAGAAGTATCTTCCATAGATACGTTTTGTGAAAAGTCTCTTGAAGTATCTTATCTCGATAGTTTTTTTGTGAAGCTATCTTGAACTATCTTTATCTAGATACTTTGCGGAAAATACTATCTTATCTAGATACTTTTTCAAAGTATCTTGAACAGGTCTGCTGTGTACTGTAGAAGTCAAAATATAATACAAGGTCTTTTTTAGAACGACGCTTGCCAAGGAATATCTAATGAAGGAACAGGATCCTGTTTAAGTCAACAAGATTGCTCAAGAAAAGGAGGCATTTCAGATGGGAACTGCGCTTCAGGTAACACAACAAATCATATAACCCACTCATGTGTTAGAGACTTTCACATTCACCATTCCTGTGCTTTTTAGGATTTGGAGTTTGTTGCATTATTTCTATCACTGCATGTCGAGCTACTGTGAACAGTGTAAGACTTAGTTTCCTAATTTTTATTTTCTTGCATTTGCCCTAAGTATAATTTTGTTTTAGAATTGCACCTACGTCAGGGTAAGTTTGATTGAAAAACCTAGTAGGCAGATATTTTCACGCCTATATCAAGACAACACAAATTCGTACAATTCGGTCAATACTTCCTTTTTGACTATAATCAGATTAAAAAAGTCTCCCGTTATAGAATGAAGGATATCCAGCTGCAGATTCTAACAATGGCCGAACTTGTTCGGTGTCTATCAATCGCATCTCTGATGGTAAGTATCTTAAAATCTTAACTCTTAAAAAGAAATATGTAGAACTTTATTTATTTACTTTTTACAGACATCTGTCAAATTCGGTGAGTACAGATTTTGCCATCGAGATAGCTCTAAATAGAGTCTGTTTACTAATCAAGAGGGATGCGATATATAAATGTTGTAGTAACCCAAGTGATTGTGCTTCTTATCTTTTTATAGCCAACAACTTGTATTTATTTTTGAAAAGCGAGTTGCTTGCAAACTCTTCTTCTATTTTACTTTTCTTGCAATGAGAACTGAGCAAGACTTTTTTTTGCCGATATGAGTTGTTGTTTGCTAAAGCTGATTCCTATGAGGAATAGAAAGAGTCGTTTTAGAAAGGATTCAGTAGGTTTTCAAAGTTGTTTGAAGTTTGACCTGGTGAGCTCGGTAAAAAAAATCAGATTTTACTCTCAAGTTGTTTTATTTACTTGAAGTTTGCGGATTTGATGTCATTGCAAGAGAAAACATATTCCTTGGATACTATGTTAAGTCGAGATGACTCGGTAAATCAGAAAATTCAACTGAGGAAAGCTGGATACAACGGATAAGTACATAAGCGAACATCTAGGTTCGTCAAAAACGTTACCTTCGAAATCCGTTAAAGCCTTCCGTAATGATGTCATGGTCTTACAATTGTTTTCAAAATGTGCACTTATTGTTTTGTAGAAACTTTGCAAAATCATAAAAAGGAAATATCAGCCAATAATTACAGAAAATTAAAGGCTGACCCTTATAGATAAGAATTGCACGAGCCAGTTTCAACGATGTAGAACTTGCCTTGGTCCAAAATGCATGTTGGAGAAAACAAGGGCAAGAATACGAGGGCATTTCATCCAAATCTCAAACTGACATGTCAATTACATCATGGTTCATGAGTACTTGAAGCTCACTGGCCGCCAAATCATAGGGATTTGTAGTTATCAACTCATCAAACCAATTTTCCTCCTCATTCATGTCAGTCTCTATCACATCATTATCTGAACCCTTGAGTGATTTCTCCAGCACTTTTGGAGATGAAAATTCCTCATCAAAGTAATCTTCCAACAATCTTTCTCAGCTGCATTATAATTGACATTGATCTCGAAGAAAGCTTCAACTTTCAATGGTGTGTCCAAAACAGATGGTCTTTGCTTGTGATGATAAACTTGCTTGGAAAATAATTTAAAAAAAATATTTTGTACGTAAACATTCGACCCTATGTCTCTAGGCAGTTCAAGTTTTGTTACACTTCTTTACCCCAAAGTCAAAATCAAGGACCAACATGGCAACAATCGGTTAAAAAATGCTTTATCACGTTAAGACTTTAAACCTGGAAAATTCCACTTTTTTTACCAGCAAGTTGCCTCCAATGGAGACCTTGAGTTTTGCAAGGAACAAAGCTGAATTTTGGTCAACTTTGCTGTTGTTACCTTTTTGATGCTTGAATACCGTAGAGTCGACGTTTTTTTCGACGTTAAGGAAATTATCGACTCTAGTTTACATCTGTTGAGCGACAGCCAATCTGTTGTCAGACTGCATATTGCAAAGTGTGATGATTGGCTTCGTTTGTTAAATTGAGGTTCAGAGCTCAAACTTCAAACCAATGAACCGATACTCATCATTCCAGATCAAAAATCTCTGTGGACTGAAACGTTTTTTTCATGAATTTCAGACTGGATTTTGAACACACGACTCAATTTCCTCTTGGAAGCGAACCAGGTAATCCATTTTTAATGATGTCTATTGTTATTTGACGAGATGCTAAAACACCACAGAGTTCCCAGAGAGGAGACGCTAGGGCAGACAGGCCTAACATTTTGTTGAACAATTTGCAGGCCCCACCTGACCTTTGGCTGTAACGTTTCCAAACAGTTGTGCCAAAACAAGTTCAGTTGCAGGGTTGAAGTCATGGCCACTTGTTCAGTCTCCAAATGCCCCAAACGGTCAGGGTCTGTCAAGAATAACCCGTCAGACCAGAGGCATGATTCTGCACGTTAACTTCCCATTATTTAATTGTAACATTTCAAAACGAACACAACTTTCGTATGAAGGGAAATTTGTTTGTTTGGGCACAACTTAGGAAATAACCTTGGGAAATATCAAGTTTTAACGTGCAACCTTTGCTCTTCAATAGCTGTAACTCGTCCAACAAAAAATTCCGTATATCCGCCCTGTGAAAGACACCAACTATGGTCCGAGACGGATTGGCCCCTAACTTACAGCGAGGGAGACTCCCAGCCCCATTCGGACCCCTAACGTAAAAACTTTGAAGTAGAAACCGAAAAATAGGCTTTGTACGCATGCACAAGCTGGCAGCTCACTTGGTTCAAATAAATTAAGTCTAATTAAGTCAATCTCTGTTCCGAGCTTCAATGTAACCAACAATAGATAGCGTTGTTTACGTCTCATGACGCTTTCAATTTGGGAATCTAGGCACCTCGTGCCTATATCTATGATGTGTTGAAGATGGAGTGCTGCACCCTCAAATTTACCACTAAATTGAGGCTATGTTATCATAACAAGCTCGTTCACTTTCAATTTTCATCAACTAAACCACATTTGATGATTATGAAGAAAGAAAACATACAATTGTTGCATAGAGCATAATATTAACGAGTTCGCCCTTTTGAAGTAAACAATAACCAGAAGAGGGCTAGCTCATTCTTTCTCAGTTGGATTAGCACTGAGCTTTGAGCTTTCAGAAAGCATAACTTTTGACTCCGACGTTGCATTGAATTGTAAATTGAAATTCGAAGTCTACCCAAGACAAGCAAGGTCTCATTTACAGATAACGTAATTGACAGGTTCATCCTGGAATGCATGATTCTTATCGCTAGCCTCCCACTCCAGGAAATTCAGGGCATCTTGGCTAAAAGTGTTGTGTACGTTTGAGCTTCCCAAAGACAACAATTGCACAATGAGCTTCAATGATCGATATTGTTCAGTGATTGATTGATTCAGACGATCTCGAAGCTTTGGACCCATGACTTCAATACTATAGATGGCTCTCAGGCCCACTATTTTGAACTTTTCCGGTTGTTCCTGGGCCCAACGAAAATCTTCCCGGGCCCACAGGTTGCAAATCCCCGGTCTCTAACTTTTGAAACTTATTTTTTTTCAATTTTTTGAAATCAATACACGCCAACACAGATTGTAAGGAGAATTATGCAGGCATTTTGAAGTCAGGGCTTAATGGTTTTTGTTTCGGTTAAGATCCCTGCTGATCCATCATTAATGCACTTTCTGAGATGAAAAGAACACATTCACCCTTCTCTAAAGTCATCAATTATCGGCCATGCCGACAACTTCAATAGAAATAAATGATTCAAATCGTTTATGCTCTAATCTTGCAATCTTGAAGGTACATAGTTATGAGAATGGGGAAAACAATTTCCAAAGACAAGCGATATCTAATGATCTAATAGTTTCATTCCGTGGAAAAATTTCTACTTGGTGGTGCCAAGCTTGTGATCAGTGCCTTAAGGGGTTGAGAATCAAGTTTCATCATTATGGTTGTCTTGGTTTTCCTGCTTTTCAGGGTCCTGTGGCGAAATCGGAGACAGTCTCACGGTCTCTAGTCCACATTCATCGTCTTTGAGCGCTTTTCCTCCGGCTCTTTGTGGTACCCTCTCTGGACAACACAGTGAGTAACAAATTGATTTGCATAGAATACTTTGAATCCCACTCATTATTTGGGTACTCCTAATGATTCTAGTGTACTTCGAAAGCGGACGAACCAGCTCTTTGGCCGGCAAAATCGACATTCTTCAAGGTACAGGGACGGGCGAAAGGCGGTACAACATCAAGGTGTCCTACATTCATTGTAACAGCAAAGTGAGGTATGCACCCCTTTCGAAGAGGGTTGTCGACTTGTTTTTGGACAAGATTGATAATAATCTGTGTACTTTTACAGGGCACCCAGTGGATGCACACAATTTTTCACCGGTCTAACAGGGACGATAACTTCTTATAACTTCGCCGGAAATCAGCTCTTGGAAAACCAGCTCTACTCCAATTGCATACGGCAAAACGAGGGTAACCATTTAGATTGCTGACATTGGGGACGATGATTCATATCTTTTTTGATTAGGATATTGCTCCGTCCTTTACTCTGAATCCCAAATCACAAGCCCAGATCCATTCAGTTTGGACTTTGGGATGCCTGGAAATCCTGACGCTGTTGCGGTAAGATTGGCACGATTTATTTCTGTTTTAGCCAAATACAGATTCTGTTTCTCATCTAAATTTCAATGCCAAATTAATGACATACAGAAATTATTCTTGTACAGATGGTAGCCAGGAGTTGTAGGCAAATTTATGATATTCAACACATTGGCCCCAATATGGGCCCGGTTTCATAAAATTGTAAAGAGGTCATCATTTGGTTTGGTTGAATCAGAATGCCCTTTTCCACTTTGGCATTGATTTGAACATCATGAACATGGTCAAGAAAATATCATATCTTGAAACACTGAAAAGCTCTCGTTTTCTAGGACAATTGTATGGTCAAAAATCACGTGACAATTCCAAGTCATGTGCTGGTCAACTTTATGGCTGTGACGCCAAGCCCTCAAATGGATGCTGGTAAGAAAAACAGCTGGTTGTTGATTTTTTTCCTTGTTTAAGCTCATTGATTTCTTTCTTTCAGTGACGATTGTACCTTCCATGAGATGCAACAAAGTGTTTGGTAGCATACCCAATACTGTGATTCCCGGAACTTTGGAGTGTGAGTGCTTGCGTATTTAGCTTAACATATCCTTTAATGATTGGTTTTATGGATGACCATTAGTGATTGACCGAAAGCGCTTTCGGCCGAAATTTCGGTTTCGGTTTCGATTATGCCTACCAAAACCGAAAGCAGACATGTACTATGTAGGACGGAGTTTGACAACAGAATCGGAAAAAATTTCGTCCAAAAACCAGTGAAATTCAAGTTTCCCGATTTTTCAAAATATGCGTGCGACCTACCCAACATCGAACACATAAGCAATTTAATTTTTAAGGTGGATTTTGCATTTATACAATTTTGTAGTCAGCTGCTTTCGGTTTTGATTTCGGTTAAGCCCTCTTTCGGCCGAAACTTTCGGTTTCGGTTATGAGCCCTTTCGGTCCATCACTAATAACCATGGAATCATAACTTTACCGCTACGAAATAATACCCAATAAAAATGTAATGTGTGCATTTCTATCAGTGAGAACTGAGAAATCATTGTTGCACTGGGGAATAAAATGACCCATGTTTATTCAATTCGATTAGGGATGAAACTAAAATTCACAGCTCATTATCTCAATTAAACTGATTTTTTATCACTTCCAGCGATCAAAAATGTCCCATTTGTGGTGGGTGTACGAACTTTACCGAGTGCTGAAGCTCGTCTGGCCGATTTGGGCGGATTCAGTCTCGATTATAGACAACAACCCTGCTAGCACCAAGCAATAGGCCTAATAAATTGAACGTGTGGAACTGCTATTGTTTATCAAATTCATATAAGCATGATTTTTTGCGATGTCAACGATCTTACTTTTTCAAAAAATACACTCTTGTTACGACTACATTTTATTCAATCATTTTAGTTGCGAACAAGCGAAAGACATACTTTCCCGATTATTGGAGTCAGTTTTGTTTTGACATGCACGAATACACTGATAAATCATGCCAATCAATCTTGACCAATAACTCGAAGAATCAAGCATGCTCCGTCATTAATATTGTAACTTATGAACATTATTGCTTCCAAAAGAAAATGAACGACTGTAAGTGCTTCCCCAGACGGCGTAGGTTCGAATCCTGTTGGGGATCGGGTTGAAGCTGTAGGGAAAAATCCTTTTTTTTCTTCATATGCTGATGACACAAAATTAGTTTGTGGAAGGAATGGTCAGGACTCAAAATATTTAGTTGAGGACTTGGAGAAAATCTACTCTTGGGTTGGCAAGAGTAAAATGGCATTGAACGGGATGAAATTCCGCACAATGACGTATGGGGCGTCAAAATTAGATGTTCCACTCAAAGACAATGGAGGTTGTGATATTGAGCAGGTATCGTTCATGAGGGATTTAGGAGTTGTCGTCCAAGATGATGGAAAGTTTGATGAGCATATCCAGTTGAAAGTGGGGAAGGCATTTCAAACATGTGGCTGGATCTATCGCACTTTCAAGTCCAAAGATAGTATTAGGATGCTAACTCTGTACAAGTCGATTGTTCAGCCGCATCTTGAATATGCCTCACCCATTTGGGCTCCAATGAGTTCAGCAGGTTTGCAAAAGGTCGAGCAGGTCCAAAGATGTTTTACTAGGAACATCACAGGAATGAGAGAGCTCTCGTTTTGGGAGAGACTCCAGAAGTTAGGGTTGTACAGTACTCAGAGAAGGTATGAAAGGTATCTGATACTGTATGTTTTCAAGAGCATTCATGGGCTCTGTCCTAACCCAGGATTTGAGATCAGTTGTAGCGATCGTAGAGGTTTTACGTGCGCTCTGAGAGCACCTCCAAATCCAAGGGAAACTAGGCTAGTTTGATCAATGAAGTCCTCCTCTCTTCTTTATCGGGCTCCTTCATTGTTCAATTTGTTACCCAGTCTTACGATACGAGTCTTCGTCGGGAATATGTAGGAACTGATCCTCTAACAGTATTTAAGGCAGGATTGGACAAATTTTCAAAAACTATTCCTGACCGACCCACTATACAAGGGTTGTACAGATCTGCCAACAGTAAGTCATTGGTAGATCAAATTTCATCTAAACTGCAATTTTAAGAACTATATCAATCATTAACTCTCTTTACAGGGAATCCCATTCCTTGTTGACAAATCCGCCCCCCCCCTCAAAAAAAAAAGAACTAACCAACGCATGATCTTCTAGTAAAGCAACATATTGTAGCGTTTGTCATTACTAATGACTCATTAGATATTTTTATGCCTTTATTTCTTGATAAGGTTCAACAAACCACTTCACAGAACGCTTGGTTATCTTGCAAAAGTAGGCCTCACTATTTTAGCTGAATTGTTCGAAAGCTATTTAGGTGATTAAAAAGCCAGGTTTTCGTAAAATGCTCTGCGTTACGGTATCCTTACGTTAGAAACGTTACGGTAGAACGTAGAGCTTTATCTATCTCTTTAGAGACTTACTACCCCCCTGCAGTTTTCTCTTTGCAGTCGACGGTTTCAACTTTCTTGTGAGGGAAGCTTCGAACACAGATGATGGGATTCAAATTGCGCTAGAGGGTTGGAGAAGGGGTCCAGGGGAAGAAGATTATGTACATGCCCTCAGGATTTGGGTTGCAAAGCAGTACACGTTTGATGAGACATTCTTTCTGACTGAAGAGATGGAAATCACACAAACAATCCGATCCACAACTTAGGATTTCCTGGAAGATACGTTTAGCTATGAACACCTAGAATTTCTTTTCAAACAATCAGGATCAATAGAGAGGTTAACTCAACAGCTGACCTCCCTCTTTTTGGGTGTTTGGCGCGAGCAGCCTGAGGAGGTACATCGAGGGAACTCATTTCTATGAACGGAGAGTTTTTGCTTCAAATCCTCGGTAATTAACGTGATAGAGGTAAAAAAAGCAAGAAAACACCCCATTGAAAACATCTGAAGGCTTCGTGTCAAGTGCCAGAACAATCAAGCGACGCAGGAAGGAACGGAAATCGGATTCCACACATTATTGAACGAGTGTTTTCACCAAACTAGTTACCAAAGGAGCTAGTTAAGAGTTCTAAAACATCCAAGTAAATGAATATCAGAGCTGGGCAAGAAAATAGAATTGATAAACCAACCTGAACATTGAAGGAAGAATCTGTTTAGCTGCTTTGTCGGTGGAACCAAGGGTAACGTCAAAAAAAGTCCAGTTTATTAAGTGTCCATCCACCTTCCCGATTAACCATCTTTTGCCCTTCAAAGTCTGATGAAGATTCTCAAAGTTCTTTTGGTCTTTTAAAAGCCTTAAGTGATACTGAGAAGCTCCCAAGAAGCCTTAGCCATTGACATCAATGATGATGTTCGAAAACTTCAAGCACTGCCAAAGACGACATTGGGATACAAATGACAAGGAAATACAAAAATGATTTATGCTTCCAAATGATGATCTGTTCTCAAAACCTTCATAGATATGCTTACCTTTAAGGATGAAACCGAATGAGTTAGTGAGCACAGAAAAGAACCTCCAGCCTTTGGATCTAATCGAGTTGGCATGTTCAACATTTCATGTACCTTAAGGTGAAATTTAAAAAATGTGATCCTCTTTTTGAATAATCATTTACCTTATCAGAGTTGGGTCAATTACTTGAAAAATGTAATTGATTACAATTACAATTACTTTGTCGAAAAATGTAATCAATTACAATTACAATTACTTTGTCGAAAAATGTAATCAATTACAATAACAATTATTTTGTCGAAAAATGTAATTAATTACAATTACTTTGTCGAAAAATGTAATTAATTGTAATTACATCATCCAAAAATATAATTGACTTCAATTACAATAACATGTCAATTACATGACAATTACATGTCAATTACATGACAATTACATGACAATTACATGTCAATTACATGACAATTACATGACAATTACATGTCAATTACATGTCAATTACAATCCTTCCGCCTCTTTCACCCTTTTGCCTTTTCAAAACGATGTAAAATAAACAGATCTCCCATTTTTAAATGGCGATGCACCAACTGGCAACTTATAATGCCTGAAAGGTTAATACGAAAGAGTGATTTACAAAAACCAAAAGTTTATGAACGGGCTTAAATATCAAAACTATTATGCCACGAACCACAAGGCATATTTTTCTTTTCCAGAAAACACAAACTTTATACACATATCTCAAGTATGACGATGTTTTAAAACTTTATTTTTCCACCTCATTTGTCTGCCTTTAGTTGTGAAAAGCCCTACCTCCTGACACAAAAATCATGATCAAAGGCTCTTGTAGTTTAAAAGTATTTAAACATCATAGCTTGGGTGTGTATTGTAACAAAAGCTACCTGTTAGTGGCATCACATTGACCGCAAATTGATGACAAAATAATTGTTTTGCAAGTGAAAACTCAAAGTATCAATTGATATTATGGTTAATTTGAAGAAGTAAGAGTTTGAAAAGTAATTGGTAATTTGTAATTGAAAATTCGTCAATTACATGTCCAAAAACATAATTAATTACAATTACTTGGCCCAAAAATTTAATTAATTACAATTACATGTAATTGTAATTAAAATTACGTAATTGTAATTGCAATTACAATTACTCCCCAACCCTGTACGTAATAAATAAATGGAAGAATAAAACAAAGATGGGCAAATTTCCTAGTTTTACAATTCAATTCTAGAAATGGATTGATTCCCCTTGTTTTGGCATTAATCTTGTTCTAAACTCGTACTAAAGCATGAATACGGTCGAGATTTGCCTATATCACTGCACTGGAAGCTTTTCCAATTTATTGCTCATTTCCGCAGGAATTACTTAGTTTACCCTTGATTTCATCTACCTCTGAAACATTGACATATTTGACTATTGAAGCTTACTATTGAAGTATTTACTTTATGATCAGGTGATCCAACTTCATTTCGTTTCGAGCGAAAGGTGACCAAGAACAAAACAAAGAGTTCAGATTTTATTTGCTCTTTTGAAATGGTCAGTCAAATTCTAGAAATCCAATGGCTCAGCTAATTATTTTTTTCTTAGTGTTGGAGAGAGCTGTCTTGATAACTGTTTACGCCCCAGTGAATTATATCGATTGGTGTTGTTGTTCACAAAGATTGGACGCTTTACATGTTTCGAATGGAGAAATCGGTTTGACAGGCATCACGGAAATTTGTACTTTACCCAAACCTGAGTGAACGGACACAAAGAAAAGTACCGAGAATTTCTCATTCAATTAAAACGAAAGACAAAGAAATTTCATCAGAGCACGAATAATTTCACTTTCGGAGCAAACAAAGATTCTATCAACCTGTTTTCCACTCTTATAGAGAACTAGGGAACAAATTGGCCTTGGTCAACCCGTCACTAATCCTTCCTCTTTTGTCCCTCCCAAATGCATTTCCTCTCGTAGTTTTCAGAAAAAGGATCCACGGAAAGGATTTTAGCAATATTTTAGAACAACACTAGTATAAGTATATATAAGAATATAGTAAAAGTAAATGCATACATCTTGTTTTTGTGAATATTTAAAAATGCATTGTGTTTTGGCGTTGAAGTAAATAAGCGAAATCCAAATAAATATATGGTATTGCTTTTTGAACTCGAAACTATTATAAAAGTATATTGGGAATGTAAAATAGATTTTTCCAGTTCAAATTAGATAATGGACACTCTTTATTTCTCAAAATTCCCTAGTAACACACCTTGGGCTCTAAAAAATATCATCGAATTAAATTCTTTCTTGTGAATTCACGAATTTTGCATCAAATCTAGGCACTTAATTTCCATGTAAAGTTCTGTCAAATTGTCCAAATAGGGCTTTAAACTCAAGATCAGAGGTACTAACTCGGGCCAAGATCTTCTTTTATTACCTTGAATTCGATGGAGAGAGAAAAAAAGAGCTGTTAAAAAATAGAAATACGCAAAAGCGTACATTTTACATCAATTGTAGAGCTCATTTTCTCGTGAGTGGCATAATGCTAACAGAGGCCTCACTCTTTGTTTGATTTCAATGATAATATTTCTACACTATTGTAGATGATTTCAAGGTAAAGAGTTATCTAACGATCCCCGGTGACCTGTTCAATTCAATCTGTCGGACAAGGAATCGGCAGTTCACATTGTTCACGTCGCCTTTAAACATTGGTAGATAAACAATATTTCAGTCGTTATTTCTAGTAACGTGCATGATTCAATCATTCAATGAGATGGTGTTTTGGAGCCTTTCTGTAACCACAATCCCCTGGAGCTGCAAATGTACTGCCAGTGGATATTCATTTATTTCGAAATTACAAGATCTCTCCCTGGCGATGTCTGACACGAAAATTGCTTTTTGATGATTCGATGACGTGTTCCATTTTCATATAATGAGAACATAATTTGTTTTCTCTTTTCAGCGAAAAGGGTTTTCCGTTTTCGATGAATCAAGTGCAGGCTGCACTTGATTCATCGAAACCGCACTTGCAATTTAGCTGCGTTCAGTGACTTCAGCATGGATATTCTCACAACGGCCCGTTAATTTTTGCATGGACGTCCTTTCGACGTTCTGGACAGAGATAGGAATGGCGGCAAAACTATAGCATACCTTTTAATTTTGTTTTGCTTGATTAAGAGCAGTGAAATACGCATTTAGTTTCATTGAGCACTAGAGCAGGGTTCTTAAAAAAAGCTTTTGAAGCCAGGGCCCCTCCCTCCCCCCTTTACAAACAAACAGAAAACCTTCAAAATTGCAATGAGTAATGGTCTTCAAAAGTTCTTGTTCTGGATTGGGTCTTTTAACAAATAGAATAAAAAAAAATGTCATTAAAGGCTGTAACGTCCTCATCCAGTATTTTGGTGTTGGGTTCTTGATGAAAAAAAAAACAATTGAATTGCGAAAAAATAAAAGGTATGTAGTTGTAGTGCAAGAGTTCAGCATTCGCCATCTATCTTCATCATTCTGGGTTCCATAGGTTCGAAGCCCGAGCTTGCTGAGTCCTAGGGGCCTGTGGTATTAATTTACACGCGATAGTCGCGCCAAATAATCTGATCTCGGTATATCAATAGAAAATACAATATGATTTGTGGGTTCAACGCTGATCTTTTCACAGTTCTTTGTGATCACAGATATTAATAGATACGACACACTGGGCCAGTCCCTGGTTTTAGTGTCTCCAGTTTTTGAGGTGTTGACTACCATTCAGCACAATCTAGAATAATGCAATGTTTGCGTTATTGCATGTCAGTTTCTCAATCATGCTAACTCAAATTGAGTGTTGGATGCAAAACGTACAAGCCAAACCACAAAAAAATATGTTTGTAAGGAGTAATTTTGAGTTCAAAGTTTTGGAAAGACTGGAAGAGCTTTGATCATGGTAGTTTTTGCAACGATTGTGGCGCAGCCTGATGAGCCTACAAAGTCCAGAATTCGTGCCCGTACTTTACATGTCTCTATTAACCATCAATAAGCTCTCTGAACTTAATTCTTGTCAGTGGGTGTAAACGGTGTAAACTTGTTTCTGGTTATAGTTTGGACAACTTGGACACACTCTCAGGGTTGGTTCAATCCAGTCTTTGAAAAAAGGGTTGACCATGAAAATCTTTTGTCTAGCCTTGTCTCAATTGACATCATCACCTCTTATGTATTCTGTATAACAAATAGAGGGCAACAAATTCAAAACAGTATCAAAGATAGACCTTATCTTATTGTTTAGACAGAAATCAGGACAGGGTGTCGATTAAACCTACCCTGCCTGGGACATCAACATTTCTCAAAAAAATTGGGCTGGATCGGGCAACTATTTTCCAGCTTTTGTCCGGCAAAAAAATGAGTATGTGACACCTAAACATATCGATGTTTACGATCAGTAGAGACCGGATTTGAAATTATATAAAAGAATAATTTTCCCACTTTTTGTCTGAATTTTTTGATGCGTTGAAAAAAAAAAATCAATTTTTGAGGAAATTTTATTTGCTTTACATTAAAAAATTTTTTTGACGCACTTTCAAATTTTTGTGAAACAATTCTATTTTAAAGTATTTGTTTGACGTTTTAGAAACTTGTCTGAGAACGTCTGAAAACGTCTGAGATGGTCGCACATTTTATAAAGAATAAAGTGATACCAAAACATCAGTCAAACAAGTAAGCTTTTTATTTTCATAGCGTTTCATGTCAAAAATGTGTTTCATTAATGATTTTTAAGAGTATTTCACATGTATCAAATTGACAAGTGAAAAAACAATGCTATGAAGTACTGATGTGTTTTAAGTTGGATTTTTGGCAGAGTTTTGCCATTTTGGTTTTTAGGGTCAAAAGTCTGACCACAACTAAACTTTTCAACAAACAATAGACCTTATCTGCCATAAAATATGGCAGCACTGCCAACTCGAAATCCATTTTTATAACTATCCATGAAACTCAAAATCGAACTAGTTCGAGTGTTGCCAAATTGGTCCCTGTTTAGGTCTTTTCAAAAAGTTCAATCCAACGTGCCCTTTTTAACAGTGATAAACTTCCGAGTCAAAACTGGCAGCAATCCTGGTTCGAAACACATCACTACTATGAAGTAGCTCAACTAAATATATGTACAAGTTACCAATAACTGAAACAGAGTAGTTAACTCATCTGTGATATCACAAATTTGCTCCCTGATTTAACGATTTCCGCATTTTGACATGTCATTTGATTTAATGTAAATAAAACATGTATAATTTGTAAACCCTGATATTACCATAGGTCGCAAAAATAAAATTCAAAATGAGAAAGCCAATTATAAATAGGGTATAGAGATCATTATATACCGAGAATATATCAAAAGGAAAAACCATCATTTGCTGAATATTCTTATGCTTAAAAAGAAAAGATAATGAATGAAATCAAATCCTCTTCAGGATATAACCCAAAATAAATCAAATTCAATATTCACAAAAAGCTTCAGTCTATTTAATTTTGACAAAAAGTGCACAAAATGAAAATTTAAATCAACCCTATAATTTTCAATCATATTTTAGAGCCAATTAGAACAAAGCTAATCACATCTCTGTTTTTTTTTTGTTGCAATATAGTATTGAACAAAGCCTTAGGTTTCAACTTCAGATTTATCTTTTATTTATGATAAATGACAAGATATAATATTTTGGAGGTAATGACGTAAGGCTCGGAGATATATTCAGTTTTTCTGTGGAGCAGAAATTCCACACGTTCCAAAGAGTAGGGTCAACTGACGATCAGCCATCAGCAAACACTACGTTGTGAAACGTCTGGGATTCTGCTCCGCAGCAAAACTAAATATTTATCCGAGCCTTAGACTATTGAGGAATATTGTATAAAATCAATCAATATGATATCAAATCATACTCAGTGAAAACGGTAGGTTGCGATAGTAATTTCGTAACCTTGCGTCAATCTAATGAACCTTACGTTGTTTTGGTTTGGAATATGGTGATCGTGATTTTATGCTTAGACATTAGTGATGTGAAATCTGGGCTTGGGCAAGTTTTTTCACGGGAGGTTGCAAGGTAGGGTCACCTAATGGAAATTTTGTGCTTTGCTAACTAACTCAAGCAAACTCAAATTTGAGGTTAATTTGCAACCCTGATCCAAAGTTACAAAAGTCGGGGGCCGTTTCAGTGCTTCTTAATGAAAAATCGGTTTATGAAGACAGGTAGGCAGAAGGGAATACCATTTCACTGATAGTATATTGGTGACCCCAGTGTACGAAATCACGAAAAAAGCTTGCCCAAGCGCCCAAGTCACATCACTACTGAAAAACTTTTCACTTTTTATTTGTCATCAAATATTTAAATTATTTGCTTGGGATTATAAATTTGCACATACCCGGATCGTTTTTCACTTTTTTCGACCAAAATTCGACCAGTTTTACCTATGAAACTGATCCGGTTTGCTTGTTTAATGTTACCATCAAAGTCGAAAATAAAACTACTGTTAGAACTTTTAAATAAATTAGTCATGTTTGATAGCATTTTGTACCAATTTGAAATGATGTAAACCTCAAGAAACGTGCTCAATATGCTTGCTTTAACAAAGCCATTTATGTCTAAATTCATCCATGGATGCTTTTCAAAGGAACACCGATCAGACCACCCCTTGACCTTATGAATCACGTCGTGGTTTTTGAGCTGCAGAAGCACTTAGCAATTTCCAGACATTTGACACAAGCTTTGAGGTAAAAAATAAATCTTTAAATCAAATATACTGTATGTCTTTAAATCTTATTGAACTTGCAAAACTTTACTATTTCTTTACTGACCTTACAGTTTCTTTTTACACTTGAAACTGACTTGGAAAATTCTGTTTAGGATGCGGCATTGCTGTTCTTAGAAATCATACGGAGACACGCTCTAGATTCAGATTACTTTCCCAATTTCCTAATGTACGTGGATGATATTCTTATATCCAACATTGCACAAACATGTTTTTGACTATAATTCTGTTTCATTAACGGTGGTCCAACAATGCAAATGTATTTCATAAAATAAAAGCGGTTTATTATATACTCAGAACAAGTCACAAGACATTGAACTAACATATTTTATCTGAAATTGGCCACTCTGCTTTAGAGTTCAATTTTTTTCTTTAGATTTTGCTGAAGATTGTTTTGAATTTAGGTACTTAATACGAATGAAAGTACGCAGTTTTGAAAACAAAGCACACAGTTTTGAATTATACTTCTCCCCGAATTTGTTCATAATGACTTTTTTGAAACTTTCTATCACCATAAGTTCTCGACAAATGTCAGATCCATGAAAATCCAATAAATGCTTTTCGAATATCAAACAATAAGCAAGTAAATCGGGAGAAGGTATCTGAAGGCTCCCTCTGGACAGATAGATGATCCAAGGGGCGGACACAAGATCGGAATCGGCTGGCCAGGTAAATTCAGACGTTTTTTGCCCAAGTTCAGGACACTCCTGCCTTAACTTGTAGGCCAAATATCCGGCAATGTAGGCCAATCCTTCGCGATTACAATCAACAATGAAGTTTGTTTTGGGTCCATCTCATTAATCATGTTTCAAATTACTTTGACACAAGATTAGAAATTTGACTTGCCCTCGAAATGTTTGTGACTCTTGACAATGCCAGTAGTTGTGTATAAAGGAAGCATTTCAGTTTGTTCCTGGTTGTGGTTGAATTTAAAGCATCAGGAAACAAAAATCCATAAAAAACAAGTCAAATGTGGTCTTCAGACTTTTTTGAAAGGGTGTGAAGTGAAGTGGTGGGCACCAGGGTGATATTAAAGGGGCTCTATGAGTGGTGGGGAACTTCTGCCACTAATGACCAACAAACACAAGTGTTGAAAGATATGTTCAGGAGTTTCCATTCATTGGGATCTACTGAAGTGCATACAAAGGTGGGCAAATATAGATTTTTTTTGAAGTATGAATAACCAATATTCTGCAATTCACCTCATTTTGGTTGTTTCTTTTGGATGCATCACAGCAAGGCTAAAATAGTTAATGGCCAATTTTGTTTGGCAGAATGAAACCTATCTCCACATTTATTAAACACATAATCCAAAAAAGTTTAGGGCACTAAGAACTGGCTTTCTAAGGTCTTTATGTTAACTTTTTCAAGTCATAAGGTGTTTGCTCTCACCAAGGTGTTATGATGAAGAAAAATGAGAAGAATTGGAGCAAAAGGTGTTTGTTTTAACTTAATTGTGCAATGGACTGTACAGTCCTAAAAGGTGCAAACATATGGAATTGACAAAGTGATCAAAATTTTGTGCTTTCAATTCACTTGCCATTTGCATTGAGCATTTGTTTATTGGTAACTTTTTTCTTTTTATTACATTGTTCATACATTTTACTTGCTGGTTGTATTTGTCAAAAGTTTAGGTCCCATGTGGTGACCAATGTTGTTAAACATAATTTTTTGTCTAGAATTGTATGTTGCCCTTTCATGTAAAAAACAAATGATGGCTTAGCAATGTTGCTACAATTATGCCTAACATAGCATTGCTCCATTAAGATCAACAAGTCAAGATGAGCAAATAGAAGTCAAAAGTGTGTTCAATCTTAAGCCCTCCATCAAATGTTTGGTTTGGGGTCTGTTCCCCATTTTACTTATGATACAAAACTCTTGGACAATCTATCAAATCCAGTTCACTTTGAAACAGCCTTTTCACAGAAAGTTTATAGTTTCATCAACTTTTCCAGAACATTAAAAGCCACATCACTGTCAGCTAAGCTTTTGTTTTGAAAAATTCCACTTTGATGTAAGTTTTTGTGCTTATAACTACCATAGTTTCTCAAACCGTTTATACGTTTGTGAGTAGGATGTGCTTCTGAGGTGTTCCACGGAAAATTGCTTAGTCCTTTATTCCTCTCACCCAGATTGGAAAAATACTTCAGGATAAATGCAAAGACTGTCTATCCTCTGTTTGAAAACAATAAAACTGATAAATTAGGCCACAAATGCAACTAAAATTAGGGGAAACTATGTCCTGGAAGGATATAGTGTTATATATTCTAGTGCATAAACAAAATGTAATGAAATACTTATTGTTAAAATATACCTAAATAAACACATGTATAAATCAATGTTATCAATAGGGCCCGGAAATAAATTCTTTAAAATATGAAATATTTTAAAAATATTTCTCAGTTTTTCCTTGATTTTTTAAATATTTTGACTGTTTCAAGGAAAAAATAAATATTTTCTCGAATATTTGAGTAAGAAAAAATATTTCAGGCAAAATTGAGGAAAACAAATGAGTGACCTTAGCTCAAGAGGGCTTACCCAAAATGAACCAAGAACCCAAGGTACAAAAATCTCTACAAAATGACATTTATACAGAGATCGGACATTCACAACCAAAACTACTGCCATTCAGGAAAAAACTGCGCCATCTATTGAGGCAAATTGAAAATTGTAATGTTAGATCAATTACATCAAGTATGCCTCCAAAAATGGCAAACTGAATCAAATTAACAAAAAACAAATTTGAAAAATCGGTGCACAAAGACAAAAATGCCAAATAATGGCGTTGTCAAAATAATATTTCTTTAATATACGGCTTTTTCCCAAATATTTTTGGCTTTTGAAGAAAATATATATTGGATATTTTGTCACTTTTTTGGAAACATTTTTCCGGGCCTTAGTTATCAGCCACGTTGTAAAATAGATGAGAAGGATTAGGAAGTAAAGTGTTGCAAACTGGTCTATATAATGTGAAATAATGTATTGGTAGCAAAAAAATCGCATGGTTAAAATCAACCATTCAGGAAGAAAGATGCAAATATGACTACAATAACGGAATGATGTTCACCGAATGATAAAATAATCGAATATATATTTCTGGGTAAGAGAATGGAGAGGTCTGGATTAGAGGGCTAAATGGAGAGAAATGTCACTCCCATGAGCAAGGGTTTTGTTATGAACACAGTTTGCTGTTTCTCTGCTTCCCCAGTCATGGCGCCAAATTCAAAAATTCGTCAATAACCTCATGTGCTTGTGCTTTCACTCGAAATGCAAAAAGGGTTCCAAGCTCCATCAATGAGTTGGACTTAGTTCAAGAAATGTACTTGCAACTCAACCAACATGACTATGGGTCAAATTATTAAAAATCAGAAAATAATTTGTATCCAGAGGGTATATTCAAATATCAATTCAAGAGTACCATTTAAAACTTTCAAACCGTTTGACATTTAGGACTCGTTGGTCAACCTGGCCCGCTGTCCAGTTGTATTTCAAAGCATAGATATGCATAGATAGGACGGGCTCAGTCAACTCTCCCTATGATTTTGTCGCATGATTCTGGGGTTAACTCCCTCCAGGAAAGAATGGTCACCTTTTGCAATCACCTGCCAACTTGGGCTTAAGTGTAAACGACGACAAAGAACGTTAAGACAGTCAAGAGAAGAAAAAGCTTCAAATTGCGTGTTATCTCATCTAAAAAGCCAATTGCAGTGGGTAGGAATACCTGTGTTTTCAGATGCCACAATTATGTCATTGATTCAAAGGCTCTAAAGAACTTTTTGAGCCAAGCTTGCTTTTCAATAGTGCCCATAATCCCCCATGCTCTGGCTTTGAACATTGATTTGGATGTTTGGCCAATAGTATTTGTGAGTGCCAAAGCAATTTTGGTGTCTGAGGCATATCAAAGAGTGGTTTTGAAACAGTGGTTTCATTTGTGTTGGAAAAGAGCTCCTGAACTGAGGCTTCAATGATCAAGACCAAGAATCATTTAAGCAATGGTGCAATGCCATCAGTTTGTCAATGCCCAGTGCTCTCTAACTTTTGATAATTAATACATCAATATTCCTTGGAAACTTTGGGCGCATTAACAAAACCATTTTCCACCTATTGTCCCACAAAAATGAAAATGTCATTTCTATACATATCTATGTTACGAAGTCGGAGTGTTTAACTACGAAAAGAATAATCTCAGGATAACACAACCTTTTAATCATAACATTTCTGACATTCTCAAATTCGAATTTGACCAACGTATTTCATGTTTGAGTGTGCTTTGGGTGTTGGGATGACAATGGGCTTGGATACTAATGGTAAAAGAAGTTATTTTTGTGACCCGTTTGTCTACAATATCAGCTCAAAAATTGACAAATTTCTGCCTGGGCAGTCGAGCCACTCTTCTTTTTAGAGCACTTTGAGGTGCTCTGCCCAACTCCAGGATACCAAAGCCAAAGCAATTTACCACGCAAGCGGCTGAGTGGGAGTGTCTCTTCTCTCCATTTAGCCCTCTAGTCTGGATCGGACCAAGAACGGGAATAGAATGAATCGAGTATCGGGGAGAAGAGTAGAAAGAGAATAAGGACAGATCGGAAATATAAATGTCGGGCGGCACAAAACCTCTTATTAAATATCACACCAAATAACCTTCCCCTTAACAATTAAATGGTTAGATAGTATTTCATGCAACATAAAAATAGAAGAATTTTACGTTCATAGTTAAACAAGATCATTAAAAATGAGCTAACAACACCAAGAAATGAAAAACTTGCTTCATTCCCTCCTCTAGCCAACCAAGCCGTCACCTCGATTTCCCGTACGACATCCAGGGTCTAGATATCCATGGTTACATCCAGGGTCTAGATATCCATGGTACGGCTTACTTCCTTGATTACTCGGATACTGTCATTTTGGAAATCCAGGTTGACACTTGAAGTCTTGAAGCCATCGCTCTTGAGTACAACGACTAAGAAGGCAAATGTCTTTGCTTTGTCTTAGATAATCAAGCCTTGGCTCTTGTTGAGGAAAATCGTTTTCGAAGGACATCACCGGCGATTGAATCTTTGTGCCGTTGTGATTGTAACCTCTTTACCTTCTTGGTCATTTGTGGTATCTTAAGTCGCTCTCGTCTTAATTCTTTCTTAACTTGCAGTAACTCAATTTTCAGATAGTCCGTTTGTTCCACCCTAAGAATATCACATTGAGCAAAAGCGCACTTGACTTTCGGTTTATGGCCCCTGAATGTCTTTCGATCTGGGAGATGAGTCATACCGTCATAGATATGGACAAAATATTGACAGGAAGAGCAAAGATTATCTGAACTAAACTTAAACTTAACCTAACCTAACCTAACTAAGCCTAACCTAACCTAAACATACCTAATAATATAGAAAAACAAACAACATTTACTGAAAAACGTTTGAAACAAAAACCCTCGTGGAGGCGCAAACCCCAACTCCCCCTATCTCTGAGCCACCACAATCTGTTGTCAAAGAGAGGGATATTTGTGGTTTATCTAGTGCTGCAGATGAGTCGCCTCCCAGATCGGAAGATAGTTAGGACCGATACTTTCGGTTCCACAATCTTCACCTGTGAACAAAGAGTCTCGGCTAAAACTTTGGCCTCCTTTTTCTGATATCTAATGGTTCGAGGTGAATGCAAGGTCAGGTCAAGGCTTTCCGATGCACAATTTTGTCACATTGGGGTTGATCAGATTCAGAGAGGGAACTGCCTTCTTTTTGAGACGTTTTTTCACAGGTAGGCCAAGAAGCTCACTTTTTAGGTCTCGTTGGTAACTATCTGAGCAAATGTGCTTTTCACATACCGTTGCCGTATTAGTATTAACACGATCTTTTGGCTTAAGGTACAATTACAGTACACATGTTTTGTCGCATTTTAACGGCACTTATGTGAGTCACATCGCTTTGGATTACACATTTGCATTTACTGGGTTATTGGATCAAATTCCTCAAATCTCCTTTCCCATCCTACAGCTAACCGTCAGGGATTCCATATAATGAAATTCTATTGACGCGGGGAAACGTGTTGGAACTTGCAAGATTGGTGAATCAATGAAATATACTTATCAATGTCATATGACGTGACTTCATTATTCTTTCGTGGCGTTTCTTTTATAAACAGACAAATCTTTCCACTAAAGAATTTGAAATGACAATTCTGTTTTCTTTTACTTGAGAGACAAGTTTTAAGTTCATTATTGTTGACAGACATATTCTAATTTGTATTTTGCTTGGCTTTCATTCTCGTGTATTCTAAGGGGTGAGGCATGGCGTAGTCCGTACTGCGTCGGTTTGTCATGCGGAAAACTGGGGTTCGATCCCGGCTGACTGCCACCCTCAAAACTCAACTCTTCGGAGTCAAAATTTAGCATTTGAACCGTCTTTCAAATGCAAAAAAAACTCAACTTTCCAAACTCAACTCTTCGGAGTCAAAATTTAGCGTTGAACTGTCTTTCAATGCAAACAAGGCAAGCCCCGGTTCGATCCCGGGCTTGCCGAGTTCTAGTGGCCTGTGGTATTCAGTTACATGCAGAAGTCACGGCCCTTGACGGCTTAAATGGGCGTACCTGGGGTCATTCCCGAGGGTGAGGTAAAAATTAATGCTTGCTTGTTAGCTTGTCCAAGTGGAGCGGCAATATCCCCATATGGCGGACAGCCTCTATCAGATCGAAGCTGCGTTCTGACTCCTCAACAAACAAACAAAAAACAAACAATCTCGTGTATTCTTTTTACTTTTTCAGTCATTGAAATTTTAATTTTCAAGGCGCATAACCTCTAATTTTCAACCTTTATGACAACACTTGCACAATGTCTTTCGAAAAGCCAAGTTGACCAAAGCGTCTTTTCTTAATTCAACCTTGATGTGATCATAATCCAAAAAATTAAATCAACCAAGTATTTTTAAATTCTATTTGAGACACTAGCTTCTTTTTTAACATGGAAATTAGATTGTTGAGTTCAAATGAATGAATATTGTCTTATATTGAGATTTGAGTTTTTGGTCACGTCGGACTTTCTCATGACGTTTTAGCACACGAACGTCACAAAATGTGCTTCACATCACACAAAATTAGAACATGTTCCAAGTCGGAAATGTGACACATTTGTAGCTCAAATGCGATGTGACTCACATAAGTGCCGTTAAAATGCCACAAAACAAGTGTAGTGTAATTGCACCATTAAGGCCGGCCTACACATGAAACATTTTGGCTAGATTATTTGTCAAATATTCCAAAAATGTTTGGTGTTGCCAAATGTTTCCTTTCTGTTGCTTCTACACGTGAACGTGCAGTTTGTCAAATATTTTTCCCCTTGGCCAAAGTGTTGCCCATTTTTTCAAATTGTTTCAAACTGGTACTGCTAAATACTGTTTAAAAAACAGTCACCTTTAATAGAGTCCCGTAATTTAGAAATTGAATTGTTTACTGCCACATATTAGCTGGTATGTTAAGCGTGCGCCAAGGTGTGCTAGTAGCATTGACTTCAAGTCAACTTTAAGTAAACCTTCTCACCATTTGACCTTAACATGAGGTTTGATCGACGAGAAGCATGACTGGAAGTATGCGAAGAGAGAAGTTCTCTGGCGTCGTTGAAGCATTCCCATTCGAACACTTCAACGCCGATCAAACCAACTCCAAGTGAACTTCCTTTCAGTGTTTCTTCAAATTCGCTGTCAAAAATTGCACGCCCCCTGTCCTGTTCCTAAGCGCGGGGTTGAAAAGGCTGCGAGAAAGAGACATAAGGAGAAATGTGGGGTAGCTGAAATCAGGAGGTGATGGCTTTGAAAGTGGGCGAGTGAACGATCAAAGATGTTTGGGAATTTCAAGATCGAAACGGACCGTCACATTCGAGAAAAGCCAAATCGATGGAGAAAACCAGGCAAGCACACTCTGAAGTAAACTTGCAAGTCAACTATAGAGCTTTGCCATCATAGCATTTGAGCTATTGTCTCTTTTCAACGACATTTTTTTCAATCTTGCTTTCTGCCCAAAACTTTTTTTCCTTCAGTATCATTTAATTTGGATGGAAAGTCTTACACATAACGCCACGCTATGGACAATGACAATATCCACTGTCATTTTCAGTCCTTTTCCTGTCCCTCCCAACCATTTTAAGACCTCTACTCTCCACTGGCATTTGGTTTTGTTGAGTTGGGTTTTGGTGAACATTGGCAGTCTAAACTGCTACTTGGCAACGTTGCTACCTTGTAAACTCCTCCGAACCTGTCAGTTGACGCATTTGAGACGTGACTAGTCTTTAACACTACCAACTGATTATCGATGACTTTTGATACCGTCCATTTCCGTGGATCCTTGCAATCTGTCACAAATGACGTTTAATTTTGGCGATCTTAATGTCAAAAGTCAGAGGATTATTGTTTTGTCCTTCAATCCATTAATTTGAAACTGTTTACTTAACAATAATCGTTTCGTGAATGGACACCCTGCATGCATCGATGTGTATTTCGATTGTCGACCAGAAAAAGTTAGCCTAAGGACAAATAATTTTTCAACATGTTCAAAGCCAGAAATATTTAACAAACAGAAAATAAGTGATGGACCGAAAGGGCTCATAACCGAAACCGAAAGTTTCGGCCGAAAGAGGGCTTAACCGAAACCGAAACCGAAACCGAAAGCAGTGTTCACTATTTACAAAATTGTTCAAATGCAAAATCCGCCTTAAAAATTAGAATGTGTTCGATGTTGGGTAGTCGCAAATTTTGAAAAATCTTAAAACTTAAATTTCAGAGATTTTTGGACCATTTTTTTCGATTTTGTTGTCAAACTCCATTTTATATAGTGCTTGTCTGCTTTCGGTTTCGGTAGGCATAACCGATCCGAAACCGAAATTTCGGCCGAAAGCGCTTTCGGTCCATCACTACAGAAAATAATATTCGCCATCAAGCTAATTTTGTCTCGGATTTACGCATATATTTGCCGTTTTGTTTCACGTGTAGACCAGCCTTTACAAGCAATAAGCCATAGCTTTTGTTGATCCAAATTTCTTGGAAATCGATGATAATGAACGTCGTTGGAATTATGGCAGGCAGCCACGGCACATACTCGATGGGCGTTTAAAGCCATTTGCTTGTCAAAGACCTTTGAATATTTAGGTTTCTCAATAAAAAGATCGTGTAATGGTGACGATGTGAGGTCCGGCTGAAAGAGCAAACTAGCGTTGCCAGATTTTTTCGAACCAGTCATGCCAATGAACATCAAGAAAAAGGCCAGATTTGGTTTGACAGAAACAAATTGTGTAACGCGCATGATTGGCGCTTGAGCTAACAAGATTGGAAACCAAAATTAATGATTTAAAGCAATTCTGACGTTCTAAAGAAAGAATCATTCTCCAAAGAATGAATGTGAGATTAAAAATTCTAATTAATAATCTGGAAATGAAGAATCTGTTAATCAAGAATATTTTTAAAGGCAATAGCTAAAGGTGTTTTGTTTCTGTTTTGAAAGTAAAACATGTTTTAAATGAGAAGTGTTATCCATGCCATTTTTCATTTTATGATTTGAACTATTGATTTTGAAAATATCTGGCAACGCTGCTTTGTTGTTCTTTCAACCGGACCTCACAACGTCACCATTACCAAAGATCGTTATGTTATTGTTCCGAGGCACTACCGATGTCTCACAAATGATGTCACTCAGCAAGTCTGCTGGACTGAACGAAGTGCGCTAACCTTCTGTATTCGTGAATTGACTTTGCATTAGATGATCAAGCGACAGTCTCAAAACAAAGAGAAAAACTGTTCAGGCAGCTTGCAAGAATTAAGGGTTCGAGTTTTTGGCTCTTGAAAAAACATGTTTCATCAAGCTCGTCTTGATCTACGATAGAGAGGAGGCAGATTTCAAAGCATGATGTGCGGTCACTCTATGGAAATCAAAACAAGAAAAATATGTTCACAGCCTACACCTGACGAACCTCAAAATTTTGTAAGCTGTTTTGCGTTTGTCAATAAGCGTTATGCCGATCTGATTCTGCCTTCATTTCTCAAGTGTGACGAGTTTTCAATCCAAGATCGAGATTTCACCCGTTTAAAAATAATGCGATGGTGTCACGTCAGTCAACTACTTTTATACCTTGATTACATCTACTTATTTGAGATATAATCCAAGAAGCACTAGAATCATGGAGTGGGAGGCTGGCACTGAGAATAATGATTTCTAGTAAGAAAAATTCAATTACGTTCTTCTGCAAATGATACCTTGCATATGTTGACAAGAATACGTATTTCAATTTTCAGCTCAATCGAACATTGGAGTCAAAAGTTATGCTCACTCAAAGTTCAGTGCAAATCCTACCAAAAATGAATGAGCTAGCCCTTTTGTGGGAATCGTTTTACCACAAAAGGGTGAGTTCATTCATTTGTATGCTCTCTTCAGTACATAAGTTTGAGAAGGCATAACTTTTCACTCCGGCATTCGATTGGGCTGAAATTTGAAATACGTGTTCTTCTCAATGTAAGCCAGGTCTCATTTGCAGAAGAACGCAAATGGTTCGTTTCTGCTGGAAATCACAATTCTCATTGCTAGCCTCCCACTCCATGATTTCCGTGCTTCTTGTATAATCAAAAAAGTTAACTTTCGTAGTTTAGTTGATATGCAAAGCAAATTGAATGGATATTTGCGGTATTTTGCTTTTCGTTTTTTGTACCTGCCTGTTGCTTCTTCAGTACTATGAGAGATCGTGGACATACAGTTGTGCTACGGCAGGTGGACCGAAACTTGAATCGCTCAAAGCTGTTAAAAAAGGAGGTGATTCTGATATTTTTGGTGGCGACATGCGGTGTACTAATATTGCGACGTACCAAAGTGTTTTAAAATGCGCTAAAAAGTACTCAGGCTTCCTGTAAGAGTGAAATCAAGAACCAACTTTTCACCAAACCTCACATTAATGTCGGAGGGCCAGACCTAATCAGGGTTCAAACTTTATTTGTAGACCAATTTGAATCAGTCCTCTTGTCTCGCTTGAATCAATGAACACGTAATTTACTTTTAAAAAATTTACGTGGTTTTGATTTGAGCAAACTCATAAGTCACTTTGATGATCGGTATAGAAGGACGCACGTTTGGGATTTTTATGATTACCGCTCTGACCCTGAATTACCGTTCCGACGCGGCCAGCCGTCCAAACTAAAAGCGTCGTCTTGCTTTAGTCCAAAACAACAAGAGCAACTTACTAGGGCGAAAAACCAAAAGACCTTTCAGGATTAGCATTAGAAGATGTTTGAAGGATGGTAAAGCCAACCAACCAACAAACCTACCAATCGATCAACCATGGGAATCCACACCAAAGCCAAGAAACAACTAGATTCAACACGCAAGCTTATTTGAAAAAAATGTAAGAATGAAAGCACCAAACACTGACACCGTTCCAAAACATTTCGAGAAAAAATGCCACAGCATCAGAAACTTCAATTCTTGGAAAGATTGTTCACCTCTTTATCAGAATGACCCGATGGAAGTGAACAAAATGATATGCCATGGACAGAATCAAGGCTCAATGTGACCTATCTTACACCATATTGTTGATGAATAAATCCCAGATAGTTGGAGCTTTTTTTGATGATAAGCTTACAAAATTTTCTTTTAACACCGATCTTCTTTGGACTATAACATGATTCATCCGATTTCAATTGGCTTAAATGGTTTATGGGGTCCTTAAAGTCATCACTGCTAAGTGTTGTTGAAGCGTCAAAAGTGATGTAATGTCCGCAAAATTAGACATGCACAAGGTTGCTCCAAGTGAGCGTTTTAAATCATTCCGCGGGCGGCAAAACAGGGCCGTTGGCTGTGCTGTGCTGCTCAGCCCATTTTGGCGAATCCAAGTTTTTCCCATTTTGACGAGCATTTGATGATTGTAGGTCCTTGGAAACGATCGGTATTTCACTTAAGGATACCTTGGCTGGAATTGGGTCAATAATATGCAAAAAATATTATTAGGGTGATTGATATAAAAGCAAGTAAGCAAGCCTTGTGCTATTGCAAAAATAGGACTTAACATTGATCCAAACACTAATATAAAGATGCTGATTTATTCAGTGGGTTCCAAAGAATCATTTAAATATTTCAAAGTACTTAACATACAGAGAAATGCATTATTTTTTAACGCTTCTTTCTTTTAAGATCTAATCTTTTCTGTATCATTTTCTAGCAAACAAATTGGGCATATTTTCAACCAAGTGAAAGCAGAGGGATCAAAACGTAAAATTTAGATCGTTTCCAGGGACCTAGAATCATCAAATGCACGTTAAAATGGGAAAAACTTGGATTCGTCAAAATGGGCTGAGCAGCACAGCACAGCCAACGGCCCTGTTTTGCCGCCCGCGGAATGATTTAAAACGCTCACTTGAAGCAACCTTACACATGTCCTATTGCTGCCTTGTTGTCATTGGTTGAGCGGGCTCAATTCTGAACCAATCCCTGACTTCGTTAAGATTAGTGACCTCACTGAATCGTTGGCTAATAGACAACACCTACAAACAGTGAGGGCCCCTGGTGTTTGAAAAACGCACTAGCTCATCCATGAAAACAAACCCCGTCATTTTCTTTGACGTTGGGGACGTTTCGACCTCGGAAAGTGGGAGTGGGGCTCAGACGGAAGCTCAAACTACGCCAGATTGTCCCAAACCCTAGTGTGCACTTTTGATTTCCGTCGTGGGGTGTGCAGCCGTGTCGTTCCGTGACTAGAATTGAACTTGCTTCGTGTCATTCATTTTGGAAGACATCTCCCTTCGATCAGAATTGCGAATTCCGTGATCAATTTCTAACCGAAAGCCAAACATCCGTAAACTCGTTTCAAGCAATAGCCATACTAGCCCTGTTTTGAGATCTTTGAGTCGTGGGCGTGGATTGAAGTGGATGTGTTTGTCGATGCACCCAATACCACCTGTGCAAAATTACGAACTTACGTACAAAAAGATCGGATTGGTTGGATCACCCACCTATAGAAACACTCTACCATGCCATTTCAAGAATGAATTAGGCCCCTGTGCTCCCTTTCATCATCACTGCTGTCCAACCTGTTCCATGATGCCTGATTTCCTTATGCATGTCTTCAATTTGACAATCGTTTTTCAGTTTTGTTAATAAGTCTTGTAAAGCTTTCCAACAGCATTCTGGAGTGAATTTTCTCTCATTTTGACAGCAGTTTCATTGAAATTTTAATGAGTCTAGACACATCTTGTTTATATTTGATTTGAATTGATTGTTCAAATATTTTTCATCAAAAAATGTGCCCTCTTAAACTGGCGTGTTTTGTCCTCGAAACGTCGTGCTCGAAATTGGAAGACTATTATTATTTTTGTATAGAGGTTGAAAGATTTGTTAACATTGTATAGATGTTGTCTACATAGCTTTATTTCAAATGGTAAATGGAGCAGATTCACTACTTTCCAATGTCGAAAGCCACGGGTGTGAGATTCTCATAAAATCTCTCTATAAATTTGTCTCACAATTTGGCCAATCGTGTATGCACTCTTATCTTCAGATTGGTTTTGACAGTATTTTTTTTTGTTTCAATTGTTCATACAATCCTACTCCTCAGAAACCTAAGGATTTCTGTCGATTCCATGTGACTCGTTTGCAGAAAAAGCCAGACACATCTTGAACAATGTACACTTGTGGCTTGACAATTCAATCTGATTTTTTCACGCCTCGTTTTTTTGGGAGAAAAATAATATCATTCCAATCAATTTGTTCACAACTCCATCAAATGGTTGAAATGTTAGAAGATAACAAATAAATCAGATGATTTTGAAAGCGTGGATCTCCAGGGTGTGATGAAAGTGTGAATATCCAAAAAATAGTAAAAGGCACAAACTTTGCTGAATAACAATGCAATGCAAATCATTTTCAAGACATTTTTCTCACAGTTGTGCAAGGTAAAAATAATTCAAAGTCTTCATCAAGGATTTTATAATCATAGCATCACAATCCGGAGATCTTTTTGATTTACAGAATGTCCCATAAAATGCAAGTGTTCAGGAACTATAATAAAACTGATGATCAGACTATAATAAAATAATCATCAGTACCCAGTATGGGCCCAAGACTCTCTCTATATATAGAGAGAGAGATATCATATATAAAATTGTAA
The DNA here is from genome assembly GCA_010645155.1 of Tigriopus japonicus. NCBI lineage: Eukaryota > Metazoa > Arthropoda > Copepoda > Harpacticoida > Harpacticidae > Tigriopus > Tigriopus japonicus. The sequence continues at coordinate 327,736 of JAAGOF010000088.1, read as the reverse complement.
AATGTCCAATGAGATGATATATTCTCGCAATAAACATTATTATTATTGTTGGATAGCTTTAAGCATTATTTTTGTGCCACCCAAAATATTTTTGGAAACTTTTGCACTTTTGATTAGATGTTCTCTAAACCTGGAAAACTAGGTATTGTGATGCTTTAATGATGGACAATCTTACCTACGCAAATATGTTTGCGCCTTTATCAATTTTTGGGTGGATTCACACTTTTAGCTCACCCTGTGTATGGAAGCTTTCAGAATCATCTTATTTTTTTTTGTCTTCCAATATCTGAACAATTTGATGGTGTTGTGAACAAGTTGACAAGAAGAATTATTTTCCTGATAAAATGTGGCTTTTTTTTTTTATTATTCTGGATGCTTTTATTTAAAGAAAAGAAAAATCAGTTTTGACAGTCAATACAAATATAAAATAAAAAAAGATTGCATCCAAGGATCAGCAAGACACCAAGGTGTGTTTAAATGCTGTCCTTTAGCTTCTTGTTAAAAAAAAAATACAGAGATGAGAGAGAGAGGGAAAGAAAGAAAAGAAAAAAAACCGATGGGACATTAAGAGACACTGGAGAGACTAAAAATCATAGCTACATGGACGGTAAGGTTTCATTCAGCATTTGAAGGAGTACAGGGAAATCCGTCGCTCGTTTTCATAATTCAGAACTCCAATCCCAACCTACATTTCAGAAGGAGGATGGTAATTTTTGCGTTGAATGTCAGCCTTGAGTCTTTGTTTAAATACCTTAGTTGTGCATTTATAGTCTGGGATATCGTAGTGGTTAAAAAGATGGGGAAATGCATATCCAGGTAAATTCATCATCCATTCGCGTTTACACATCGGCTCGTAGAGCCACAAACCTCGCCTATTGTGAAGAGAATCATCCCTTTCTATTCTAAATTTGTCCACCTCAAATGATTTGTCTCCTGACAAAAAAGTTATGAAAATTTATTATATTTTTATTTAAAAAGTTATGCTGAATTATCAGGCCACAAGTGTACGTTGTTCAGAACTCTGGATCTCGAATTGATCTTAAAAATGATTTACATTGCATTATTCTCTGCCATGGTTTGTGCCTTTTAATCATTTTGGGAGATAAACAATTTGAGCGTACCCTGTAGATACAAGCTTTCGGAAACATCTTACTTTTTGTTAGCTTCCATTATACTAATAATTTGATTCTGTGATGACTAAATTGGCAGAAAACATTCTTTGTTCCTCGATAAAATGGGTCTTTTTAAAACCCACGTTGAACTGTCAAGCAACATAAGAACGTCGTTCAAGTAGTGGTTGGCTTCTCTGCAAAAGAGTTAAGAATAAATAGTCATGTCCTTGTTAAAGAATTTTTCAATATCGCAATTAAATATCTGATCCTATTGGACTAGATATGAACAGGGATGGGTAAAATTAGTGAAACATGAAACTCTTAATCAAAGTATGTATTCCTCACATAATGTGGTACATCATATTTGAACTTTATTCAACATGACCGCCTTTGACCCGAACCACAGCCCTAACCGCTTGATGGCATTGGCATAACGTGCACTTCTGAGATATCTTCTGAGATATCATCATATGCTTACCTCTGCTGCAGACATTTAATGGTCCTCATTGGCTCTAGAGATGGCATTGACTTTCCTCTCAACCATTCCTTACATTAAAAGGTCCAAAGGGTTACAGTCTCGTAAAGAGGGAGGCCAATAGTCCTTATACCAAAACTAATCGAAATTGGCTTTGCACCAACCTTGAACAATCTTGGCCGTGTGGGCAGGAGCTCCATCTTGCTGGAAACAGATGGACAAGCCAGTAAACTCGTCCTGGATCCAAGGAAGCACCTTTGTTTGTAAAAAGTCTAGAAATATTGTCTTGTTGACTTTAACCCCATCAGGAATCCAACAAAGGGGCGATTTTTTACGTCTGAGGCCAATGAACCCCACACCACGATCGAAGCTGTTTTTTGGGCGATGGACATTCCTGGCACTTGGAGAAATAGTTGACGAATTATTGGCCAAGATTCGATCATTTTGGGTATTATTCTTCGTTGTGGCTTCAAAAAGTTTCTCACCAGAAAAGATAACAATGACGTTAGGATGATCGGCATACCACTTGAGGAGGATTTTTGATCTTGTTCAAGATCAAGAACCAAGAACGAGTTGAGAATATGTCTTGGATGCAATGGCTTGCCAACTAGGAGTCCTCGCCATTCTTTTTCTACCTTGGCGGGACTTTCTGAATGTCTTGCCAGTCCACTTAAATTTTTTGGCCCTCCATATGTATATGTATGGTAAGTGCGGCTCACACCAAGGGTCTTGACAATGACGGCCCGTGGATGGCCCGATTCCAACATCTTTAAAGTAGCGATAATCTTACTTTCAAGATCCATAATTCGATTTCATTTATTTGGATCTGATTTATCGCTATTTACAAATAACGATCTTAGTAGGCAATCAAACCTAAGCCTATTGTACAACTACATTATTTGTCATGTCCTTCCATTACCATTACTTAAGTTTCTTCAGGTTTGATGTTTCTTGGTTGCATGCAATGAGATTGTTTAGTCAGGTTTAGGATGCTATTGTTAAGGCCAAGATGGAGAATAAACTCTGAGGCTCTGCACATATTTTTTCATGGTGCTGAGAATGTTTGATTGCAAATGGAAGCTTTTTTTGACCAATTCAAAATTTGGTCTTGACACTAAATATTCTTTCAATAGTTACTAGATTTTCAAAACCTAGAATTTTCTTTACAATTTGTCAATTTTGGCCAAAAGTGCAAATAAAGGGGAAAAGTGCAGATAGGCAAAAAATGGGTTTGTGTTAACAAAAATCTTTTTACACTATTTGCCTGTCCCTACTGATGTTTCACTAATTCTGCCAAACGCTGTATGTGACAAAATAACGCCAAATTAAAGATGAAATAGGAGAATTTATTTGCACACTCCAATTATTTTAAGGACAAAAAGCCCAAGCAATGATGAAAAATCAAAGATGATGTAAAAGGAGGCAGGACTGTCAAATTCATGGTAGAAATGGCTCAGTAGAGTGTTTCTAAAGGTGGGTGATCCAACCATTCCGATCTTTTTGTACGTAAGTTCGTAATTTTGCACAAGTGGTAGAAGTTGCATCGACTAACACATCGACTAAAATATCCACTTCAAGCCACGCCAACGACTCAAAAGTCTCAAAACAGGGCCAGTATGCCTGATGCTTGAAACGAGTTTACGGATGTTTGGCTTTCGGTTAGAAATTGATCACGGAATTCGCAATTCTGATCGAAGGGAGATGTCTTCCAAAATGAATGACACGAAGCAAGTTCAATTCTAGTCACGGAACGACACGGCTACACACCCCACGACGGAAATCAAAAGTGCACACTAGGGTTTGGGACAATCTGGCGTAGTTTGAGCTTCCGTCTGAGCCCTACTCCCACTTTCCGAGGTCGAAACGTCCCCAACGACAAAGAAAATGACGGGGTTTGTTTTCATGGATGAGCTAGTGCGTTTTTCAAACACCAGGGGCCCTCACTGTTTGTAGGTGTTGTCTATAGGAACCTTGCTATAGAGTGGAGATAGTAGAGCAGGCAGGTTGTGAAATTTCATTGTGGGCAGCAAGGGCCATTTATTATTATTAGTTTATTATTAGCGACTTGCCCAAACAAACGTATTCACAGAAGGCAAATTTTTGAAAACTTGTAGTTGTCGACATGTGGCCTCCTGTCTACGGTTTGCTTCTCCCAAATTATACAAAGATGCTCAATGTAGTTGATTGTGCCAGCCCTGTGGAACATCATTAAGTATATCTTCGGCAATAAGGAGAATACAATCTTCAAAATTTTTGTGTATTTGTGCACACAATTGGCAAACACTTAACTCAATATGGCCCCCGTCAGCTGCAATGATGGCTCCAATCCGGCTGCGGAAGGACAAGCAACTCCTCTTGATAAAGTTCTCGGAGAGGTAGTCCCACTCTTTGGTGATGGTGGCTTGAGTGCGTCAACACTCGAGTGAGGGGTTGCCGGGCCTTGGCATCCATGACGCCCCACACGGCATAGTCCAGGGGGTTGAGGTCTGGGCTGTTGGACGGCCACAACCCCTATGGCCAGAATGCCATGTTGTCCTCCATCCAGGTTTGGACGATTTTGGCTGAGTGCCCAGGCGCCGAATCTTGCTGGAAGACGCATGAGGTGCTGGCGAACTCCTGGTCAATCCAGGGCTTCACCACGGTCTTTAGCACCTCCACGTACTCCTTTCCCCCAACCCTGAGGCCGCACGGGAAGAAGAAGGGGGCATCTTCTTGCCATTTGAGGCCACGACGCCAAGGACCATGATGGAGGCCGGATGCTTAGTACGCATCACGAGCTTAACCAGAAATGGGTCAATTACTTAAAAAATGTAATTAATTACAATTACTTCGTCGAAAAATGTGATTAATTACAATTACATGTCAATTACAATCCTTCCGTCTCTTTCACCCTTTTGCCTTTTCAAAACGATGAAAAATAAACAGATCTGCCATTTTAAAATAGCAATACACCAACTGGCAACTTATAATGCCTGAAAGGATAATATGAAAGAGTGATTTACAAAAACGAAAAGATTATGAATGGGCTTAAATATCAAAACTATTATGCCATGAACCACAAGGCATATTTTTCTTTTCCAGAAAACACGAACTTTTTACACATACATCAAGTATGAAGATGTTTTAAAACTTTATTTTTCCACCTCATTTGTCTGCCCTTAGTTGTGAAAAGCCCTACCGCCTGACACAAAAATCATGGTCAAAAGCTATTTTAGTTTAAAGTATTTGAACATCATAGCTTGGGTGTGTATTGTAACAAAAGCTACTTGTTAGTGGAATTACATTGACCTCAAATTGATGACAAAATAATTGTTTTGCAAATTGAAAATTCAAAGTATCAATTGATATTACTGTTAAGTTGAAGAACCAAGAGTTTGAAAAGTAATTGGTAATTTGTAATTGAAAATTCGTCAAATACTTGGCCCAAAATTGTAATTAATTACAAAAACATATAATTGTAATTTAAATTACGTAATTGTAAATTAAATTTAAATTACGTAATTGTAATTTAAATTACGTAATTGTAAAAAAAATACTGCCCTGCGGCACGCCCTTTCCCGGCAGAGTTTTCGACTTGCTTGAAGAATTTTCCACTTCCACAATTTGCATTCTGTTTTCAAGATAGGACATGATCAATCGAGTGGACAATGTATCCATTCCCAAGTCCTTCAGCTTCCAAACTAACACCTTGTGATCCACAGTGTCGAAAGCCTTGGCCAGATCACAGAACAAGACGTTGCACTTTTGTTTCTTCAGCCTGGATTCCTGGATTCTGGCAACAAGTGACATTATCGCTTGCTCTGTGCTATGTTCTCTGCGGAACCCATGCTGTGCTCCAGATAAATGACATTCCGTTTGCTCCAAAAGCTGTCCACGAAGAATCCGTTCAAATACCTTAGACACCACCGGTAAGAGCGATATTGGTCTGTAGGAGTCTGGACAGCTTTTTTGTCCCTTTCCTTTGTAAAGAGGGAGGACACGCGCAATTTTCCAGCAACTGGGGGTGGTTCCAGTACGTATCGCTTCATTGATCAACATTCTTAACGGAATGCACACTTCATACTTCACATACTTAAGAAGTCTATTCGAAATGAGGTCTACTCCGTGGCTCAGTTTGTTCTTGAGTTTATCAATCGCGCATAAAATATCGGCATCTGAAACTCCTCGGAATTTCAGTGGTCCTATCCTTTTAACCTTTGGCGGGGATTCATCGGTATTGATGCCCATGGTGCTTCCAACGTTCCCAAAATGTTCATTAAAGGCATCCGCCCTTTTCTCTCCTTCGTATAATTCACCACCATAGAGCACCTGATGGGGAATTCTGTCATTACACCTACGATCCAATGTTTCGTTTAAGATCCTCCACCCTTCTCCCTCCACTCTTCATTTTAATTACGATATTGTAATTTTAATTACGATATTGTAATTTTAATTACGATATTGTAATTTTAATTACGATATTGTAATTTTAATTACGATATTGTAATTTTAATTACGATATTGTAATTTTAATTACGATATTGTAATTTTAATTACGATATTGTAATTTTAATTACGATAATGTAATTTTAATTACGTTACTCCTCAACCCTGGGCTTAACATCATATCTCTCCTTGGCTAGGGAACAGTCATTGCGGTGGTTGAAACTCTAGTCCACCGTGAAATTCTTCTTGTCAGAGAAAATTTTCACTGTGGTCCTCTGGTGTTTGAGCCACGTAAACAGAGCCTTGGACCTCTCCAACCTGGTGGCCTTTTTTTGTTGTCAGAAGGTGCTTCAATGTCCTTGAGTGGCTTTTGAAGCCAAGGCCATTGTGGATGGCCCTGTTTGCTGTCATGCGGCCAACTCCAGTCTCACGAGCTGCCTTCCGGATTGATGTTCTTTGGTTCAATCGTCTTCTTCATCTTTGTCACGAAGTCCTTTGTCCGGATTTTGTTGCAGGAGATTTGTGGGCCATGCTCTCGCCAGCCTCGAACCTTATCCTTGCCCTCCTGACGGTCCTCTCGTTGACACCGATGACTCACGCGATGGTGATGTTGTCGACACTGGCTGGGTACATATCCACCATGGGGTTTCTGTTGGCCTCTTGCATGACTATTGATAGACCAACCACGTTGATTTGAAAAGAAAAAAGATTTGGCACACTCTGCTGAATACGTACAAAAGCGCAAAATTTGAATTTCAGCTTGAGGCTTTGCGTTATTTCGGCGCCAGACAATAGGGCTGGGACACACTGTATTAAATATGAATAAGGGGTTCGCTTGCATGGCGTCTGTTTGAATTGACGTGTTTGTGCCAAGGGCGTTGCACTTCTGACAATTTTCTTTGCCGTGAAACTTTAACTTGCTGAGCTAGTACCCACTAAAGCAACGGTTCTTAAACTGAGGGCCCTGGCGTTCTCCAAGGGGGCCTGAAATTTTTTTGAAAAATTGCAAAACGGTCAAAGTTTTCCAAATTTAATGTTTTTAATTATTTTTGATTATTGATGCCACTCATTTCCTTTTAACAACACTCCAAAATGATTTGATTGATTGGAAGTTTTGACCAAGAAATTGGCCATTGTCAAGTCCATTTTCATGTTGTTTTGTTGTGTTGTTTCGCAAAGCGACTTTAGTACTAGAGCTTTTGTAACCATCTTACAGATCTTCTACCTTTTCTACACAATTAAAAATAGCTGTATGAGAGCTGATCGGAGTAAAACAATTTTCCTTGATGAATATAACATATCTGAACTCTTATTTCCAAACTAATACGGCACCACAAGAAACTTTGCGAGCCTTTGAGGGAAGCAAACTTGCTGAAATTCCTGATGGCGAAAAAGTATGGATATAAAGGTTTTTATCTCATGTAGCAATTTAAACCACCTCACTTTTTATTTGTCAGTACTATATTCCTTTAAATTTCATTGAAGTTGTTTGGTAAGGTAATTTGAAAGGCGAATTTCAACGAAGGGTGTTACAGGGTCGGCGGTCCAAGTGTAGATTTTGGCATCTTTAGTACATAACAAGCGTCTGTTTCAGATCTAATTGAGGCTCATAGATTTGTTTGCTTGGTAATCCTCAAAAGTGAGACATGATGGGATACCAAAGAGTCCATTCAAACCCAAAATTCTGCCTTTCTCTCACTGAGGGACAAATGCAAGGCACTGTGCCAGCTGTCCCACTTACTTCATCGATTTCATGATCTCAACCATGCCCAAGAGCTTCGACAGGAATATGTATAACACAACTTCTATTCCTTAAAACATTGGGATTATTTGACTGAAAATTTAAAAAAATCTATCAAAAACTACAAAACTTATGATGTTCCTAAGGGGTCTACACTTGGGCCGCCGACCCTGTATATTTGATTGAGAATTATGATAGTTTGAAGTTACCTTCGCAATTAGTGCTACGTGAATTTTTAAGTTAACTTTTTTAATTTTCTGTGTTTTCCATAGGTAGTAATTACTTGCCGCTATTAAATGCGGAATATACATAATGTATTTTAACTATAAATTTTCAATTGATTTTTATAGAATTATTGAACCGTTACTTAGGATGTGCTTATCTAAAGGATTTTTTACTATTATTTTGTAGTGTGTGTGGAAGAGGGGGATGGAAGGGGACCCTGGGCTTCTCAGAAGCTCTAAAAGGGCCCTGGCTCAAAAAAGTTCAAGAAACCCTGCTTTGGAGTAACAACTATTTACTCAAAATTAACTATAAACATCAGTGTTGATGCTAAAACAACTAGAATGACACATGGTATTTGAAATACTTGAACACTTCAACACATGAATCAATGTCATTACTCTATGTAGTAAATTCGTACTTGAAGTCCTACTTCAAGTACCAAGTATGAGTTGAGAATACGGGCCCAGAACTTTTTACACACCTGGTAAAGCTATCCATTACAAACATCAATGCAATTCTGCCTCTAGGCGACACCTACAAACAGTGAGGGTCCCTGGTGTTTGAAAGCTGCACTAGCTCATCCTTGAAAACAAACCCCATCGTTTTACTTGACGTTGAGGACGTTTCGACCTTAGAATGTGTGATTGGGCCTGAGATGGAGGCTCAAACTTCACCAAATTGTGTCAACATCTTGAGTGCCCTTTTGAGTTCTGCCATTTTGTGTACAGGTGTGTCGTCCTGTGCCTGGGATTGATCGTGTTTCATGTCATTCATTTTGAAGACATCTGCCATCGATTAGAGTTACTAGTGCCATGATCAATTTCCCAAACCCATACCCAAATAAACGTAACCTCAGCTCAAGAATTTGCCATACTGAGCCGGCTTTCAGACATCTGAGGAGTGGGCGTGGCTTTTGGCTTAAACTTTGCTAATTAACAAATTCGTGGAAATCATTTTCAGGATATTTGTCTCAGTACAGTGCACTATAAAAAAAGTATGACTAGATTCCGGAATTACAGCTGAGTTTATATACCCTGTGACAACTTGAGTTGTTACAGAAATTTTACGTTACCACACGCCGTTGGTTTCATTTGCAAACACGAAAGTACGTAAGTTGCCACAAGAAATCGTTTAAAGAAAGCTAAGCTTGTAAACCCCGTCGCAAAAAAACATTTTCATAACTTTTGCCACAGGGTTTCTTGTCCTAACTTATTTACTTTTGAGTTTGCAATTGAAGTCAATGGCGTGTGGTAGCGAAAAATTTCTGTCACAACTCAAGTTGTCACAGGGTATAAAAACTCTGCTATTTGTTAATATTTGTTACAAAGTGACAGAATTTGAAATGGCCAAGGGCAAGGGCCAAAATTTTCCAAAAAAACAAGCCGGGTATAAAAAATGATAACACCATTATTTGGTAGTTTTTGTCTGTGCACTATTTATCTAGTATACGTTAAGTAAGTTTAAAGTAATGGGTTGTTTTTGGAAGCACACTAGACACTAAACTGATCTAACAGTAAAAAATTTAATTTTTTTACATTACACTGCCCTGGGAAAAATGTCTGGAAAATTATTTTCATTACATTGTTATTTAGCAAAGTTTGTGCCTTTTACTATTTTTGGGGGCATTCAAAGATTTAGCGCACCCTGTAAATGGAATCTTTCAGCATTGTCCTGATATTTGTTCATTTTTGTTGTCCATTATTGTAGTAATTTGAAGATCAAAAGAAGAAATTGGCAAGAAAAATCTTTCATTTCCCCTCTAAGAAATTAGATTTCAAAAAGCCATCCATGTTGAGTTGTCAGGCCATGGACGTACGCTGTTCAAGTAGTGTGATCTTGAATTGATTTTGAAAATGATTTACATTACATTGTTCACTCTCATAGTTTGTGTCTTTTACTCATTCATTGGACCATTCTCACTTTTAACGCACACTTTGGATACAATTTTCAGAATCGTCTTATTTTTTGTTAACTGATCATATTAGACTAGACAATCAGATGACAAGACACCCAAAATGGAACGTGAAGCAAGAGACTTTATTTACACTTTGTATCATTTTGATAATTAGCCCAGAAATTAAGCAAAAGTCGGCGATAATGATGAAAATAAGCATGGGAGTCCAATTCCTGATTGAAATGGCATGGTAGAGTGTTTTTCTAGGTGGGTGATCCAACCTATCAGATTGGGTGGTGGTAGTTGCATCGGCTAAAACATTCACTTGGAGCCACGCCCACTCCTCAGATGTCTGAAAGCCGGCTCAGTATGGCAAATTCTTGAGCTGAGGTTACGTTTATTTGGGTATGGGTTTGGGAAATTGATCATGGCATTAGTAATTCTGATCGATGGCAGATGTCTTCAAAATGAATGACACGAAACACGATCAATCCCAGGCACAGGACGACACACCTGTACACAAAATGGCAGAACTCAAAAGGGCACACAAGGTGTTGACACAATTTGGTGAAGTTTGAGCCTCCATCTCAGGCCCAATCACACATTCTAAGGCCGAAACGTCCTCAACGTCAAGTAAAACGAAGTGGTTTGTTTTCAAGGATGAGCTAGTGCGGCTTTCAAACACCAGGGACCCTCACTGTTTGCAGGTGTCGTCTATAGCTTGGTTTTGACAACTTATTGATGTTAGCTTGTTTGGTATCATAATGAAAATGGCATTTGGGTGCAATTTCTTAGATTCCTCCAAGTATGTCATATTACTCAAGTGCCATCAAGGCTCAATAGATATGTATTGCAGGGCAACGCCAATGTCATAAAAAGTGATCACATCTAAGTAAAAATATCTAAAAGGATGATGTGTTGTAATCGCAAAAGATGTAAGTGGAACTGTACAATGTGCCACTTGTGGGCTGAAGGGATTAGGCAAACGACCCTCAACCAGCAAGATCCAGTCGTAGGGCTCTTTTGATCCAGATCCAAAGAGCATAAAATCTTGAAGTGCTCTGAAAGAAAAAAGAGAACGCAGTTCTCAGATGGGCTGACGAAAATAACATGGCCTTCAACGTCAAGAAATGTAAGCTCCTAAGGTTTGGTAAATCCGAGGTCAAACCGAGTTACACCTTGGGAGGTGAAGAAATACAAGTTGTGCAAAGTGAAATGAACCTCGGGGTCATTGTTGATCACAGGTTAACAGTTTAGTCAAAAAAGTCAGACAGGCTGTGGCCAGATTTGAGAGCGCTTCCCTATGAAACCCGTTTGAATCACTTTGGGTTGGCAACTTGTGACTTGAGTCACTTGTGCAAAGGAGTGCTTTGTCTGATACGGTCAATCTCTGACGAATCTTGAGTGGCCAACACGCATTGAGGGGAAATGTTCCCAACTTTGCAAATCCTCAGAACATCCACACGACCAAGAAACACAACATATAAGCATCTTTGTCATCGGATAACCTATTCAAATACACTTCACCACATGTTTTCGAACCGAGTAGCACGACTGTGGAATTAAATTCCAATAGACATCCGGCAATTGGAGAAAATCCACGTTTTTAAGACTCTTAAAACAAAGGTTTGTTTTAAGACAATTATAATCAAAAAGTCTAGCCAACTCACTGTGATGCCGCGATTTTACGGAACTATTTTAAACGTGTTTTTAACACTTGACATGTCTTTTTTACATTGTTGCATGATTTTACATATATCCCAAATGGATGCAGAACTTTTCGCAATGACTGGACTTGACGATCGTGACCCTCTTGCTGTTGGTCGTCGCATTAAGGCACTCCCGAAGGTTTTAGACACATTACGCAAGGGTTTCCTTTTGGCTCAGCTGCCTTTGGAGGTTCGACAAGTGTTAGCCAACCCAACTAGTCAGGTACGTTGGGTTTTGATGATTTGTGTACAACTGTAAAGCATGATGCCGCAACTGGTTTGTGCCACAATGCAGTGTTCTCTACAGGCCAGCAAGGTCGCAATAAGTGCAATTGCAGCCAAAACCGACCTGGTTTGCCACCTCTGGGTGGAAAACAACCCCAAAAGCCGTTACGCTCAGCTTTACCAGGGTATACAAACCCTTGTCATGCCACATTCATGCCAAATATGGAAGTCAGGCTCATTCGTGTCGTGGAAGCCTATGTGCCTATTCTCAATTGGGAAACTGAATGGCCGGGTGGTGCCCGGCCATCTCCAAAAGACAAAAACTAAGTTTCAATATGCACATCAACTGAACAGAATGAACTCATTAAATGCTATCAAAACTTCGATGGTATGGGACAGGAAAACTGGGGTGCGCTATTTGGTGGACAGTGGGGTTGATCAATCTGTTGGCCCTGCTTCAAAAGCTCTGTCATGTGCGCGGGCTCTCTTTTGATGTTGGATTGCGCTTTTTGTTGTCCCAGATGACATCAAGTCTGACAGAGGGGCACAATTCACAGGCGGCCTCTGGTACGAGCTTCCCGTCCTCCTTGGAATTCAGTCAACTGCACTGCCACAACAGCTTACCATCCCCAATGCAATGGGATTGTGGAACGTCTCCACAAACTGCTCAAGGGTTCTCTCAAGACCTGCTTGGGTGGCAATCCTCAATGGATGGATGAGTTGCCCATTGTTCTACTTGGAATTCGTAGTGCCTGGCGTAATGGAAGTGACAGTAGCCCCGCTGAGTTGGTTTATGGCACCAATCATCGCATTCCGGGCGAATTTGTGCCTTCAATTGGTGATCCTTGACCAACTCCTGCTTGTGAGCCTTTTCTATATGGCCTCCAGGAAGCTATTCGATCTACTTTGCCAATTCCTGTCACCTACCATGGACAACCCCCATCCGCTCTGTCCCAACTCAGCTTTCACATGCTGCATATGTCTACATGCGACATGATGCAAAACGTGCCCCCCTCCAACTTGTTTATGATGGTCCTCTGCGGGTGATCAAACATGGTCCCAAGACCTTCAACATTGACAAAGGTGGATCGAATTATACTGTCTCTGTGGACAAGTTAAAACCAGCTTACATTGAAGGGCCTCCTCAATCTCCAGTCTTTCTTGTTCATGCTCCCTTAGCTCTCTCACAACCAGCCATACTTGTACCAAGCCAAGCAAAGCCACCGATATCTACCATGTGGCCACCTTTGCCATGCGGAACCAATGTCTTGGTTACAGTCGAAAACTACTCGATCAGGCCCCAGCAGTGTTTTGCCCCCACGCTTCTACCATGGATTAGAGAATATCTTATCTTATCCTCAGCTCCCGGCTTCTTTGCTGAAGGGAGGGCCCTGTGGCGACCCTGTTTTGGACACCCTGATAGAAGAAAGAGTTTGTTTTGTTATTATTCGTTTTTGGAACTACGTGAAATTTAGACGTGAGAAATATGGACCTGTGATATTAATGAACGTATAACAGGCTTCTACACTTTTTTGGTGCTCAAAGTCGAGGCTGATATTAACAATCTGTGAGTAATATCTTGACGAAACAAAATGAGGAAGGTACTTTGTGACTCATGTACGGTAACGTAACAACCATAAGGTAGCCCGAACCTGATCGGTCTCCGCGCAAGCTCGATCAGCCGGCCGAAGCCCCATTATCTTGACGCATTGATACACTAATGACCTTCCTGAGCGGAAAAAGAAACGAACTTGAACCAAATCAGGAACAAATGGACCTGTCATGTTGTGTTACGAACTAGTTGTAGACATGGAGTCCATCAACCTTTCCACTGTTGAGAAAAAGACGATCAATTTTCCCTACTCTTTGAAATTTTTGTCTTTGATTTGATCTAGCTCATCAACCTATTTGATTCCACTGAAACCTATACAATCGGATAGTTTATCATCTGAGCTTTTCAGAAAGGTAAGGTCACAATATTACGAGTTACGATAGGCCAGTAATTTATTCCTTTTTTTAAAGTAACTGTAATACAATTACATTTCAAAAATGCCAAACAATACTCGTTACTCGTTCCTTTTACTACTGAACTAATTGTAATTATTTCAACTATTGTGGACTTGCGTGAGTGACTTTCAATAAGCTTTGACCAAAGTCACAGAAAATAAATTTACTTGGCTTTGTTGACAGGCCTTTTGGGAGTTTTTTCAAGAGTATGTACGTCTTTGAAGTGATGTTTGTCCATTGCTTCGTCAAAAATGTAGTTGCTCACGTTAGAACTCTCTTTTTCTTCGGCTTATTTTTGAAACGAAAAAGTGTTTTTATTGCAGTCCCACGTAATTGTTCCTACTCGGTACTTGCCACTTCAAAATTTCATACTTTTGCGTTGAATATCTAAGTTTTCATATACCTGAGGTGCTTTTCTCGCTTTTTTTTGGGTTAAAAACGGACTACAGTAGTTAAACTCAAATAACTCAGCACCTGAGAAACATATTCAAGTGAACTAAATATTTCTGAAATACAATACAATATTGTTAAGTAATTTCGATTCAAGTATCTACATGTGTTTTCAAAGTTTTTTAACTATCAGTAGTTCTAAAAATCAGTAGTTAATTCAATAGGCATAAGGAAATAACTTAATGTAGACCTGGCCTTTAAAATTTCAGTATGTAAAAGTTTTCTGCTAGGTTTCTTGGGTCTGAAACATATCTCTGTGTTTGGGAATTTCCATACAAACTTTATATGAATTTTTCAGTACCGTGTCTACCGGTTTTAAGACGATTTTTTTTCAATTTGACCAAAATGAAAATTGCCAAATGTAGGCCAAATTTTTCCATACATGTTTTGATAAATCGGCAATATAAGAATAACTTACAACGAGTCCAATTTCCTTTATTTAAATCATAAGAACTTTCCCTTTTTCTTTTCTTAAAACCTTCAAGTCAAGTTGCAAACAATGTTTTGCAACTTTCTTGTGAGATTTCACATGTTACTGGATATGTTGTTCACTTAAGCTCACCGACCAAAAATCAACCTTAAGCCAAAATGTAGGCCAATGTAAGGCGTTTGAGAAGGATGGTGAAGAAAACAAGTATGAGCAAAAATTTAGGTCGAGGGATTCAAAGGGTTAGCGTGTTAGCTATTAAATTACAAGGTTTCCAAGCCTTATGAAAAAGTATAAAATAAATGTTGAAAAGCATTGTCTTAAAAATATTTTTTACTTTTCCAATTTTTTGAACTGATATATTTAAAAACCAGAAAACATTTTGAACGTAAAAATTGGACATTGAAACCTGCGCGAAGCAGACAGGTTGTTATTGCCTTTTAAACTTAAAACTAAAGTGTTGTCATTGAGATGTCTAAAATCGCACCTTCAAACATCCTGAAAATTTAGGCGCATTCAAAAAAATTACTTTGCACTTTGCAGTGCCATTGCTTTTTTCCAAAAAGGAATTCAGGAGTACCGTGTTCCTTATTTTGTAGGTAGACACTGGAACTGTAAAACGTTCCTTTTTTTCGAGGAACGGCTAAAACCCTGGATTTTGTCGAAGAATCATCAGAATATCTCTACAGCCTTTATCCGATCACATCTGCGAAGCTGCGTTCTGACTTCAGAAAAAAACCAATACAAGTATCCCAGCATGTCCAACTTTTAAGGATGGTGCCAACAGAAGAAGTCTATAAGCCTCAATTAGACCGGAAACGGAATGGTTTATGCATTAAGAACGCCAAAATCAAGACTTAGCCGGCCAACCCTGTAATTGCCCTTGAATGCTATGCAAATTCCTCTCCTTTTAAGCTTCTGGACTCTGATGAGGTCTGATCTCCGATTGGGAGTGTTTCGTCCTCCCGTTGAGACTGCTTCATCCTCCTATTAAGGCTGCTTCGTCCTCCATTTCAGGCTCTGTTTTGTTCGTGAAACGCATACATAATTGATCAAGGAGTTTGAAATAAAGTTTGAACTGAAAGCACAGGCCATTTAGCGATTGGTCCTTGGATTTCGCAGAATTTAACCCAAGTATGAAACAAAAAAAAAAATTTCAAACAATGACTGACCTGTCATTGTTCACGCCATTGTGACTGTTTCTCAAGATGACTCTTCGAGGGACAAGATGGTAGCCCCAATCAAAAATAAAATACGCATCTGTTTTGTGTCCTACCCAATAATTACCGAGGACATCACAAACTGCATTTATAAATACGCTTGCTGCATCAAACTGAGGGTGTGAATGTTGCTCCAATATTATCGGTTTGATCGATGTCACCAAATATGGCAGTGGACCTAAAAGAAATAAAGTCATATTTTATCATCCAAAACCTTATTTTGTACAAGCGAAAAAAAGAAGTGATGGACCAAAAGAGCACTTATCCGAAAGAGATGGCTTCGGCTACAAGGTACCTAACCGAAACCGAAACCCATATCAACTGATTAAAAAATCATATGAAAGCAAAATTTGCCATAAATGATTTAATAGCTCATGCATCAAATGTTGGATGATCTTTTTGCGCTTTCCGCCTTAATTTTCACCTTTTTCTCGAATATGGCCAGAAATATACACATTGGTAAAGGTACGGTACCGATTCTTAAAGTGTTATTTTTTGGCAGATTTGAAAAAAAAAATCTGATTCAACACTAACGTTCACGAAATTTATATGATAAGAGTAAGGAGAGAAAATAGAAAAAGCAATGAATAAGTTTATCAAACACCTTAAAACAGCAAAAACAAAGTTTCAATATTGTATGTTTGTTTTGTTTGTTTTTATTGCGACTCTTGGTCATGTCAGGCATAAAAAATAAGTTTAAAAATATACATGTATGGTCCTATGTAAACAAGGGTAAATGACATGTCAATGAGCCAAAATGCCTTATCACAACTGAGTTGACTTGAATAGTTTCAGTGCACATGAAAGAAATGAAGAGGTGATAGACAAATAGTACAGATGCAATGGCAGATGCCGGAGGAGATTTGAGTGATCTCTTCAAAGATCTTATCGCGGGCGGATGAAAGAAGAGAAAAGGCTTGTTCGACAATGTAAGAATTTGGCCAGTGCAAGGATTTCGCATTTTACACACCACCTTTATGACTTACACGCTATGAAAAATGTCAAATGGCGAGTTTGGAGATATTGACTCTCTGTTTTGCAAGAATATGCAAAAAAAATTATTTTATTCAAAAAATAGCAAGCACTGGAAAAGACCTTTGCTATCGAAGAGAAACAAGTACAAAACACGGCATTTTGTTTGGTACCTTGATGGTTTTGGAGTTTGACGATACAAATCAGTGCTTGTAGCATCACTTGCACTTGTACTTGTGGCTCAGTCAAAACAGTGGCCTTTTGTTGCGAATTTTCTCATGCAAGAACGAGCAAATAAAGTGTGCATATTTTTCCAAAATCCTAGTCAAAGGTGTTCAAACTTGCAATTCGACATTTTCTATAGCGTCTAAGTCATAAGAGCGGTCTGTAAAATGCGAAAACCCTTAAACTTGCCAAATTCTCACGAGCTACCCAACCTCTTATCTTATCGCGAGCCCGCGATAAGATTTTTAAGAGATCACTCAAACTTCCTCCTACATCCCTGTTGAGTCATAGCTCATGCTCGTATTCTAGTCATTTATTCTAGTCATTTCTCCTTGTATATATAAACGTGTATTCTCCGTAATAAAGTCAAGTCAAACTAGTTTGTCCATGTCATAACATGGCGCAGTCGGTTCGTCCGACCTGCTGCCCTCAGTTCATGGAACTTGTGGAATATGAATCGTGATAGTGCCATTACACCCGTGGACATCCGAGGACAGTAGGTCGGAGAACCAGCGACCGGCGATCGAGGCCGCTTCTGGCCTGTTGATCGAGGCCACTGCCCCGAAATTTCGTCGACGCTGCCCAGTGCGTGGCGAGATTCCGTCGTCGACCCTGCCCCAGTGCGTGGCGAGATTCTGTCGTCGACCCTGCCCCAGTGCGTGGCGAGTTTCTGTCGACCCTGCCCCAGTGCGTGGCGAGTTTCTGTCGACCCTGCCCCAGTGCGTGGCGAGTTTCTGTCGACCCTGCCCCAGTGCGTAGTGGGAATTCCGTCATCGACCCTGCCCCATGTGTGGCGTGATTGACCCTGCCGTGGAGGCACGAAGTTCCGACGTCGACCCTGCCGTGGAGGCATGAGTTTCGTCAACCGCCCCCGAAAAGGGAAATGTTGGGTCATAGCTCATGCTCGTATTCTAGTCATTTATTCTAGTCATTTCTCCTTGTATATATAAACCTGTATTCTCCGTAATAAAGTCAAGTCAAACTAGTTTGTCCATGTCATAACAATCCCTAATTGGGTAGAGGGAGATGATAAAAGTCTTGATTATTGCAATAGGTAGGGTGGGTCAGATTGAACAGATCCTTCGTCAGTTCCCGTCGTTGATGGAATTGGGCAGGAAGTCAGAAGAAGGTGCGTGACCACCAATATTCCGAAGGGATGTCGGGCCAAGGACAGTAAGGTGTTGTCAAGTCCTTGACCGGGAATGACAGCCTGTGTCCAGACATCGTCTCCGGAAAGGTCAGGTTCCTAACCCTGTTGGACACTAACCTTGACAGCCCGATGGTGAAGGGCTCGGTTTCGCATAGGAAATGCGTCCATGCATTATTGGCATATGGGGGCACGCAGAGGTATCGTTTGAGAAATTTGGTGTAGGTGGCATCGGCGTGCTTGAGGGCGGATTGGGCGGAGTTGGGGAGCCCGAGGCGAAAGCCGTAGAGGAAGATGGGGGTGATGAAGGTCCAGAAGAGTTAAAGAATTGTTGGAAGAGAAGGGTAGTTGGTAGGCAGTCTATTGCAAATGTATTCGATCCTGGCCCTGGCCTTGGTTATTGTTGAATTGAGGTGATTGGTAAAGGAGAGTTGAGTTGTGAAGGTGAAACCGACATAGATGAAAAACGTGACGATTTCAATCGGCCTATTGTTGATATGGAAGGCAGTGAGAGGCAGATGACCTTTATGCAAGACCATTATGGTCTTTGTCTTGATGGTGTTGACTTGAAGGCCGTTCTCTTGGTAATAACCGTGGAGAGCATTGATGGCATTTTGCAATTGCACGGCTGAATCAGCCAAGAAAACAAGGTCGTCTGCATATTGCAAATATTGTATTCGATTGTGATTAATGGTGGTTAATCGACGGTAAAACTTACCAAAAATCTCTTGGCCAAGATGAAGAAACCTGACATCAAATCACAGGAATTTCAGGAAGCTTTCCTTGAACTTCGCAACACTCCAAGAGAAGACGGATTATATACAAATCAACGACTTTTCGGCAAGAATCTTCGATCACGGATTCCGGCTCACTACAAAGTCTATGATCAAAGTTGGTGAAATATTATTCAAGCCACCGACGACAAAAAGGAAGAAATATGCTCAAAATCAAAATCGAGGTATGATTCCCGATCGAGACCACTTTCACCTTTCAACGTTGAAAATCATGTTCGGATTCAAAACCCGTCAACCAAGCGATGGACCCACACAGGAACAATCATGAAGAAAGGACAAAGAAGAGATTATTGGATCAAACTTCCATCAGGTCGTTTATGGAGGAGGAATAGAAGGTTTCTCCGTATATTTTACAATGAGAATGAGAACATCCAAGCTGAAAGTGAGAAGGCTTTTGGATTTTTGCCGAGGAGGAGTGCAAGAATTCGTGTGCCAGTGAAACGTTACATGGCCTGAAATGTTGTTAGCTTGTAATGCGACATTGAAAAGCTGTATGAAATCTTTGAGAATTTGTTTTTGATATAAATGTAGCGTTATTTCGGCTCTTGCGGGTCAAAAATGGACCATGCAAACCCAAAAGCCTTAGCTGATTTAATGAAGCGAACTTATTCTCGTGGAGCTTATTGAAGAAGTATTGGATGGATGGAAAATTGGATTGTGAGGCTTTTGAAGCAGCCGCATTGGAGTGGCGAAATATTCCCCCTGAAGATGGGAAATCGCCCTCTCAATGGCTGTTTGGCCATTCACTCCAAACTCGTTCGCCCGCCCATCCCTTCTCGTACCTCGAAATGACTTAGATTTATCGCCAAATTGCTTTGGTGAAACATGGCGTTGAGTACGAGAGGGGTCGAGCGCGGTATAATGTTGGTGCCGTAAAAATGACATCATATTCGGTGGGTGATCGTGTGTGGGTCCAAAATCCCATTTCAAAATTATGAGATCAAATTGGGTGTTTCCATTCTATGCGGGGTAGGGGTCGATCCTACGTGATCAAGATCACGTCGATGTGTCCGTAACCGCCGATTCCTCAAACCCATTCCGTGGGAAACCGCAAGTGCGACGCAACAACCGAATTCAATACCCAAAACTTCCTCTCCTACTAACGATTTTAAAGAAAACCAACATTTGCTTCACCTAGATGGCTATCACATGATTCAGCATACCCTCAACACATCCTACTTGGGTGCCCCCTCTTGTTCTCAAAATAAACAACTCGCCATCAGAGCAAGCCTTCTTAAGAAAGCAAAGTTGAGCTTCAATCAAAGAGAAAAATGACAATCAGCGCCATCTTGAGGTAGAAACGGTTGTGGGTGCTTGTGTTTAGTTTTTGGCCTGATATTGTGATTACTAGGGCCCGGAAAAATATTTGCGAAAAAGTGACAAAATACCCAATATATATTTTCTTCAAAAGCCCAAAATATTTGGAAAAAAGCCGGATATTTAAGAAATATTTTTTTGACAAGGCCATTTTTTGGTACTTTTGTCTGTGTGCACCGATTTTACCAAACTGACACAAACATACACTGGGTGCCAAATTATTAGCACCACCAGTCTTTTGCTGATTTTAGCATCCCCGATTGAGATAAGTGGCTGAAATTCGGGTGGGAGCATTTTTAGAACAAGGCATCCCTGGAGCAAAAATTTCAGAACTGTACCTCAATCTGCTCATGCATGAATTACGGAATTCGGTATTTTGCCAGTGTCAAATTATTAGTTCCTCAACAAAATGGGTAAAGCTACAACCTTGACCACTACTGAGAAGAGCCAAATTGTGGAAGAACTGGGCAAGGGCACTCCTCTCAAGGTCATTGCCAAGATTTTGGGCCGCCATGTGGTCACTATTCGAAGATTCGTCAAAAATCCCTACCCATCCAAACCCCGGTCAGACTGTGGTGTCCCTAGGTGTGTGACCCAACGGGATTTGAGGAATATCCGAAAGGAACTCAAGAATAACCCAAGCCAGTCATCTGCAGTCATTTTTAAGGAAGCAAATGTGCCCGAATTGTCCAAGACGACCCGCTGTAGAATCCTCAGGAAGATCGCCTCCAATGTTGTTCCCCAAAAGAAGCCTCCCCTTTCCCCAAGACACAAGATACTCCGCCAGGAGTGGGCCAAGAAGTACCTCAAGACTCCCATGAACTTAGTGATCTTCACAGATGAGGTGAGGATGACCTTGGACGGCCCAGACGGATGGAGCAAAGGATGGGTAGCAAATGGCAATCAAAGGCATTCTCGCTTCAAGAGGCAGCAAGGTGGAGGAGGCCTGATGATTTGGGCTGGAATCGTTGGAGATGAATTGGTTGGGCCATTTAGGGTCCCTGATGGTGTCAAGATCACTGCAGCCTCCTACTGTGCCTTCCTGGAGACCAATTTCGTTCCCTGGCTGGATGACCTCCCTTTGAAGACCAAGAGGAAGATGATTTTCCAGCACGATAACGACCCCTCTCATGCTGCAAGAATGACCCAGCCCTTCCTAGCCTCCTTGGGGTTTTGTGGTGACAATTTGATGGTGTGGCCGCCATACTCACCCGACCTTAACCCCATTGAGAATCTGTGGTCAATCATGAAGAGGCAGATTTATGCAAATGGAAGGCAATATTCGTCCAAAGAAGACCTCTGGAGGGAAGTGGAGACCTGCGCCAGAAATATATCACCATATTGTATTAAAAAATTAACCTCATCTGTTGATAAAAGGATGTAATCTGTCATTGAAAACAAAGGATGCTCTTTAAAATATTAGACCATTGTCTTACGATTTTTTTAATAAAATGATGCTCTGTCCAGTTGGCAGTGATACACATTAGCTTCTCCCTTTTAATTTGCGATATAGGTGCCTATACTGATGATTTTTTGCCTAGAGACTAATAATTTGGTACATTGAATTTTGGCTGATATCAAGAAATGGCTAATATCTACAGTGTGCTTTGTCATATATGTGCGAAATTTGGTAAGAAAGAGTTACTGACGACAACATATCAGGGCAAAAAATTTCAGCCGCTTATCTCGATTGAGGATGCTAAAAAAAAAAAAAACTAGTGGTGCTAATAATTTGGCACCCAGTGTATTCCTGAAATGAATCTTCATCATCTCACAGTTTCTTCTAATACTTCCAAAGCGCACAGTTGCATTTTAAGGCATTCAATTTAGTCAGTTTTCCACTATAAAGTGATTCTCACCCGAACTAAGGCACCTTTGTCGTTTGTTAGCACAGTCTGGAACAAAAGTGAATTCCTCCAAAGGGCAGCACGAAAATGGAGTGTCTTCTGTAACCCTTGAGCCTCGACAAGGTGGGTCTTCATTCATAGCCCAACGTGAAACTGCGCCAGAGCAGCATCCCCCATCTAAACCCACTGTTGCAAATCCTGGACATTGATCTAAAAAAGCACCCAAAAAGACATGATCAATGCGTTTTTGTGCCACAAATAAGCTTTTAAACTGACAGGGGTTGGAGAAGGAAATGCACTCATTTGTATTTGCACAGTCAATCCAATTGTGTTCCATGCAATTAGATTCAGAATCGTCGAATTGTAAAGGTTCCGATCGATTGGCTACAATATAGGAACGACAACATTTGCGCCCATTGTCAAAGGCCCAAGGAAATTCGTGTGGGCAAGGTCCAGCTTCTAAGAAGAAAAATGGTAATATTATCTTCATATTTTTCTGATTTTCTAGATGCTTGTGGACAGTCTACTCAATTCCGATACACAGCACAATAATATTGCCAATTAATGAATTTTTTTACCCACTTTTGCCATCGATTCGATTGAAGTTCGGCCCAACGGTTGTTCCTCTCACGACAAAGGCAGTGGTCCACCTCAAAAACTCCACGTGTAAGTAGAACATCAGGAATAAAAACATTTTGTGGCAAATATGGGGAATGTAGGGATTTGGAACTCGTTTTCAATGGGCCTTTTGTGCTCATCAATTTGGAGGGGACTAAAGAATATCTCAATTTTTTCTTAAATTTCTCCAAAAAAATTTCCACTCTTGACTACTTGAGGCCTTTCATTCTTTTTAGGCCTTTTACACATATAAAGATCCAAATTAAAGTTACATATTTAATACACTTACAATAATCAACCTTTCTAATATACGTTAAATATACGTTAAATATGCTACTAAAAAGTAGCAATGGAAAGAAATCCTCTTCCTTCCATTGAAAGTTTCTCAGCTTTCAAAAGTTAGCAAAAATATCAAGGGGTTGCACTAGGTTCTTAGTCTAAACATTTGCTATGAATTCATTTTCTCAATGGGTTGCTCAAAATAGTTTTCGGGCAAATCATAAACGCTGCGAAATACCCCAAGAAGTCAATGTTATGACAAGAGCGAATGAAAATATGTAAAACATGTGGGCCAAATATTTAAATGATATGTAATGAAAAAAAGCATCAAAATATGAAAGCTTTTGCCATTTAGTTAACCGTCAAATTTGTTAAAGCACAACATTGATAAGATTATGAAGTCAAAGCTTGTAGATTTTTGGGTAAACCCACGTACCATCCCCCCTCCCCAATATACAAATTGGTAGAAGTATGGTACTGATTCTTAAAAAGTGTCTTTTTTGAGATATTTGAAAAGTAAATCTGTTTTAACGCAATCGTTCACGAAAAAGATATAACTAGAGCAAGGAGAAAGAGTAGAAAAGCAAGGAAAACAACGAAAACAAAGTTTGATAAATCTAAGCTTTCCATTTTATTTAAGCACGTCTACGCTGCGAAATCCACAGAAATCTGGAACCAGGTAGCACTTGGTCGAACTCCATTGCGAAGCTTAAGTATCAATCAAAACCTGATGAAAAGTCAACAGTGAATTTAAAAAAGGACATTGTTTTCCATGATGTTTTGGTAAACTAGTTAACTACTTAACTAATTAGTTAACTAGGTAACTAATAGCCAATTTAATACAATGTACTCTCCATTAAGTGAACCCCCCATTTGAACAATCAGATCATTACTAAACCCCTTCAACAAACCCCTTCAACTTATTCAACCCTTCAGCTCTCAACAGACTACCTCTCTTACAGAATTTGACAAGACCTCCCTCGATTAGGGGTACTATACAAGATTTAAGCAAGTAATTCAAACTCAACTTTCATTTCAACACTCAGCGAAAAAATTGTATGAACTTTCTTAGTACTTTTTACTTTTAAATTTTTCATCTTTGCTCCACATATCATTCAAATAAGAATGATAGAAATCTTAATGAAAATTGCCCCTTCATACTTTGAAAGCACGTTTATTGGTCGGTTGTTGAGGTAGTTTGGAAGTATAGTAGAAGCACATCTAGAAGCATAGAAGAAGCATAAAAGAAGCAAGTTTTGTTACATAAGACGCGATTGAAAAACGCAGCTGCGTTTGAAAAACACAGCTTATGTAGCGAAACTTAATCGAGCATGGTTATTTCTACTGGGCGTCATGTGCTTCTTTTATGCTTCTTCTATGCTTCTAGATGTGCTTCTACTATACTTTCAAACTACCTCAACAACCGACCTTATCCCTGAATTTGGAAATTCATTTTACCCACGGCGACTATTTTCCTATTTCAATATTTTTAGCTGTTTTTGAATAGAAAATAAGAGTGTTTTTTTCTTAAAATTGAACATGTCCATATTCAGCTTTCGTTGTTTTCCCAGAGCGAAGAAACATCAGATCATCCCCATGCAAAATCATAAACTTCTTTTCAGTTTGTTTACCTTTACATTAAGCTAGCTGGAAACTGAACTTAACCTTTATTTTGAACAACCAAAGTGAAGTCTGTTTTGTGATTCTTTAAGACGGCTTAGCTAGGGTTAGAAAAAGATTGGTGAAGAACATCAATTTCAAAATTTTGCTCTAGATTGAAAAAACAGCAACAAAAAACAAGAAAGTATCTACGCTTCATGTAAAAAAAAATTGTGGTTGATTTTTGCGATTTTTGAAGTTTTTGCGATTTCGGGCTGATTTTTGTGCAACTTTTGGCAACTAAAAGCCTATTTTTATTTTTGCTTATTAGGTACCTGTCACTACTCATAAGTAGGGCTGAATATTTTAGGTTAACTTTTTGGGCAAATTATGACATAATTAGGTTGCCAAAAATTACGTTTTAGGTTTTTTTTAGGTTGTATAGATAACACCTTTTCAGAGGCTATTCAGACCAAATATAGCCTTTTATTAATTGCTCTACAGCAGTTTACTTTTTACAAGAGTAAAAGCAGTGGAGCAGAGACAGAGGCAGTGAAAACTTAATTTGGCAGTGGTGGGAAAGTGGTAGAAATGGCAGTATAGAAAATTTTGTGGTAGAGAAATTTCTGAAGTGGCAGAATATGGCAAAAAGTGGAAGGGCAGGCAAAAAAATCGACCAAAAAACGATATCGAAAATTGTGGACCAAGAAAAGGAGATCAAAAAATTTTGACCTAAAAAACAAGATCTAAAATTTGAGCCCTAAAAAACGAGATGAAATGATTTAAAACGAGAAAAATTCGGCTCAAAGGTGACAGAATGTGGCGTTATGTGACTTCAAAAATGGCAGCGAGCGCCTGTAATTGGCAGTATTTCAAACAAATTTGGCAATGTCTGCCTGAAACCACCTGGTAACGCTGATTTGGCATGTTGATGGGATGAAAATCATTGTGGCTCCCACTCCTCTTCTCTCTTCCTTTGTTCTCGTGTTTTGTTTTTTTGAAGACACTGGGTTGAGGGACCTTATTGTGCAAATGACTTAAGGATAAGTATAAAAAAATAATATCAGGTTGAAAACTTAGTTTTAGGTAAAAATTGCCCTAAAAAGGCGAGAAAAAAGTAAATTTTTGACTGAAAACTTAATTTTAGGTAAAAATTGCCCGAATTAGGCGTTTTAGGTTAAAACCTAAGTTTTTATGTAAAACCTAAAATATTCAGCTCTACTCATAAGGTATCAGGAAAGGAGAAAGGAGAAAGCCGTTTTAGGTTCCGGTTACAGAAAAGAAAGCTTTATACAGGTTAATTCGTATTTGCTTTTTGTGTGCACTACGTACTTAAGCAATTTTGAAAACTGGGCAACTTCATCCACAATATGCTTGATTATTATCAACAATCGCAAAAAACGATGAAATTCCGCTCGACTTTGGAAATCTCTGAGGGCCACACAAAACCTCCATATTGTCCACCTTATTGCAAGAAAAAAATGTATTAAATATATTTTTGGTCTCGTAAAGCCATCCTCTACATCGAATGCACAGTTTCCATCTCATTTTTGATAACTGAGACTTGTCGAACCAATCTTGAACGATCGAACTTAAAGGGAAAATGTGAGATGACTAAAAACATGGATAGCCAGGATCGAAGTTCAAATCAGGTTCGAGAATGCCACTTTTTCTTGTTCGGTCGTCAAGCTGGGGTTTAAGTAAGGCTTTATGCATACCAAGTACAAATTCAGAATATGGGCCCAGTTCTACCCAAATAAGTTTGTTCAGAAGTGTGGAGTCATCATTGTTTCTTCTGAGGTTTTACTTCCAAAGCGCACAGTTGAACTTAGGGTGATTAAAATAAAAACAATTATGCTTTTGTTTTGGCAAAAAATAGGACCTGAAAAATCGATCAAAACAAAAAAATTGAAGATGTAGATTTGTTTAGTGGTTTCCAAAAAATCAAATCAGTATTTTAAAATGTTGCCCATGCAGAGGCAATGCATGCAGAGTTTTTAGTGATTCTTTCTGTCAATATATAATTTTAGATGACTCTTTCTTTCTTTCTTTCTTTATTACAGGCATGTCCTCTGGACGAGGAAAGTAAAAAAAAAAAATACGACGTTCATGACAAAATGGGGCAGAAAACGATTTGCTAGAGCACCAATGAGACTGGTTTCATCCGGAGACGAATACTGTCTTCAGGGAGATCGTACCCTTGGAGGAATTCCCAACATTAAAAAAGTGGTTGATGATGTTCTTTGTTATGGTGATACTTTCAACAATTTAATTCAAACAATTCAGTGTGTCTTGGACCGATGCAGCGAACATCAGATCACACTTGCACCACATAAGTTCATAATTGGATCCGAGGTGGAATTTGTTGGATTTGTGATTGGTCGAGATGGGATTCGAGCTGATCCGTCGAAAGTTGAAGCAATATCTAAATTTCCAAAGCCTATGAGTGTCACGGGTCTTAGAAGTTTTTTTGGAATGTTATCATCGTTTTCCCTTAGGATTGCAACGGTATCGGCACCATTTCGTGGCTTATTATCCACCAAGGTCCACTTCCAATGGCTGGAGGAGCATCAAGAAGCTTTCGAACAAACAAAAAGAGAATTGTCCTCACCCCCAGTGCTTTTTCACTATGATGCAAAACTTCCGACTAAACTATTAACGGATGCTTCACGTCTACATGTTTTAGGCTTTGTCTTGCTTCAGGAACATTCTGAGGGCTGGAAATTGGTTCAATGTGGCTCCAGGTATCTCTCGGATGCTGAGACACAAGCCACTTGTGAAATTGAACTTTTGACAGTACAATGGTCGGTGCATAAGTGCAAAAAGTATCTATTGGGACGAGAGATTTTTGTGGTCGTTACAGATCATAAACCCTTGTTGGGTATAATCAAGGATGGCTCAAGCCAGGATTACTTTTAAAATACGCACTGGGTCCGATTAGTACAATGGATATTTAAGGTTTTTTTTGGTTCTCGCCCCAAGCAGCGAGGTTTTGAGCAGCTTTGCTTAATGATTTTTTATGCCTTTGTGTTGTTTCTTTCGTGCCAAGAGGACACCCCCCGGTTGATTAAGAGGTGATATGAGTGCCAGTGTTTAGTTGGCGTATCATTTTTACTTCACTTTGACCCTTGGGATGCCAAATACTCTAAATCGTTCCTTCTTCAAAAGCGGTTTGCTGTCAAACATGCTGCAAACGACAGCTTCCTTAAACAATTGGGCGAAAACTTGAAATTGGTTCACTTCCAAGAGATTCGACAACGCAAGAGGCTCTAAGAAACTCTCAATCATATTTGTGAACACCCATGGCAGGCAAAACTTACTGCGGTCATGTAATGAATTATTTATCACAGAGCACAGCGTTTCCTTTTTTGGTGAGACTTGAATGGTGGCAACAAAGCAGTCAACCAACTTTGGGTCAAAACATACTTTCGTGCAACATGCAACGAGCTCCAGTGGTCGAGATCGCCCATCCGGGGGACTAACAGCCAATGTGACAAGATCCCTTGAATCTAAGTTAATTTATCTACACGATACAATCCTTGCCATTTCCGTCAAAGATTGACTATAGCCGGGTGCTACTTCAAACCTTCTCTCGAACTAGATGACATTATCAACGACATAGCAAGGTTTTTGGAAGTAGTCCCGGACCAAAATAGAGTTGTTCTTGTAGGACACTTCAACTTAAAGTCCAATTCCGCTGACTTCGAAGAACTTTGCGCCTGAGATTTCTGACGCATGAAAACACTCTCAGACAACAAACAGACATTGAATTTGAGGTCAAATAATAAAAATGGAACATGGGAATAGAAAAGACATTATATTTAATGACCAAAAATTAAAATGGAAAGAGAACAGAAAAGAAAGGCAAAATAACGAGCTAAACTCAAATAGAGAACAATATACGTAGTTCCCATGTTCCATTTTAATTTTTGGACCACAAATTCAATGTCTGTTCGTCCTCTGAAAGTGATCTCAATTGAACAAAATCAAGAAAATTACATGATATGGTTTTTCCAAGATTCGAACTCCCATAATAAACTCGCTATTACCCGATAAGCTTGATAAACCAGTAAAATATTTCAGTTTTACTCCTTATTTTGACTATCTTTTCTGTTCCCATGTTCCATTTTAATTTTTGGACCACAAATTCAATACCTGTTCGTCGTCTGAGAACGATCATAATTGAACAAAATCAAAAAAACACATGATATGATTTTTCGAAAATTCGATCTCCCAAAAAAAACCTCGCTATTTCCCAAAAAGACTAATCAACCAATACCATATTTGAGTTTTGCTCGTTATTTTACTTATCTTTTTTGTTCCAATGTTCCATTTTCATATTTGGACCACAAATTCAATGTCTGTTCGTCGTCTGAGAATGATCTCAATTTAACAAAATGAAAAAAACTACATGATTAATTTTTCCAAAATTCGATCTCCCATAATAAACTCGCTATTACCCGAGAAGCTTGATCAACCAATACTATATTTGAGTTTTGCTCGTTATTTTGCCCATCTTTTCTGTTCCCTTTTTCCATTTTATTTTTTGGACCACAAATTCAAAGTCTCTTCGTCGTCTGAGAGTGTTTTCATGCATTAGAAATCA
>JAAGOF010000088.1:277087-296015 GCA_010645155.1 Tigriopus japonicus | reverse complement strand
GTTGTTAGGGTTGTTTGGGGTTAATACCCCAAGAACAGGGACACATGACGAAGAAGGTTGACGAATGGAACAGAAGACGTCGGAACGTGTTGATAGTTTGAATCGAAAAGAAGAAGTGATGTAAATACTAGGATGTAACTATTTGCTAGAAGTATGTATGTACAGTGAGACCCAAAGAGTGGAACTCAATACCACGTTCGAAGGAATGTCTCAATGGTTGGGTGGTACGATGGTCCATACACTTTCTCCACTTGGGGCAGAAAAGTTGAAACGTACATTGCACGATCAAGGGAGCGACCACTCTCTCGTGCGACGGCGTATACGGATGGAATCCACTCACATCGGATAGAAACCAGGAACTGAAGCATCTTCTCGGCCAAAGAAGAGCAATATAGCTTGACTGCTGAGTAGACATCTGATTAGGTTTGGGTTCACCCTTGTGGTCATATCAGACTGAGGATTTTTCGTTGTTTTGCTTTTTCTCTGGGAATGATAAGGATACCATGTTACGATGACAAGACAATCATCGAAGAAAAGGCAATGTGCAAGCTTACGTAATCGGTAAACTGAACGTAGACAAGAATTGAGTCATGTATTGTAAGTACTGAGGTTGATCAAACCTTTGTTAATGTAAGGAGACAGGGGGTTGAACCGACTGGGCGTGTCGGGGAGCTCTGAAGAAGGCCTTAAACATAGGATCGTGAAGCACGGGAATCAACACCATCCGCAGAATCACATATGAGCAACGGGAATCAACTGCATCCGATGTCATATTGAACGTTCATAAAAACGGGGCGAGTGAACTCTCTCTTTGGAGCACTTTCTTTCTTGTATAAAAATTCCTTAGTAGGACTTCGCAGAACATCATTGTTTTTTTCTTGATAACAAACTCCATCTTGTACTGCCACCTTTTCGAAGGGTGGTTAAAATTCATCTTTCGAAAGCAGTTTGTGGCGGGATAGAGGTCAAGTCAGGGACCTGTAAAATAATGACCCAGGGTGGGATGTAAAAATGCAATTGCCCCCAAAATGAGCTAATTGCGAGGAGGGGAATACTCCGGCCACAAGAACTGTATAATAAATTGGTATGGGAACTAAATGCTCTCGAGGAGTCGTAGTTGAGCCCAAATTGGTGAATAAGCAATTGCACTGGTCACTTGGAATTATCGTCAAGTGGTGTGTCGCTTAGTCAAAGAGAAGAAGGGACAGAGGGAAGGGATAGTTGGTAAGCGGCTTTCGAACAGTTGAAGTGTGGAGACAAGTTGGGGACTGGGATTTATCCAACCCAAGTAGGCAGAATAAGACCAAGGCGAAAAATAGCCACTTACGTAGTCGTGAAGAGGAAATAAATGAAAGTGAGGTCCATCGAAGAAATTGGAAAACCACGGAATAATAGGAGGATGAATGAAGTACTTGAACTGGTAAAGCACCAATGGAACATGGTGAATGAGAATAGGGGAATAGGGACAAAAGCCAGCTAAAACAACGAGCTATTCCAGTCGGGATTGCTCCGGAACACAGTTTCGAAAGGAGAAAGATGAATGCACCAGTTTGAAGGTGCTCTCTGGTAACAATATTGCCATGAGTTGCCAAAGCGGTAATCTTGGAAGGTCCATCGTGGACAACATGAACCGATGACTTTCTTTTCAATAAGTCGTCGTTAAGGATAATAAAATTATCCTCCGTTAGGAGCTTGTTACGAAGTCGATGCTTGTCGTAGGATTCTGCCCTCGAATTGTCGTTACGATGTTGTAAAAATATGATGAAAAGTGAAGGAATTTGAAAGTTCGAATGGTGGAGTAATCGGCAACAGAAACTGAGTTAATAGTCAAGATGTTAACTGTTTCCAAATGGAAGGAAAAGAACAGGGGCACCGTGTGCAACGATGGACATGTCAATAGAAAGTACTGTGTGCTTACCATGGAATTGGGTGAAAATTGTAGCAGTAGAATAAGCCAGAATGGGAAGTAGGTTGATCCAATGAGGGGCTTGTTGCGATAAGAAAGCCATTGAATCAGCAATGAAGGGGGACTGAGAGATATGTATAGCAGGTAGAGAAAACGGTTGGCTTTGCGATTCATGGGTGTGGTAGAATGGACACCCATTTGGTCACCCCAAGAGAAGGAAAACACACTTAGGATGGTTTTGGTATA
Organism: Tigriopus japonicus; assembly: GCA_010645155.1. NCBI lineage: Eukaryota > Metazoa > Arthropoda > Copepoda > Harpacticoida > Harpacticidae > Tigriopus > Tigriopus japonicus. The sequence continues at coordinate 293,863 of JAAGOF010000088.1, read as the reverse complement.
AACGTGGTGATGACTAAAGAATAATTAATTGCATGGCGGAACTGAAGTGTAGTAATCGAAGTACCCTTACAATGAAGAAGGGAGTCATGTACGTACTTAAAAAATGGAGCCAGCCATATGAGCTCGAGTACATGCCACAAGATCTAGAAAGAAACGCAAGGTGAGCTGAATCTTGGTCCTGGCCTTCCATGAATGGAAGCTCCATGGAACTGGGATCAGATGAAATGAGAACAGAGCACAGAAAATTGCCAGGAATTGGTTAAACAAAGATTGCTTGGAATTGTGCCCTCGAATAGCCATTGCGACGGTTTAAAGATTGTTCCAAATGATGTTGGAACACGTTGCATGATCGAGTTCGTTCTCGAGCTGCCAAAAGAGGAGGTTGAATGATTAAGTGGGATGTTGTGAACGTCTCCGCAAAGAAAGGGAAAATTCTGGGAAGCTGGCGAAGGAAAAGCCTCTCAATAGATCGATCGGTTCCAACGTTGAGTTCCTATACGTGTGGTGGAAATGGCATCGGAAGGTTGCTAGCTCCAGTGCAAGTCAGGCGGTTTACGTTGTACTGTTTTCTCGATAAAGAAATGAGCGACGTTAGATGAAGGTCAATGTAGACTTGGTGTGAGGATTAGAGAGGCAAATCGGAAGAGGACAACCCAATTGTCGAAACTCGTCAAGACATCCCTGGGATGGATGTAATTACTAGATTATAGCCTTGCAAAGTTGCTGTCAATAAATGCTATGGAAACCTCTACCACCGGGTAAAAAGGCATTACAGGAAAAGCCAAACTATTGGAGATTTCATCGGAAAAAATGGGAGATATGGTTGAGACAAGCGCAACGTCGTAGTAATAGCCCCATTGATTTGAGATCACCAAAAGGTGCAACAGTGGTCAGAAGTCGCATTGAACCAACTCTGAAGATATATGTCATGAAGGGCGCACTATCTCCAGAAAAATGGAGAAGAAATCATTGGCAAAAGTTGTTGAGTGAAGTAAGTGGCGAACCAACGTAAGACATGGGGTTGTTGTTTTTGGTGATGGCGTTGGAGGACACGGAGAATTGCGGCAGAAACATTTAGTGCATACCTTGAAGTTGTAGATATACCCGAAACAGTAGGAGATTTTCTGAACACCTTGCTGAGCAGAAAACTGGTCCACTTTGATCTTGAACCCCAAAATGCTGACGGTGGTTAAAGGTCACAATGTAACGGTAACTTGATGGAACGTCACCCCGATGGACAGAAGGGTCTACCGATGTCCAAGAACTGCCGCAGCTCAAAGCAAGAGCCCGACGCAATTGACAAAGAGATGTAAGGGCTCGAACACTTGAATGCGATGTGAGTAAGAGGGTGGTCTAATTGGATCGTACCCATGAACATGTCAAGACTGAAATGTGACAAATAGCGTGATCGGAGAGTTCATCACAATCCAATGTTAAAGAAGGCCCTGGGGGCGGAAATTTGGGGATCCCTTGTAGAGGAGACTGATGATCAAAATCCAAATGTTGACGTGAAGGAGACGGTCCACCAATCAGATAGGTTCATCACAATGGGAGAATGGTCTCAATACCGTTGTGACTACTTCGTTGAATCTAATTGTGCGATGTCGTTGAAAAGATGGGTGGCGGGATGAATTGGAAACTCCATATCCTTCTCCACCGAAGAGAGATGAAGCATGATTCGTCAGTGAGTCGTTGAAACATGATCGGTGTAAAGGTGATCAGATGACGGTTAAACCAACAAAGCACCAAAACTTGACACGAAAGCCCCGAAGAAATGTGGTGCAGAAATCCTCAAAAAGTCGTCATGATTGACATTATACAAGAACGGAAGTTGTTGGGTACACCACCAAAACTTGGAACAAAAAGTCCCAAAGTATTGTGGTGCAGATGTCCTCAAAAGGTCTTCAAAATTAACATGGTTGAATGGTGGAAGGCGTTTTCACACCACCAAAACTTGGAACAAAATGTCCCTAAGAATTGTGGCGCAGATGAGAGTTGCAGGAAAGGAATGACACGGCCGCCATCGCCATGTAGTATCAAATGTAGTGTTGGTAAGGCAATATAAACTTGAACACATAAAAACTTGTGTCACTGAGGGTTGCAGGCAAGAAATGTCACGATTGCCATGTATTGGATCAACTTGTTACGGTCGCCATGTATTGCTCGATCTAGTTCAGTGAGAACTTGGACACGAGACTTAGCCAGAAATAAGGAGAATGCAACTAAGGATGGAACAAGTGATCGACTGTCGACCAACGGTCGGACAAGTGTCAAAAGACTGCTCTTTATTCAGTGGGAACATGGTCTTGTATAGTCAAATAAGGCGCAGCCTACTGTTCTTGCATGATGCGATGAGTCGCATCTTGTTGGAACATTGAGTCCTTTTTACATCAAAGGATGGCTTTCTCATGATGGTACTTTGGTTCGTATACAGTTATATCAAGAAACGAAATTCCAAAGATTTCATACATAATAAGTTGGGCGATTAGTTTGGCTCAAAACAATGTTATTGCAAGTTAAAAATACTAGCTTTTAGACCTACATCAGTCATCCTTTCAAGACCGAGGAGATGAGAGAGAAAATATTAACAACGTCTAAGTGATCTTTGGAATGAAAAAATTGAGGCTATAGCTCAATGGAAATGCTCCCATTGAAATAAAAGTTCGTTGCATTTAATTAACTTCATAACATATTTTTTCTGTATTTCAGTTTGGTAACATGTCTCAATCAGGGACCATTACATCCATTAATTTTTTGGATAGATGTACCAACGACGCCAAGTTTGAAGAATTTATTTACAATACATGTATGGGCAACATTCATGAGATTAATGAGTTCTTCCAACGCAACGAGTAATTACCTCCGCTCTTGATATTTTTGCAGTTATCTCCAACGACCAAGAAGTCAAAGGACTCGATGGAGAAGATATTTCATGCCAAGGTTTGGATTGCTCTGCAATTTTAGATGAGAAACTCTTCACTGGATTTTTTTGGCCTCAAACACCAGTTCAAGTCAGTTTGGGAACGTCGAATAAGGGTAAGAGGGCCTTCATGCAGGGTTGCCAGATCCTGGAAAAGCCTCCCGGTCAGTTTTCTTTGAAATTCGGCCACTTTTGGGCACATTTTTGATGCCTTGGTAACTTTCAGCCACTAAAGAAAAACAAATATCTTGCCTAAAATGGCATTTTTACCTAAAATTAAAATTAAATCCATATTCCAAAAATAAAATGATAAAAAAGTTTTTGCTTAAAGTATTTCTAATTCTAAAAGATAACAAAGGAAATAATTAATGTTCCAAAATTTGAATTATTGCAAGTGTGGAGTTTTTACACAATCCCTTTCACTTTTCAAAAGTTCATATAAACACTTTGCTTTGGTAGGTTGCATTGGAAACAAAATTCTCTACATTTTTTAATTAAATGTAGTTTACGTACATCTTCAGTGCTCACAAAATGAAACAATGGAGTTTGTATTTGAAAGGAACAGACCAGCTATGTGTACGTAGGAACAAAAGGAACATGGCACTTTAAAATATATTAAGATTAAAGACAAATGCACAAAATTTATAACTTGCTATTTTCCGCCACTTATGGCGTTGCCGAGAAATTCTTTTTCTTGCGGTCACCGAGTTTCAAATTCAATCACTTATGACAAAAATGGCCGAGGATTTGGCCACCTGGCTACCCCAGCATTATGCCGTATTTCATCCTCCAGTATCATGTAGCGAAGAAAAAATAGATTTGTTTTTGGTATATTTAATTTAAATAGAACGTTAATAATATCTTTTTTAAAACAGAACAGAGAATGACCACACAGAATTGCGTATAGGGCCCATAACTCCCTTACAAGTTGGAAGGTATTAAGGATCACTTTAGATGTAATGAAAAGTAATGCTTCTACAGGGCTGCTACTTCTAATTGTCGGTGCACAGAATCGTGAAAACAATCATTATGAAATGATTTTTTTGAATTCATGCTTGACCTTGACTGAATCTTAAAACATTTATTAAACATACAGTAGTCGCAAATCCACGATGAATTCCTCATACAACCAACTAGAGATGGTTGAATTAAATGAGGAACAACGACGTTGCGCCGTTGTGATGGCCCTTGTGAAGTCAAAGGCCAAAATAACCAACAGAGAGATTGCCAACACGCTTGGATTGTACATCTGATTCATTCAAAGGACCAGGAAGAGGGTAGAGGAGAAACCCTGGTTCAAAGATAGTATGTGGAGTGTTCTTGATTGATGACCATATCATGCCTCCACACATCACTGAAAACGGCTCAGGGTCAACACAGGCGTTTTATTTAAGGATGTGGTTATACCTATTACCAAGGAGACAACTGGTAACCGTCCCCTGGTATGGCAAAAAGACTATATACCCTGTCATGTATCCAAAAAGTCTCTCATGTGGTTCAAGGAGAACAACTACGACTTCACCTCCAAGGATACATGGTCACCTAGTTCTCCAGATTGAAGTCCAATGGATTAATCTTTCTTGGGCGTGTTGAAAGAAAGGACCAACATAAGAGCTGACAACATGAAGACCTCCCAAATCAGTGCCATCAACGAGAAGGGCAACAAGATAGACGAGGCAAGGGTAAAAGCTCCAACCACGTGGTTTAATGTCCGCGCGAAGGCCGTGGTTGTGGGCGAGGGCAATGAGATCGAATGAATTCTATTCTAAACCCAAAAGCTTGGATGTCAGTTTTTCAATTTTAAAAATTTAGTGGTTTAGGGCTGAGATTTACTAGTTTTTGTGATGTTGATGATACAACTAGACAATTAGAATTAGCAGCCCTGTACTCTGTCCTTTTTCCTAAAGGATTAGTGCGGTCGGATGAATGCAGCAAGGGATTCTTGGGGCCAAATGACTAGAGGTGGATCAAATCTCGGGCATTGATGGTCAATGATTTGAATTTTGTGACATGAAGGAAAAGTTCTTTTGTAGCTTGATCCCAGCTTGTTTATAAACTAATTTTTTGATGAAATCAAAATTCGAATTTTCAAAAATCTTTTATCAAGTTTGTTGGAGGACAAGTCTAATCTCCGACATTTATCTAGCCATTTGGCCCCAAGAATGTCTAGCTGAATTCTTCTGACCGAACTAATCCATTGATCGGGTTATTAGGTCGGTTGTCGAGGTACTTTTGAAGTAGAGTCTACAAACAGGGTTCATATCTGCAGGGTTGGCCACTTAAAACCGGGCAAGGAAAATTGCAAATTCCGGACAATCAGAGACTTTGAATCAAAAAGCCATTGCTATGTTCTTACAATACTATTGATTAAAACTTTTGTTTTTAAACCATGTCTCTAAGTTGCCCCCATTTTTGGCGGAGCCTTGAATTCAATTAACAATAAAGCAGAGATTCGCCGTTAACATGTTTCTAAAGTAAATCTTGTCAGGCAGTCATCAAATTGCAGAAAGGACACTCTCGTATTTCCTTGTTTTACCATTCATTTGAAACCAAATAATTTGTTAGGCGACTTCAAAAAAAATAGATGAATAAGTGCTGAAGATCAAATCAAATCACATTCATTTACAAACATCAAGGCGTGCGAAACAAATTTTCCAACCTGAGAAAAGAAATGGCACTTTTACTTCGACTGCATGGAGAAAAGAAAGAATATTCGAGGTTCAATTTTATTTTTTGTAATGAGGTCTCCCATATTCAAGAAATACGATGGATAGCCAGACTACAGACTAAAGATGGACTGGGCTTGTAATTGTATAATGACACAAGTTTTGGATGTGTGTTAACAAAAGGCTTATAATTTTATTACCAAGGCTTTAGTATGAATTATTGAAATGGAGAATTATCAGTGACTAATGAGCAGATTATTTTACAATTTTTTTGCTAGGCAAACTTTTTCAAAATTATGATTTAATTAGACAAGGCTTGTTGGGCAAAATACATTCAGACATATCCTTGTATACATAGAAAATAAACGTCAAGAGCGAGCAACATGACAAAAATCATGTACCTTTTTCTGAGTCTCATACCGAAAATTTTCGGACATTTTATATCTTACGCCGAATTTTTAATTCAAATAAACTCAACAAAGTTTCAAGTGTGCAAAAGTAACAAATTGGAAAAATTGCCAATTCAGCCGTGCTCATTAGTTATTTTGGAATCTTAATGTCATCACTTCGGATTAGAGGGAGCATTTCTATCAGAATCAGTGTAGCATCCGGTATGTTCACTAACCGTACATTGGCTCAGAATTGTTCAATTTTATTTTTAGATGTTACATCAGTGTTGCTTCACTTCAATCCTGAAGCGAGTATTCCTAAACAGATATTGCTTTCAAACTGTGGCTCGAGATTCCAGAACTTTGATTTACCAGATGAATCCATATTCCTCTTAAACTTGGATGAATCATGGCGGACGAATTGCATGGATATTGCTTTTGGACAAGATAGATATATTCATGGCTCAATCAATGACAATGTGATGGTTCAGGCCGTATTTTGGGTCATCCAACATTGAGAATAACAACCAATAGAAAAACATCAGAGTTAAGAACCTCTCCAAATGTGGAATGATAGGCTAAATGGCTCGAGATCATCGATTTTAAGCACATTTTGAGTTTGCTACCCGAAGTGATAGGTGGAACACAAACTTAATATCACCTTAAATATATCTAAAGAAATGCAACAATCGAAAGACTGAGTCCTATCCTTAAAACATTTATGAGTAGAACCTTTTAAGCATATACCAAATGGCAGCAAGAGCAACCCTCATAGAGACTTGGAAGTCATTGAATTCTCAAACCCACCCTTTTTATTCTCAAATAAGTAGGAGATGCCCCAGGTCAGTTGTTGAGGTAATTTGGAAGTATAGTACAAGCATAGCTAGAAACACAAAAAAGCATATAAAACGGAGTAGAAATAGCCATGCTTGATCAACTTTCGCTACATAAGCTGCGATTGTAAAACGCAGCTATTTCTACTCCGTCTCATATGCTTCTTTTGTGTTTCTAGCTATGCTTCTACTGCTATACTTCCAAAGTACCTCAACAACCGACCTCCTATCACGAATGCTTTGACAAGAAGGTGCTCTGGAAATGACGTCCAACTATCAACAAATTCGGACGTTATGTTCCTGCGCAGGAGCCAAGAACTTTGAAAATTACTTCCTCAACAGTTCAGAGAATTGCCCACCCTCCGTCGTTTTAAGTCTTCAATGAAACCTTTCGTCATAACTCTGCCTTTGTGATTTTGTTTTTTATCACCATTTTTTTAAAGCCTCCTTGGCTTAACAAGCACTAATGATATTGAAAAATAAACCTGAACTGTTTGTATTGTTGTATTGTTTGAGGAATCTTGACTGTGCAAAAAGGCTTAGCCTGTCCAAATTTTTGGATTTGTCATTGACCATTACATGTATGTTGGAATACTATTTCTAGCATGCAAAACTAGCATTAAAACACTATTCATAGGCATATCGCAAAATTAATATACACTAAGGAATAATTGGGCTGAAGTGTCGCCAATTACTCAACATTCGTTCCTCATTTTTCACTTTCACGATTTGAGAGTGAGGGTGAGAAACTGCACACTCAATCAATGTTTTCTAAATTTAGATTTCAAGTTAGAAACGTAGTCAATCAACATATTCAAGACTTCTTCTAAGACGTTCTTGAAATGAACGCAACGGGAGTCCCGTTCTTAAAGTCAAGTCACACAAGGAAAGCCAAACGTTAGTTAGTAGCAATTGACCATGTGGATCATCCAAAGCTTCAGTTTTACGATACTTATAGGTAATCTTGCAAAAAAAATGATTATTGTCATTGACCGGGAGCCGAAAGTTGTGTTTATTGAATTGAGAAATTTAACCAGGTTACAACAATTGCCTAGATGGAGGCAAAAAGGGGCAATTTCCCTTGATTTCAGAGCTATCCTCAACTTTAATTATTTGCCAAAATTGCAGCCTCCATTTCAAAGTTGATGTATTTTCATTTTTTGAGACTTTTGGATCTCCATTACGATATCATTTCGTTCAAAAATCAAAAAGTCACGCTGAGTAATAATAAAATAAGGCCAAAGATTTAACAAAAGCAGTCACAACCGTTCTATCTCGAAATGGCGTTGATTGAAACTTTTCTCTTAGAAGCTCAACTTTGCTTGCTTAAGAAGACTTACAGTACATTGACAGCGAGTTGTTCATTTTGAGAACAAGAGAGGGCACCCAAGCACGATGTGTTCAGGGAGTGCTGAATTAAGCTGTAGGTAAAAATGTCGCAAACAAGCGTTCACAAGTAAATATGTCACAGTAAAAAGGTCACGAGGAATAAGGTCACAGGGTAAAACAGGAACGGTAAAAAGGTCACATGGAAGAAAAGTCACGGTAAGACACCTTTTCCCGGAATGTTAGTATGTTCCACTTGGAATATCTTAGGAGTGCATGGGCATACCTACAATAAAGGGTGTAATTTTGACTCTAGTGGGGCAAGGACACCCTCCGCGGTCCAACAGATTTGAGGCGGGTACGGACCATTGATCTAAAAACCTGTCGGGAGTTACATCCTGTCGACCATGCTTATGAGACCTGATGGGATTGAGATAATAGTGTTCCACTTGGTTATATGGGTCCCATGGGACAATGTTCAACTATGGAACTAACCACGGGCCCTTGGGGTCACCCCCTTGGCTACCTTTGGAGCTACCCGGATCTGTGACCTTTTTACTGTGACCTTTTTACCGTGATCGTTTTACGGTGACCCATTTACCGTGACCGTTTTACGGTGAACCATTTACCGTGATCGTTTTACGGTGACCCATTTACCGTGACCGTTTTACGGTGACCCTTTTACCGTGACCTTTATATGGTGACCCTTTTACCGTGACCGTGTTACGGTGAGCCTTTTACCGTGACCCTTTTACGGTGACCTTTCACCGTGGCCGTTTTACGGTGAGCCTTTTACCGTGTGACCTTTTTATCGTGTGACCTTTTTACCTTGTGACCTAATACTGCGCTACTATACAACAGCCGTCTCAGTGACGAAAATATTGTTTTTTCTTAAAATCCTCTATATATTTATTTCTTAGATCTCTTCTCTTCCAAGAGAATTCTGATTTTTAATAGTTTTTAACATAGGGTTTGGATTTTCATCGTGGGGCAGTATTGCTTGCCTGCAATGGATGAGTGTAATCGAGCGAATTCAGCTGGGGATTATGGGGCCAAAATGGCTAGGGATGCGTCGGAGTCGAAATTCACCCTCCATTATATTAAATCAAAATTCGTGAGGACAACTCGTTTTCTTCATTTTGACAATCAATTCAAGTAAGGTTTTTTTCCTCATGAAGCAAACTAAAACTATGATATGTCCAAACCTAGTTCTGACCCATCCCTAGTCATTTTGGCCCCAGAATCCCCAGCTGAATTCGCTCGATTACACTCATCCATTCCTCCCTCCTGTTTAGGCAGTTTTACATAATGAAGGATTGGGTTTATATTGTTGAAATTGTGATCATCGTATTTTCCCTCTCTTCAATTTTTTGACGTGTTTTGAGTTTTCCTGGTTTCGCTGTCTCTTTGCTCCTCATTCAGCCAATCCATTTTTACATTTCCTTGTCTTGCAAATTGAACAATTTTCTTCGGGTCCCCCCCCCCAAAAAAAAGAGGGTCCTCGGACCCAAGTCAACTTTACCTTTGCAAGTTCTGCTAATCTGGACATTGCTTCAACACAATACTTTAGTGTCAAGGTGTTGTCATTGCGATTGGAGACCGCTCTAATGACTGATTGACCGTCATTTAAAATTACTACCTCTTTCCATTTTTCTTTGTTACCAAGGGGGTTGCCTTTTGGGCAGCTTTCGTGAGTGCGTGTGTTTCAGTTTGGAATATGTAGCAGTATTCAGGGAGTTTATATTGTTCGTACGAATCATTGTTTAAAATACAAATTGCCGAGCCAATGCATTTTTACTACCATGTGTCCAGATGTGTAGTCCTTCTTTCATATCATATATATCTGGATAGATATGAAGCATTTGAGTGCAGTTTTCACCTTTGATTACATTTTCATTCAAGATCATCTTATTTCTTACATCTTGTGGAAGGGTGTCGAGTAAGCACTTTTTATGGCTTGTTTTATTTCTTACTCCCATTCCATCCCATGTGTCCCTACCCAAGGTTTGGTGGTTCATTGTTAATTGATTTTGGGCCGCTGATTTAACGTAAAAGTGTAAAGGAGGTATAGACAACACCTACAAACAGTGAGGGCCCCTGGTGTTTGAAAAACGCACTAGCTCATCCATGAAAACAAACCGTCATTTTCTTTGACGTTGGGGACGTTTCGACCTCGGAAAGTGGGAGTGGGGCTCAGACGGAAGCTCAAAGTACGCCAGATTGTCTCAAACTCTAGTGTGCACTTTTGATTTCCGTCGTGGGGTGTGCAGCCGTGTCGTTCCGTGACTAGAATTGAACTTGCTTCGTGTCATTCATTTTGGAAGACATCTCCCTTCGATCAGAATTGCGAATTCCGTGATCAATTTCTAACCCAAAGCCAAACATCCTTAAACTCGTTTCAAGCATTAGGCATACTGGCCCTGTTTTGAGACTTTTGAGTCGTGGGCGTGGCTTGAAGTGGATATTTTAGTCGATGTGTTAGTCGATGCAACTTCTACCACTAGTGCAAAATTACGAACTTACGTACAAAAAGATCGGAATGGTTGGATCACCCACCTATAGAAACACTCTACTGAGCCATTTCTACCATGAATTTGACAGTCCTGATTCCTTTTACATCATCTTTGATTTTTCATCACTGCTTTGGCTTTTTGTCCTTAAAATAATTGGAGTGTGCAAATAAATTCTCCTATTTCATCTATAATTTGGCGTTATTTTGTCACATACAGCGTTTGGCAGAATTAGTGAAACATCAGTAGGGACAGGCAAATAGTGTAAAAAGATTTTTGTTAACACAAACCCATTTTTTGCCTATTTGCACTTTTCCCCTTTATTTGCACTTTTTATTTACGATTTTGGCCAAAATTGACAAATTGTAAAGAAAAACTTAGGTTTTGAAAATCTAGTAGCTATTGAAAGAATATTATTTTTTTTTTGTTGTTGTTTTTGTGGATTTTCTACTACCGCTACAAGGAATGCGATTCCCTGTTAACAAGGATTTCTCCCGACAACTTTAATCCGACCCCCAACAGGATTCGAACCTACGCCGTCTGGGGAAGCACTTACACTCGGCTCTTATACTGTAAGAGCGCATTAGTACGCGCGGCCACTCTGGCTTCAAAAGGATTTCTTCCGACAACGTCCCTTCTATCCCCAACAGGACTCGAACTCGCGCCATCTGGGGAAGCACTTACTCTCGGCCCTTAACAACACGTTAGTACGCGCGGCCATTTTTATTAGTGTCAAGATCAAATTATGAATTGGTCAAAAAAGGCTTCCATTTGCAATCAAACATTCTCAGCACCATGAAAAAGTATGTGCAGAGCCTCAGAGTTTATTCTCCATCTTGGCCTTAACAATAGCATCCTAAACCTGACTAAACAATCTCATTGCATGCAACCAAGAAACATCAAACCTAAAGAAACTTAAGTTATGGTACTGGAAGGACATGACAAATAATGTAGTTGTACAATAGGCTTAGGTTTGATTGCCTACTAAGATCGTTATTTCTAAATAGCGATAAATCAGATCCAAATAAATGAAATCGAATTATGGATCTTGAAAGTAAGATTATCGCTACTTTAAAGATGTTGGAATCGGGCCATCCACGGGCCGTCATTGTCAAGACCCTTGGTGTGAGCCGCACTTACATATGGAGGGCCAAAAAAATTAAGTGGACTGGCAAGACATTCAGAAAGTCCCGCCAAGGTAGAAAAATAATGGCGAGGACTCCTAGTTGGCAAGCCATTGCATCCAAGACAGGGCCCGTATTCTCAACTCGTACTTGGTTCTTGAGCTTGGACAAGATCAAAAATCCTCCTCTAGTGGTATGCCGATCATCCTAACGTGATTGTCATCTTTTCTGGTGAGAAACTTTTTGAAGCCACAACGAAGAATAATACCGAAAATGATCGAATCTTGGCCAATAATTCGTCAACTATTTCTCCAAGTGCCAGGAATGTCCATCGCCCAAAAAACAGCTTCAATCGTGGTGTGGGGTGCATTGGCCTCAGACGTAAAAAATCACCCCTTTGTTGGATTCCTGATGGGGTTAAAGTCAACAAGACAATATTTCTAGACTTTTTACAAACAAAGGTGCTTCCTTGGATCCAGGACGAGTTTGCTGGCTTGTACATTTGTTTCCAGCAAGATGGAGCTCCCGCCCACACGGGCAAGATTGTTCAAGGTTGGTGCAAAGCCAATTTCGATTATTTTTGGTATAAGGACTATTGGCCTTCCTCTTCACGAGACTGTAACCCTTTGGACCTTTTAATGTAAAGGATGGTTGAGAGGAAAATCAATGCCATCTCTAGAGCCAATGAGGACCATTAAATGTCTGCAGCAGAGGCAAGCATATGATGATATCTCAGAAGATATCTCAGAAGTGCACGTTATGCCAATGCCATCAAGCGGTTAGGGCTGTGGTTCGGGTCAAAGGCGGTCATGTTGAATAAAGTTCAAATATGATGTACCACATTATGTGAGGAATACATACTTTGATTAAGAGTTTCATGTTTCACTAATTTTACCCATCCCTGTTCATATCAAGTCCAATAGGATCAGATATTTAATTGCGATATTGAAAAATTCTTTAACAAAGACATGACTATTTATTCTTAACTCTTTGCAGAGAAGCCAACCACTACTTGAACGACGTACTTATGTTGCTTGACAGTTCAACGTGGGTTTGAAAGACCCATTTTATCGAGGAACAAAGAATGTTTTCTGCCAATTTAGTCATCACAGAATCAAATTATTAGTATAATGGAAGCTAACAAAAAATAAGATGTTTCCGAAAGCTTGTATCTACAGGGTACGCTCAAATTGTTAATCTCCCAAAATGATTAAAAGGCACAAACCATGGCAGAGAACAATGCAATGTAAATCATTTTTAAGATCAATTCGAGATCCAGAGTTCTGAACAACGTACACTTGTGGCCTGATAATTCAGCATAACTTTTTAAAGCCACATTTTATCAGGAAAATAATTCTTCTTGTCAACTTGTTCACAACACCATCAAATTGTTTAGATATTGGAAGACAAAAAAATAAAATGATTATGAAAGCTTCCATACACAGGGTGAGCTAAAAGTGTGAATCCACCCAAAAATTGATAAAGGCGCAAACATATTTGCGTAGGTAAGATTGTCCATCATTAAAGCATCACAGTACCTAGTTTTCCAGGTTTAGAGAACATCTACTGTAGTCAAAAGTGCAGAAGTTTCCAAAAATATTTTGGGTGGCACAAAAATAATGCTTAAAGCTATCCAACAATAGTTCCTGAACACTTGCATTTTATGGGACATTTTGTAAATCAAAAAGATCTCCGGATTGTGATGCTATGATTATAAAATCCTTGTTGAAGTTATTGAATTATTTTTACCTTGCACAACTGTGAGAAAAAAGTCTTGAAAATGATTTGCATTGCATTGTTATTCAGCAAAGTTTGTGCCTTTTACTATTTTTTGGATATTCACACTTTCATCACACCCTGGAGATCCACGCTTTCAAAATCATCTGATTTATTTGTTATCTTCTAACATTTCAATCATTTGATGGAGTTGTGAACAAATTGATTGGAATGATATTATTTTTCCCCCAAATAAAACGAGGCTTGAAAAAACCAGATTGAATTGTCAAGCCACAAGTGTACATTGTTCAAGGTGTGTCTGGCTTTTTCTGCAAATGAGTCACATGGAATCGACAGAAATCCTTTCTGAGGAGTAGGATTGTATGAACATTTGAAACAAAAAAAATGCTGTCAAAACCAATCTGAAGATAAGAGTGCATACACGATTGGCCAAATTGTGAGACAAATTTGTAGAGAGATTTTAAGAGAATCTCACATCCGTGGCTTTCGACATTGGAAAGTAGTGAATCTGCTCCATTTACCATTTGAAATAAAGCTATGTAGACAACATCTATACAATGTTAATAAATCTTTCAACCTCTATACAAAGATAATAATAGTCTTCCAATTTTGAGCACGACATTTCGAGGACAAAACACGCCAGTTTAAGAGGACACATTTTTTGATGAAAAATATTTGAACAATCAATTCAAATCAAATATAAACAAGATGTGTCTAGACTCATTAAAATTGCAATGAAAATGCTGACAAAATGAGAGAAAATTCACTCCAGAATGCTGTTGGAAAGCTTTACAAGACTTATTTACAAAACTGTGAAAAACGATTATCAAATTGAAGACATGCATAAGGAAATCAGGCATCATGGAACAGCTTGGACAGCAGTGATGAACAAGTCCCCATTGTTGCACTTTCACCAAAGCCTGATTCATAAGATCAACCTAGGAATGTGAATCACATCCAGTCAATATTAAGGCTGCATCGTCTGCATAGGCAACCGCTCTAACTGGTTCCTTATCAAATACTTCTAGTAAGCTATCAAAAGCGTAGTTCCAAGCAAGGGGGACAATATTCCACCTTGAGGAGTACCTTTTGTTAGTGTGCGTTTTTGTTGAGATCCCGCAAATTCTCCGATGGAAGTGCAGCCGTCTAAATATTCCGAGAACCAAGAGATGATTTCCTTTGAAGCACCATGTTCCAACATGCTTTGGGTAAGGTCTTGGCTCCTTAGGTTATCGAAAGCCCCTTGGATATCCAAGAAGACGCCGAGACCATATCCGTTTTTTTAAAACCGCCTTCTCAAGAAGGTCCCAAGACAAAGTCCATGAACGCTCTTGTAAACAAACAGTATCAGATACCTTTCATACCTTATCTGAGTACTTACTGTACAATACCTTTGATACAGCGTGTTCTGTCTCTTTTCCTTTTAAAAATCCGTATTGGTTTTGGTTTATCGTACCGTTTGGGTTGGTTATGTCCTCAATCCTCCAAAGGACAGGTCGTTCTAGTGTTTTAAAAAGGAACGAAGCCAAAGAGATTGGTCTATACGATCGTGGGTGTGAGGGGTCTTTCCGACCTTCTTTGGGGATGAATATTGTTCTCGCCTGCTTCCAAGTTGTTGTTCCTTTCAATTAGGATATCCAGTTATCATAGTCCGAGTCAGTGTGATATGTTTAAGGGATGGACCCGGGCAAGTGTTCATTTAACAATATGTTTAGGGATTCATTCGGATTTTGTGTGTTTTTTAATAGGGAAGTCGTAGGTACTTGATCTTGTGTAAGGGCTTTTATGATTTTATCCACAGCACTTATGTTCTGATGTAAACTTATGTTCTTGCTTTGATGTGAAGCAAATAAATGACGGGAACAACAATAGAGATGTTAAAGTACATGGAGACTCATGATTGGCCATTTCATTTAGGTTCCAGCTTGGCTGCTCTTCGAGTGGAACAATACTCCCCGACCTTTTTTGACGCAAAGGCGTTCGTCAAAACCAAGGAAGTGGTTTCGGCGAAGACTATTAATGAATGTGCCATATTTTGCGCCAAACTCGGAGATCAACAATGCCCAGGCTTTAGCTGGGACAAGGAAATTTGCTCTTTAGGAATGCTGAGTCCTAACGCTCAAGCAGGCAACTTGATTGTCTTTGCCAATCCCAAACATCACCCAGGGTGAGAGGTTCTTCTTTCATACACTAATAACACGTGCTCATATTATCCTTCTTATGCAAACTTTGTCAAAATGCTGTACCTGTGCGAAATTATAAAATGATAAGAGGCTGCCTATTCTTGTAGCTATTCCGCCTCAACCACAGGAAGAGAAACTACTGTAAGCTCTCAAACAACAACAACAACAACAACAACAACAACAACAACAACGGAAAGGACAGCAACAACAACGGAAAGGACAACAACATCAACAACAACAACAACAACGACAACAACAACAACAACAACAACAACAACAACAACGACAACAACAACAACAACAACAACAACAACAACAACAACAGCAACAACAACAACAACAACAACAACGACTACGACAACAACAACACCATTTGAAGCTCTCGCTTCAAATGCAATTTATCCTTACGTGTGCTCCCAAGTTGAAACCGAAAGCGTTGTTCTCGACATTTTAGATTGCAATCAATTTGGCAACAAAGAGGAAAACATCCTCGCTAAATGCGTGTCAAATAAGATGGTTGGCCTTAACATCGAATCTGGTCAATACATTCATATTAGCCTAAATGAAAAGGAAACATTTGGTAAGCATGGCTTTAAGATGTGAGTCACGGATGCTTAAATGAACTTGCTTAAATGCCAATCTTTAGAAGCTTTGTTGATCGAATTTGATGGAGGTTTCCCTGATATGATTGAAATACGAAAAGCTGCCGATTCCACCAAGGCCAAAGAACCGAAAGACGACTCCAAACCGACAAAACCACCCAAACCACCCAAAGACCCAATAGATGAAATTTATTATCAACTGGATCACCACCAGCTCCCCGGAAATCGACACCTTTACTTGGGACGAGATTTGCCAGACTTGGACAAGTTTTTCGTTTTGAAAGTAAGAAAAGAATTCTCTAAATCTTTGTGATTCCTTAGTAGTAAACAAACTAGTTTGTAATTCAAACATAAAGTATTAACTGTTGACATGGTTTATTGTTTCATTACTATTTCAAGCAAGTCTTAGTTTTGATAATTTTTGGTATTTTGGACTGACTGGCATTTTAAACAACATTTTTTTCTTTTTATTTTTTAGCTTTTATT
>JAAGOF010000088.1:229465-277035 GCA_010645155.1 Tigriopus japonicus | reverse complement strand
ACATAGGCTGGACAAACAAAGTTAGTCTCAAATATGCCCTCCTTTGGCCTTGGCCACGGCTTGAAATTCTCGATAACGAGTGTTATGCAGGCCCATCCCTTATAATAGCTTCACATAATTGTGAAGCGATCAATTCTCTCTGGAGGATTTCAGCGGATGGACAAGATTTTTGGCACACTATTCTCTCCCAAATGGACTGTTGGCAGATCTGTACAACCCATGAATAGTGGGTTGGTCAGGAAAAGTATTCAAAAATTTGTCCAATCCTGCCTTAAATGCTGTTAGAGGATCAGCTCCTACATATTCCCGACGAAGACTAATGGATAACAAATTGAACAATGAAGGAGCCCGATAAGGAAGAGAGGAGGACTTCATTGTTCGAACTAGTCTCGATTCCTGGATTTGGAGGTGCTATCAAAACGCACGCAAAACCTCTACGATCGCTACAACTGATCTCAAAGCCTGGGTTAGGACAGAGCTATGACAGAGCCCATGAACGCTCTTGAAAACATACAGTAGCTGGTATGTTTAGCGTGCACCAAGGTGTGCTAGCAGCATTGACTTCAAGTCAACTTCAAGTCAACCTTCTCACTATTTGACCTTAACATAAGAGCTACGCGTATGCTATGATGGCAAAGCTCGATAGTTGACTTGCGAGTTTACTTCAGAGTTTGCTTGCCTGGTTTTCTCCATCGATTTGGCTTTTCTCGAATGTGACGGTCCGTTTCGATCTTGAAATTCCCGAACATCCATGATCATTCAATCGCCCGCTTTGAAAGCAGTCACCTCCTGATTTCAGCTACCCCACATTTCTCCTTTTGTCTCTTTCTCGCACCCTTTTCAACTCCGCGCTCAAGAACAGTTCAGGAGATGGGCAATTTTTGACAGCGAATTCGAAGAAACACTGAAAGGAAGTTGGCTTGGAGTTGGTTCGATCGTGTTGAAGTGTTTGAATCACAGACCATATAATGGCTAGACCTCGCTTCGTGCGAGAAAAAGGTGGACAACTTTGCTTCATCAGCTGGTACATAACACTACACCCTAAAATGGTGGGAATTTCGAACTTTTCAAACTTTTGCCAGCGTAGCCAAATTCTGAACAAACTCAACGTACTATACGTACTCTGTTCTCGACGCGAGCGAGCGTCGTTACTTCTGAGCACGCGGTCGCCCTGAGATATTGAAGCTAGCGCAGCTAGGCCAAGTGGTGTCTCTTTTCTCTCGCCGACGGAAAAGGCTAATGCGACATCTAGTCATTATATGATGTGTGGTTCGAATGGGAATGCCTCAACGACGCCGGGGAACTTCCCTCTTTGCATGCTTCCAGTCATGCTTCTCGTTGATCAAACGTTATGTTAAGGTCAAATAGTGAGAAGGTTGACTTGAAGTTGACTTGAAGTCAATGCTACTAGCACACCTTGGTGCACGCTAAACATACCAGCTCTTGGTGGCTCTATGGCTAATGTTTGGCGTACTACATTTTTCAATACAGGGTGCGGAAGCAAATTATGGACTGGAAGTATTTCAAATTTAGCAGCCAAACCGCGTTCACAAACCCTAAAAAACAAACCTGAGCTGATTCTTTAGAGTAAACAAAACAACTTTTCTGAAAAAAGTGTCCTGATATCTGCCACTACGTCCGAGCAAGAATATCTCGTCATAAAATGGCGATCTCATTTAATTTATGCTCTCCTCAGTAAATAAGTTTGACCAAGCATAACTTTTCAATCCGACATTACACACAATGGCCCCGGAATGTTGATTTTCATGAAATTTGATTTTTGACCTTCTTTTTAATTTAGAAAATGGCATTTTGCTTTTCAGCACTTCAATGCTGTCCAGGATCAATCATAATTTTCTGACATTGTCAAAATTCTTCACATAAATACCTAATAAAAGCTTAGATTTGATCATGTAACGAGATATAGGGTTATTTAATGTACTTTATAGTTAATCTCAAGTTAATCTGATCATAAAAATTGCCAGGTCCGATAAAAATGATATTGGGGAATGCCTTCTTCGCATTGAAATGAATTTATATTATATAATATAATAATAAATAAAATTATACAAATTAGCAAAACTCGGTACACTTTAAAAATAACGATTGATCAAATAATATTTTGCGGTTTTTCTTATTTACTTTCCTTTCTTTTTCTCTTCAGTCAAGGCACGCACTCTCAATAAAATTGTCAAACTTTAAAAATAGATTAAACTAGAATGCTAAAACAGTTGAAATATGTATTATTCATCAAAAGAATAATCAGCTGACTGAAAATATTTTTGTTGTGGTAGAAGGTGACGCTCAAACCCCATTTTGTTAAGTAATTCAAATTTACGAGATGAAATTTTGAACGTCCGAGCATTAAAATCAAGCATTAGAGATTTGAAACTTGGCTCATTTATAACACATATGTATGTGTCTATTTTTATATAAAATTATGATACTGCTTTTTGGTGATCTGTGATGTTGCTAATGCAATGGAATATGTATACAAAGTACTGGAAAAATTTCTTAAACTTTTGCACTGATGCGGTTAAATCTCAATGCTCTTACATATGCCAACGAAACCTGCAAGTACATGATCTTTGTTTTCAGTTTAACAAAGTTTGACGCGCACCCCCCAAAATAAATGTTTTAGGTGAAAGAGTAGATTTTTTTTGCCTCGTCTCACCTAGAGCTCTATATTAGAAAGAGTACAATCATATCCAACACCATCTAGTTCATTCTGCTCGCAACTGCTCGCCGTTCCCAAAAGGATGCACGAGTACCCTCTAAGCTGAACAAATTTTCCAAAATATGAGACCAAGATAGCAATTTTTGAGAAACTAAGGGGCCTAGAACCCTTATGAAGGGGTCCAAAATGAACTGTTAGTGTGTTTCAAATGAGTTAAGATTGCATTACTTGTAAAATTAGGTTTGAAACTTTAAAAGACATTAAGAGAATGAAAATCTATCCCCTTGGATATATTGATGCAAGTGGTGATGGCAACAATGTGATTGGAAATGAAGTTGCAGGGCTGCTGAATTCTCTTCCCTCTTGTGCTTGGCTGTCATGGTCATTGCTGAGAAAGAGCACAGGGAATTTTCTTCCTCTCTTGACTTCACCCCTGACTGCAATTTAAACTTGCCCACCTAGATGCAAGATCACAGGAGTAGCTGGTGGTGGCCAGCAGGGGAGTCCAGTCCACAGATCATATAATGACTAGATGTCGCATTGGCCCGTACCGTCGGCGAGAGAAAAGTGACACCACTTGGCCCAGCTGCGCTAGCTTCAAAATCTCAGGGCGACCGCGTGCTCAGAAGTAACGACGTTCGTTTGCCTCAAGAACAAAGTACGTACGGTACGTTGAGTTTGTTCAGGATTTGGCCACGCTGGCAAAATTTTGAAAAGTTCGAAATTCCCACCATTTTGGGGTGTAGTGTTATGTACCAGCTGATGAAGCAAAGTTGTCCACCTTTTTCTCCCACGAAGCGAGGTCTAGCCATTATATGGTCTGTGGTCCAGTCAAATGCTTGCTAGCTTCAGATGGCTTGCCCAGCTTGCCCACTGGCACTTGTTAAGAAGGGAACAGATAGGATTGCTGGGCTGGGCCAGCTTTCTCTCTCTCTCTCGCTCGCTCTCTCTCGCTCGCTCTTGCTCGCTCTCTCTCGCTCTCGCTCGCTCTCTCTCGCTCGCTCTCGCTCTCGCTCTCCACACTGAGCCAAGTGAACAAACAAGGAGGACCTTACTCAAAATTTCAGGGTTGAAAGGTGAAGAAAGGAAAACTCAACATTCTCCTCTCTATCAATATTCTATCTAAACATTTTTATGGTAGGAGCCCTGATTACGAACGTTTTCTCTGAAAAGCATTGATCAGAGTGAGGGGTGAGATATTCATTTTTCTCTTGGTCTTTTAGGTTTTA
This sequence comes from Tigriopus japonicus, assembly GCA_010645155.1. Classification (NCBI taxonomy): domain Eukaryota; kingdom Metazoa; phylum Arthropoda; class Copepoda; order Harpacticoida; family Harpacticidae; genus Tigriopus; species Tigriopus japonicus. The sequence goes on along the minus strand of JAAGOF010000088.1, from coordinate 273,129 downwards.
AACTTAATTTTACAAGTAATTCAGCTTTGAATCATTTGAAACACACTAATAGGTCATTTTGGACCCCTTCATTAAGGTTCTAGGCCCTTTACTTTCTCAAAAGTTGTCACCTTGTTCTCATATTTTGGAAAAGTTGTTCAGCTTAGAGGGTACTTTTGCATTGTTTTGGGAACAGCGAGCAGTTGCGAGCCAAATCAACTAGGTGGCGTTGGATATGATTGTACTTTTTCTAATATAGAGCTCTAGTCTCACCCAGAAATTTTGGCTTTAAACTTATGCAAGTTCATCAAATATATTCAAATGGAATATTGTCATTAAATTGATTTTTAGATTTGACATTTGAGTTGAAAGCATTTTCAATTGATATTTAGGCTTCCACTGATGGTCTTGTAGGATTTTTCATCACCTAGCATTTTCAATTCAAGGGATTGCTCTGTTGTAAGATTCATTTTTTTGTTAAGTGCTTCAAAAGTGCATCAAAATCACATGTAATGGAAAACAACGTCTATCCTAAATTGATTGTTGGACAATTTTGCTCTTCAAACAAAAAACTTGATTTTGCCTCTGTTTTGAGTTACATTTATTTAAAATACACTGATTTATGACCACCCTGTAAACCTGTATTCTGCCTTAGTCCTAAGTGAACATTTCAATACAAAACAGAAGCAATGATAAAAAAGTTCGTTATATTACAACTTCCTATCTGTTAGAATGATTTTCAGTTGATTACCTCTTCATATAAAGCAATGCAAAATATTGAAGCCATTTCTATCTTCTACTTTGCAGTTTGGAAACATGTCTGAATCAGGGACCATAATATCCATTGAATTTTTGGATAAGTGCACGAAGGATGCCAAATTTGATAAGTTCATTGAAGAAACTTGTAAGTGATAACACTCATGACAACTGAGAACTTCACTTCAATTCATACTTATCTTCATATTTTATACCTTAGTTGATATCACTTGCCCCAAAAACGTCAAAATCAAGAAGCTCGACGGGGATATTTCATGCCAAGGTTTGGATTGTTCCGCAATCGTGGATGATGAACTATTTTCTAGTTTGACATGGCCGCAAACTCCAGTTCAATTCAGTTTTGGAAAGGCTATCAAAGGTACAACAATATATTGCATGCTCTCCATATTTAATGGCAACCAATGAAAATGTAAAGGGAGTTTGAATATTAGATAAAAGCCATTGTTTTTAATTTCCTTCCCAGATGTTACGTCGGTGCTGTTTCATTTTAATCCCTTGGCGAGTGTTCCTCAAACGGTTTTTCTATCAAAATGTGGCTCTTCATCCGAGACCTTTGATTTGACAGATGACTCAATCTTTCTTCTTATCTTGGGAGAAACATGGAAAACCAATTGCGTGAATGTGACGTTTGGATCGAATAGATATACTCACGACCAAAACAATGACATTGTAATGGTTCACGCCGCATTTTGGATTTCAGAGCTTTGCGAATGACAAAGTTCATGGGAAATCCTCATCAACATCAAGAACCTCTCCAAAAATGGGTTGATAAGCAGAGGAACAATTACTATTTCTCTAAAAAACAAATTTGTTTCTCATTTGGTTGGTTAGTTGATTCATCATTCCAGAGTTATCTTTCCTTTCCCTGCAATTATATGAATTTTATTTATAATACAAAATAAACTACCATTGAGTTCAAAATCAAACGCTATTGCTTTGAAATTTTGCTCGTTGGGTCTGAACGCCTGCGCCCGCAAGAGAGAATCTCTTGATTTCACTCTAAACTTGAGGGCTCTATTAAAATCAAGCATCAAACATATATAGGACTACAGTTCTATATAGACAGAAATGTCACTCCAGTTAGGTTAGTGGAAATTGGTTTTGAGCTCATTTTAGCAATCCAGCACCAAGGGTGCCAGGTGACTCGATTCTTTGTGCATTGCTCTTGTTCTAGCAGAGCAGGTGAGAGAGCAATTCCGCCACTGACTCTCTGAAATCACAAATTCCAGTTTTGAATCAAGTACCTAATTGTGCTCAATGTCCAATCCCATCGCACACACAATGCAAGCTTGTTGAATCACGAACAATGTGGGAGTGACGTTTCTGTGTATATACCTAGAACTGTACATAGGACGTCCAAGACTGACGTCATCTTCAAGATCATTCATCATAACCTTTTCTATTGATTGCGTTTATTCATAGCTTATTTATATCGACGAAAAGTATTTCAACTTGTTCAATAGTCACTAATTGATCAATTGATTGAGTAAACAATTAATTGGAATCAGCAAAGTTGAGCAAACCTGACAGCAAACACTTTTATTGAGATTCCTCACTTCACAAGGAAAAACTTAGGCCAAGAGTTTGAACTAACAGTATGCAAGACAAGTTTGGGAACCCAGTAATTTTTAGATTGAATAATAATGGTAGAATCAATATACCTTCAATCTTTTCACCTAAACTCCGTAACTTACGATGGGCGTGCCAAAAAGAATGCAAATGGCTTAATAACTTGAGAACACTAGCATTGATGTAACCAATCATTAAAAGTTATTTTTGAACATGAAAATAGTCTCGAGATTTAACTTATTTCTAAAAGTGCCACCGCCCTTGAAGCTTGTAGCAATAGAATCTTTAGCGGTGTTTTTGCTGACCCCCACTGGAGTTTTCTGGACAAAAACGGGGTTTTGAAAAATGTTTAGAAAACAAAATTTCGTAGCCAAAGCTCTGAAACTTTATGTGATGATTGTTTCTTTAAAATTGGGCGTGTGAATCAAAAGTTACAAGTTACAGGGTCGTTTGCATTCTTTTTGGTATACCCCTCGTATTAGAGCAGGGGTCGGCAACCGGTGGGCCGCGGCCCAAACGTGGGCCCAAGGGTGGTCGTTGGTGGGCCCACGAGCTATGGAGAAAGTCCAAAATATTGGCCCCAGAGCCATCCATGGTATTGTACTTGTGGACCCAAAGCTCTTTGACCGCTAATTTGTGGGTCCCTGAACCTATCAATGCCTGTTTGGTGGGCCCCAGACACCACGAATCAAATTTCGTGGGCCTTGACCCAAAAATGGTTGCCGACCCCTGTATTAGAGCAACTGTTATAACAAGCGGCTTCACAATGGCTGCTTTTGTTGACTTTTGATGAAGTCTCTCCTTGATCTCGCCCATTGAGATGATTTAAAAATGTTTCCCAACAAGAGAATTGAAAAAGTTTTTAATGCTTCTTTCTAAGAATGCATAATTCAATGTATCTTATTCTCTACCTAAAAAACTGAGCCGATTATCAACTAGGTGTAAGCAGAGGTATGTATGTGTAAAACAGAGATCATTTCCACAGACCTACTAAACACATTGAAAACATGGTAAGATTAAAATGGTTTGAATTTTGCAAAATGAGCCAAGCAAGTCAACACAGCCAACGGCCCTGTTTTACCGCTCGCAGTCTGACTTAAAAGTCTTTTTCTGACTTTTAAGTCAAACTGCGAGCGGCTGTGTTAACTTTCTCGGCTCATTTTGCAAAATTCAAACCATTTCAATCTTAACATGTTTTCAATGAGTCTAGGTCTCTAGAAATGAGACTATATTATGATAGCACGGATCAAAAGAGAGTGGGTACAAAAATTGAGCCAATCAAAATAGCGCCACTTCAAAATAGCGCCACTTCAAAATAGCGCCACTTCAAAATAGCGCCACTTCAAAAAAGCACCACTTCAAAATAGCGCCATTTCAAAATAGCGCCACTTCAAAGAGCCAAATCAAAATAGAGCCAAATCAAAAGAGAGCGTCTAAAATTCTAAAATTCCGAAAATCTAAAATTCCCAACATTTTAGAGCCAATCATATTAAAGTGAATTTTCAAAATTTCTTTCAACTATGTATTTCTTGAGGCTTGAGGGAACAATGTAGCGTTTAAATATTTGAAATGCTCTATTTCGGAAGTTTGTTCCATAAGCCTAAAAAAATCTTCACCAAGGCCATATTTCAAATAGAGATTTGTGCCAACTGTCTCAATTATCTCATGAATGCCCAAGAGCTTGGAATGGAAAATGTGAAAAAAACAACTTCTGTACATTAACACTTTGAAATTTTGAAACTGAAAATTGAAAAAAAATATATTAAAAATTTTACTATTCATGATAGTCTTACAGCGTCTACACTTTGGCTGCCGAGCCTGTTTGTTGGGATTTTCTGTCATAAAAAGGAGCCTTGGTAAGAAAAAGCTTTTCCTCACCCTGTGGCGTCTTTTTGAGCTCCGTAGGCATTGTTAACCAAATTATTTGATTTGTCATAAATAAATTGTTCCTCATGTAAAAATTGAGGAATTGAACGAACGCTATTTTCGCTCCAATTCAATACACTCTCTTTTGACCTGGCTCTAATTTTTTCACTCTCTTATGAAGCACCTCTATTTTGAGCCGGCATTATGTTCATTGGCTCTATTTTGTACACACTCTCTCTTGCTCCATTCTAATTTCATCTGTAGGATCCCCTTAAATCGCTCTCTTGAGCAACCTTCGTGCATGCTCCATTGGTCCAAAGAATCCCTGGTTGAATTCGTCTGACCGCAATTGCCAATTCATTGCGAATTTGCAACTTCCAGTCACCGTCAATTTCATGTTCCCGCCCTCCCACCCATTTGCCAATGCTTTGGTTCCAGGGAAAATCCCGGAAAACTCGGTCCCGGCCTGCCCAGGTACGGTATTTTCCTCGATGGGATGGGATTAAACAACCCTGAGGACCACTTATTACTCAATTTGAAATGGGAGCTTTTTGTAATCATCAGACACATAGTGTGCCTGCCCTGGGTCGTATGTTTAACATTTTTGCTTGCAACCAACATGTAGCAGGTACATTATTGAATTTGATCCAATAATAGTGGCTATTACCTTAAAGTCTATTTCTCAGAACTAATTTGCTATTTGTCACTGTCACAAATATGAAACCCGTGAATGAAGTAACCAGGCATTAGAGTCATTCATTATGATTTGTTTGAAGTTTAACACAAAGAATCGAGTCAACAATGAACTCAATTACTTCTTATACACAGCGAGAAAAAATTCAATTTAGTTCTAAAGTTGAAGCCGTTAAAGAAGAGAGCTTTTGCAAGTTGAAGGAAATGTGGAGCATCAAAAAATTCAGCTTTGCCATGCTTTTAAGTAAGTTTGCAACGAACTGATATTGAAACAGTAAACGAAAAAAAAAATCCTCTCTTTAGATAAAGAGAACTCTTGTTTTAAGTAATGCAATTGATTTTCCTGTCGGGTTGAAAGTCAACAAGGGACTCGATGTTTCGGATAGATTAAGGAAAAAATTGCCGCTATATTTTTTAAAAAGCTGAATTTACTACATACCCCCGCAAACCAGAGCCTAGTTTTTAAGACGCAAAGATCGATCTCAAGATCGGACTTACGGTACTTAAGTACGATCTTGAGACCGATCTTTTGCGACTAAAAAACAAGCCTCTGACCCCTAAAAGTGCAATTTTCTCCGTAAGGCATCCTTTTTTTGCGCAAATCAAACCCCAAAAGATATTAGACATGGAAACTCGGTCTGACGTTACTCGTTTTTTGCCAGGATTTTCTTTAAAGCCCGAGCTATGGTTTCCCAAAGCATCAATTGTTCTTTTACCAGAAAGGAGAAAAACACTCCTTTTTCTTTAGGTTCGGCCTTGGCTATTCTTCGAGTGGAACACTACTCGCCCACCTTTTTTGACGCAGAGGACTTCACTAAAATCCAGGAAGTAGTGTCAGCGAAGACTTTAAATCAATGTGCCGCTTTTTGCGCCAAACTGGGAGATGCAAAATGCCCGGGGTTCAGTTGGGACGAAGATATTTGCTCTTTAGGAGTGCTCAGTCCCGATGCCAAAGCAGGCGATCTAATGGTTTTTGCCAATCCTAAACATCATCCGAGGTAAGAGACCGAACACTTTTAAACTTTATGGTTAAAGTTATTGCTTGCTAATGTGTTAGAAAAGGTCTTGCCAATTTGCTGATCTCCCACATCAAATTTCAAAATCTCCTCTTAACATAAATTACGAACGTTTATCTTTCTGTAAGAAATTTTTGTCCCTAGAACACTTGTGTCGACTACACCAACAGAAACTGATGCAACCCCTATGGATCTCCCATCCTCTACTACATCATCTTCTATCGAAAAGAGTACCAAAACTGCAACCCCATCGGATAGTCAAGAGACCGGCTCATTACACGCTCTTTCGTCAACTCCGATACATCCTTATGTCTGCTCCCAAGTTAAAACAGAGAGTGCTGATCTGGAATTCAAATATTGCAAACATTTTGATAGCCAAGAGGCCAATGTCCTCGCAGAATGTCTTTCTAACTGGTTGGTGGGCCTTCAAATGGATTCTGGCCAATATGTTAATGTTGAAGTGCGTGAAAAGAAGAGAATTGGTAACATCTTACATATTGTGATCAAAGACCCTGATAAACTAGTAAGATCCCGTATTTCTACTTAGATGCCGTGTTGATTGAATTTATTGGAGGATTTCCCGATACAATTAACTTGAGACTAGAGGTCGATTCCAAGAGTAGTGATCGAAAGAAGCTGATTGGCTCCAAGAAGTGGAGAAAGATCAGAAAGGCGTCTTCTGAGTCATCAGCAACGCGGGAAGATGATTTTAGTGAAGACGGTGATGCTGATGTCGATGAAAGTTTTTATCGATTGGATCACTATCAACTCGGTGAAAATCGGCATCTTTATGTTGGAGAACATTTGCCAGAGTTCGAGGGATCTGTCTCCTTAAAAGTAAGAATATTAACGACAAAGCAAATGCGCTTGAATATTAGTTTTATGCTGATCATTGAACAAGTGCGTTGAGAGTAGCGTTCTGTTCCCAGGTATTCTTTTGCAATTCCTTCCTTTTCTTGAGCTTGATTTTAATGTTAGTTATTGAGAACACGACAGTTATTCTTTGAGTAAATCATGTAATTTTAAAAGGAATTTTTAGTCCTTCTTTGGTTCTCACGTAAGACTCATTGGTTGCTTGATTTTTCCGAATCATAAAACTACGGTTTGCAGAAGATTGTCCAAATAATACCTTTCGAGACTTTGGAGCCTTTCTCAATCATTTACATGTGCCAAATCGGCATTACAATGGGTAATACATCGCTGCTCCTTCTCTATCTAGGTCAGCACTTTTGCAGTTCTTTGGGAAGCACATCCTAAGCCAAATATGACTGGACAATAGATTTATATTTAAAGAGTATAACTTTACTAATTTGAATAAATGAATTTAGAGAATATTAAAATGATGTCAGATTAACGGTTGTCGAGTATATACTCAATATCCGTCTACGTATGGATTTTTTACGGGCAAACAAATAAAGAAAAGCCTTTAATATTTGTGATTCCTAAACTTTTCAGGGAATAAACTCCCTTTTACCACAAAGGAAGGATGAATGCTCATCTATCACTCTGAAGCATTAAAATAATTTGTTTAGAAAACTGTCTAATGATGAAGCGAAAATGTTGCTAATGATACGACATAAGTAAACTCTTGATAACTCTAATATTTTCGTCATTGCAGTTTGGAAACATGAACGCATTGGGAACCATTGTTTTCATAGATTTTTTGGAAAAGTGCACCGACAAACCAGAGTTTGATAAGTTCATTAAGGAAACATGTAAGTTTAACCACATCATTGGGTTCATTCTTTCTGTTGTTAGTTTATGTATGTGTCATATATTCTACCAGATACACAAATCTCTTGTGATGGCAAAGTCGAAATTAAGGAAATCGATGGCGATATTTCATGTCAAGGTCTGGATTGTTCTTCAATGTTGGATGATGATCTATTTACTGGATTTATTTGGCCTAAGTCGTCGGTTCAATTCAGGATATCCGATAAGGGTAATCTAAAAACAAATTTTATCCAAGGTTTTAAAGGATCTTCAAATACATTCACTCTAACAACTAAGCCTTGTCGTGATTTGAACCAAGATATTTTTGTGATGTAACAATATATTTGAACGACTTAACATCCAATCTACACCCTATTAGTCTCTCTATCGCTAAAAGTAATAATTTGCATGCTTTCGATCAAATTTACTTCTCCCTTTTCCCCTACCCATCACCCCTCCCATTAATATTGTGCGTATTCATTTGCATATATTGTCTATCCTTTTTGTATGTCAATCATTCTTACATCAAGAGTCAAGGACAACAAGTGTCTTGATGTTCAGTGATTTTTTTTTTCCACATCCGGTTCTGGCTGTGTTTTTTTTTCCTCGCCATTTCTGGCCCTGGCACGTACAAGCATTTGCTTCTCCAGGGTCAAGGGTTCCAACGAAAGTCTATGTGTAAACCTTTTTATATCAAATCAAAACAGGTGTACAGTAAAAAGCCCGGAGTAATAAACAAACAAACAAATTAAAGGATGTGGACGGCTCAAAGTTTGGCCACATTTTCTGAGGTGTTTTTCCTTTGCCCAATATTTTGATAAGTGGTCTAGATCAATTAGCTCTTAAGCTCATTTCATCATAAATTCATCCAAAAACATTTTGGAAGCTAGTCTATGTTTCTTTCTGTCCATGCAGTGCTATAACTTGGTTCAAAGTACGATGGCGACACAACTTCCATGTCAGCATATGAATACTTCATGATTACTATTATCTACGTACAATTCAAAGGTTCATCAAAGCACTCTTGTTCGCTTAAGCAACCACTTATTTGGTAATGGCTAGCCAATAATCAGCAACTCAAGTACATTAGATTGCAATTTCGATGTAATTTTACATTTCTTTTTCCAGATGTTCCGTCTGTGTCATCCGTGTTATTTCACTTCAATCCCAGGATGAATATTCCACAAACAATTGTGTTATCAAATTGTGGCTCTAAATCCCAGAGCTTTGATCTTGCAGATGAATCTATTAATTATCTTATTTTAGCAGAATCGTGGAAGACAAAATGCATCGATGTGACCTTTGGACCAAGCAAATATATCCGCAACTCAACTAATGACAACATAGTCGTTCAGACCGCATTTTGGGTTGGGCAACAATGTAATTAATACATTTCTAGAACGTGTTTATAAGATTTCGATGTAAGGGATGAGCGGGGATTGCCATTTTTGGTCCCATGATTTTGCCTATCAAACATATGCGCGTAGTAAGAAAATAGGTGTCATGCAGATTTGGTTGATCTTTCCTGATTCGTAAAGGGTCTAAGAATATTTGTCTGTTTGACGTTGACTATTTTCGTTTGCTCTAAAAAGGTCAATAAATGCACTGTTGAATTCAGTCAAGGAAGTTTTTTTTTCATATTTTCAGTCCGGTCACTCATCGTTGGTAAAAATTTTTAAACAATATCGTTCGTTACACTTCTAATTTCTTCTCATCGGTTCCGGTAGAACAAGCAATTGGTCTTGTAAGTTGTTTTAGGTAGGCAATGCTTAGAAAACACCAAAAACAAGATCCTCATCCAGGGGTCCGTGCCAAATCTTAGATAATTCGGTGAAATTAACCGAATTATGTATAATAATATAATATACAGGGTGTTTGAGCAAATTTTTCCGCGGACTTAAAATTCAAATTGCGCGCGTAAAATTGGAGTTTTCAAAAAACAACAAAACCTAAACAAGCGGGTTTTAAGTAAGCTTTTGTTTGGCGCCAAATTCATCAAGATCGGATAAAAATGTCGGAGCAACAGAAGAAAGGGGAACTCGTGTCGAAATTGCTTCTCGTAGATTGGCCGCAAAAGCCATCGCCCAGCAGGTCGGCGTCACAGAGAGGACGGTCTTCAACATCAAGAAGGCCATTCAAGCCGGGAATGGCATCAAAAGAAAGGCGGGAAGTGGTGGCCACAATAAAAAGCGCGTTCCAACCTTTGTGAGAGCCATGAAGGCCAAGATCACCAAGGTTCCCACCACCTACATCCGACACTTGGCCAAGAACATAGTATGGCCCCGTCCATGGCCTCATCGGTCGTGCATCAGGACCTCAGCCTAAAGTTGTATGCCCGCACTCCATGCCACCTACTCACCAAGTCAATGAAGGCCAGAAGGCTTGCCAGGTGTAAAAAGGTCATCAGCTACCTCAAGAACCATGTGTCCATTGTCAAAATCTACTCCGACAAGAAGATTTTCACCGTGGACGCCATTGTGAATCGCCAAAACGACAGATTCATTGCCAAATCAGTTAAGGAGGTCAAGGGGGTCTTTAGGACCAAGCACCCAGCCCAGGTGATGGTCCTGGGGGTCGTGGCCTCCAATGGCAAGAGGATGCCGCCATACTTTTTCAAGGCCGTTGAGAAAATCAGCGCGGAGGCCTACTATAAAGTCCTGAGGTTCACTGTTTTGCCCTGGCTCAAGACCAACTACCCCATGGGCGACTACGTGTGGACCCAGGACGGCGCACCGGCACACACGGCAAAGAGGGTGCAGAAGTCCTGTCAGGAGAATTTTGCGGATTTCTGGCCGGCCGACATGTGGCCGGCGTCGTCACCGGATTTGAACCCGTTGGACTTCGCCGTGTTGGGCAATTTGGAGAAGGAGACCAACGAGACCCCTCATCCCAACACCGAGCTGTGCGACTGTCCAACCTCGTGTGGAGGAGGTCATACGTCAAATTGGAGAACACATTGAATAAAAGTTGTCTAAAATTAGCAAAATAAAAAGTTGAAGTAAATAATTTAACCAATTGGACTATTATTTTAGATAGTATGCATGTTATGCTTTTAGAATCGATTTTCGGAAAAATTTGCTCAGACACCCTGTAATTCGGTGATAATTTGTGATAATAGAGGGTTAATGATGTGGTTAACAACAAGCAACTTATTGTTAACAGATCTGGAATATTTTTACTCTTGATTTTGTATCACCATCAAAGCACCGTTTTTTTATCAAATGATGAATTATGATTTTTGAACGGAATTGAACAGAAATTGATAAACCTCAAGTTCTCACCTTTGAAACTTGCTTGTTATCGTAATATTTTGAAATTTTTGCAGAGAATGCATACTCCATAGAAATTAAATGAATGACTTCGCACGTTTAGCCTAGTTTATTTCTATAGGTTTGTTTACTGGTATTTTTGGAAAAATCAGGCTCAGCGTTACATCAGATTACAGACACTTTTTTGTAGAGGCTCTTTATTGTGATATTAAAGCGTCTTTACTTGGTATGACTATAGCTCGTGTTCAACAAAAGCGGAGAGTAGTATATAGATTCACCAGATTTTCGACTCGATCTAATCAATCAAGTAAATCATGCATAACCCCTAATTTCCGGCCCGGATGTAATGGCCTGATTTTGGAAAAAAGCAGGTGGACAACAAATTTGAACCTCAAAGGAAGTGAGTTTAAATTGCACAGCTCAAAATACGTACAATTAAAAAAATAATGACTCAAATACATTAATCATTTAAAATGTAATGAGATGACGTAATAATTTCCCAGGGATGACTCATCATCATGTGGAAAAAGAAGCAGGTGCGAAACAAACGTGAATGAACAAAGGAACCTCAAAGGAAGTGGCAGGCAACATTTTTAATTGCATTTAAACAAATAGACTAATTAATCACTTAATATCTATTGAGATGAAGCAACAACTTCCCAAGCATGACCCACATGTATCATCATTTTGAAAAAGCAAGTGTGCAACAAGCATGAATGAACAAAGAAACATCACTAGAAGTACTTTTGACATGCAACATTTTTTAATTGCATTTAAACAAATAGACTAATTAATAACTTAAAATTTATTGCGGACAATTAAAATTGATTAACAAATCAAAAGTTTATAACCAAACTGCGGAAAGCGTGTTGGCTGCTAACGCAACCTGTTCATCGTAACGGAAGAAGCACAGACAAGGTGAACAATATTCATAACATGTACTCAGGATAAACATGCACAGGAAGTAAATCTTTGAAACAATGCTAATTGTAGAAATAAACCACAAATAAAAAATGAAAAGGTATTTTTTGCAATGAACATTTCAAATTTTATTTCGTGTGATTAACAAATAAGTTTATCCTTGCTGGGAATAATTCGGAAACACACTGTTTTTATGTCAACACAATCCATTCACAGCAACTTTGAATGTGTCAAAACGGCGTCATGTGTATTGAAATCAAAATAGTACATGAAATTTCATTTATATTTTCGCAATTTGTATGTAAGCACTTCCAATGGCAGCTTCTTGAGCTGCCATTCCAATTTTCGCATCGTCCCCCAGACATATCTTCTTTTAAAACGAGTGTCGTCACCTTTACAAGAACCTTGAAAATACAAGTGAACAATGTTACATCAACCATTCATCATTTGTAAACTTGAACTAATCTTACCAAAATGTGATTGACACGGAGATGTTCCATGCGCAGACTTTGAACTTTTCTTGATGCGCTTTTGAGTTGGAGACAACATGATTTGACTAATAACAGAAGTATACTCTTATTCATGTGCACAGACTCTTGTCTTTTTATGATCTCTCCTTCACTCTGACACTGCAAAATGTTAAAATGTTTTATTTCCATTTACCTTTGAATGGAAGAAGCGTGTTTGAACAATATTTCAATCCAATTCCCACAGTGGGCAATGAACTTCATGGATCATAATCAAGGTTAGCAGACACAGGAAGCCATGAATATTTACTTGAAATGCTCTGAATTTGAGTTTTGATTGAAGATCATCAATCATTTCCAAAACATATTTAAACAGAGTGGATGTCAAGTACTAAAACTACCAAAGTTATAGATGAAACAAGTGATTAAATCGGAATTATGTTATGTGATAACCCTCAACTGTGAAAAATCAAGCAAACACCAAGTTTGCAGGTGTTTCCCTGTTTGAAAAGCACCTCCACTAATGAAGAAAACCCACCACTCTTCACAAATGCTTACCAATTCGTCTTTTTCCTCACTTTGACTACTTTGCACATGCCCTTTTCCATATGTGCACACCCGCTTTTGTTCAGCTAAGTCGAAAGTAGAGAGTTTGACAATAAGATTCTTTACCTAAAAGTTTAAAGATATTTCTATGTAAAAGAAGCCAGCTAAAGCCCACTACCATGTGAATGAGTAAGACGACAAAACCAAAGCCTTACTGTAGGTTGTTTATAGAGTACAGACCATGGCAAGTGGTAGCTGCAGTAGTGGTAAGCCAAGGCAGACGCAAAAGAAGGTTGAGGAGAGTAATTGAGAGCTGCACCACATAGATATTGGCGCAAGACATGTGGATACCCGCTCAAGGAAGGACACCTCTGTTGGGGACAGTCATGTACTTGCAACTGAGAATGAATCTCATGTACATACTTGTACGTATGTGTATTTACATGTGTGCAATAGCTTCATTTCTCTATTTCCATTACCGAGTTCTGGCACCGAAGCATGCACAAGTATGGAAGTCTCCCTCGCATTATGTGTGGACCAAGCCATCTCTTTAGCAATTGTATACCTATATTGATAGAAGGAGTACTTTCAAGGTAGACATCTCTTACTAGGGAAACCGGGCAATGATCTCTGACAGGCCAAGATGGCAAAACAGACGAGCACATATCCTACATTGCGCACAAAAGTAGACCTCCCATGTCAGATGGTAGCACTATATGATTCGGGGCAAGTGCGATAGGAGGTTAAGGAGAGTGGTTAAAAGTTGTTCACCATAGATGTAGATACAAAGCGTCTATTAATCAAATCAAAGAGCGCTTGTAATGGTAATGAATATAGCTAAATTTATCTTGTAGGGAGTTCAAAGCCTTGATAACTTCTTTCCTTTCAAATGGTCTAAAGGTGAATCCATCAACAATTTGCCCACGTTTTTCCCAATATTTCGATAGGTCCAATCATACCAGGTTTTATTTTTGACTTGATAGATGTCAATTTGTTTTCAAAGAAGGATGCAAGCTCTTCAGATGTTTTTCTTGGAATCAGTCAGTACCTGATCTTCAACCATGATGCAGCTTGAGCCACTATTTGCTTGCTTTTTTTGGTGTGTGCCTTGTTGATGGTATTCCAAACATTTTTACTGTACATGCCTTCTTTGGCTTGCCTTCTTGTTTCTCTTCCAACTCAATTCACACAACAATTTCTCGATTTTCAAAGCATTTACAAAGAGCATCTTTCTCGATCCTAACGGCAGCATCACATTCTCTTTTTGGAGAGTCTCTTTCTTGCAACACTGCTTTTGTATCCTCACTGAAAGCTCTTTTATAGGATGAGGGAATAGCAAAAGCGCACCCTGGTGGGTGCTTATCAAGCACCCGATTGACATTTTTTTCTATGAATTTACCCATAAAGTCCGTGTCAGTATCCCAACAAAGATAATGACACGGAATTCCCCAAAGATCTGTTAAAAGTTGTCTTTTCTCATCTGTTTGTAGCATCTTTTCGCAATCCACTTCTTTGATTTTGATGCATCCAATTTCCTCCATGGAATTGTAGCCACAAGAAGACAATGGTGACTCACAGCGCTTTGGAGTTTATAAGTTTTCAAGCAAAGATTTGGACCGCAACATATGTGGTCTATGGTTGAATGACAAGTCTCATCTTGATCTCGCCTTTCTTCAAATGTGTGCTGAACTCCTGTCTCCACAAGGTCACAGACCCGTCACTAGAGTCAATTACCCGCCACAGAGACATCAAATGATGATTGTCACCTTCAATTCTCTTTACGTTCAAGTTCATGTCTACACCCATAATTATGAGCTTGCCTTCACTCACTGCTACTCTTTCCATTTGAGGAACTGGCTCAAATGCTTAGGCACATGTTGTTTTACAGACACCCCACTCCACCCACCCACGGTAGAACACTGCAAAGAGAACCTTTTTGTCCCTATTTTGTAATCCCTCTAACTGGATAAGCGGGAGATACTTGTCCATAAGGTTGTCTCTCAGTCTAAACCTACACTGCAATTAAAGCTTTTGAGTACTGTCACCCTCGCTTTGTTGGTTTTTGTTCTTGCGAAAAACATGCCAAAACCGGCGTTTTTTCAAATCTTAATTTTTTCCAGGATAAAATTCATATACTTCCGATATTATTTGCATCATGTTTCCTCCACCTCAAGAATCATCTTTGTCTCAATCAAGTGACGTAGAGTCTGAGGTATCTTCGTCTCAATCAAGTGATGGTAAGATTATTTCAAGTTTATAAGTGATGATTGATGTAATAGTGTTCACTTTTCTTTTTTTCAAGATTCTTTCGATGTCGAGGTTGCATGTCTCAAGAGGCGATATGCTCAAGCAATGCAACGGAAATTGGAGTGGGAACTAGATAACCTACCATTGGTAGTGTTAAAAACCAATTTACGTAACTTTGAAGAGAATTCCATGTATAAATCTCCTTACAAATACAAAATCAAGTAATAAAAAAGAAAAATTCATGATTTATTTCTGGTTCTTATTTTATTCTGGAAAGTGCATGTTGAAGGATGGGATATTCAACCTCAAGTGACCTTTACGTTACTTGAGTGGGTTGCGTTAGTCATCAATGTACTTTCCATGGTTGGGATATAAACTTCTGATTTGTTAATCATTGTTTCATTGACTTCATTTTTTAATGACAGCTCATTAAAAAAATGTTGTCCACCACTTCCTTTGAGGTTCCTTTGTTCATTCACGTTTGTTTCGTACCCGCTTCTTTTTCCACATGATGATGAGTCATCCCTGGGAAATTATTACGTCATCTCATTACATTTTAAATGATTAATGTATTTGAGTCATTATTTTTTTAATTGTACGTATTTTGAGCTGTGCAATTTAAACTCACTTCCTTTGAGGTTCAAATTTGTTGTCCACCTGCTTTTTTCCAAAATCAGGCCATTACATCCGGGCCGGAAATTAGGGGTTATGCATGATTTACTTGATTGATTAGATCGAGTCGAAAATCTGGTGAATCTATATACTACTGCGGAGGAATGAGCTCGTAGTTGTATTGAGTAAAGCACTATAATAAAAGAGTATGCGCATGCGACGGTTTTTTGGTCCCAAGACATCGATTCCATTGTACTGTGGTCCTTGAGTTCGACCTGTTTGAGGCAACTTTACGTATGCACTATTTATTACGACATTGACGTCAATAATCCCAGCATACATTTATCAGAATAATTTTTGACCTTGCCAGCCTTTGAAGGCCAAAGCTGGTCACCAACCGTGGGTGTCAGAAGATAATTTCACCCTCTTGCTAAAACCTCGATTCTTGTTTTCTACTTCTATATCTGAACGAACAATTCTTGAAGTTAGCACCTATCTTGTCATTTTTTGAAATCCACCTATCAATTTTTGACATTTTTAGTATGTAAATAGTTTAATTCAATTTTTAATTTTAATCTTAAAGTAATTGCTGCCTTAATTCCCGTACTGGGAACGTTAGGAATAACAGTTTGTGGTGTTCCCAACTTTTCCACTGTCATGAATGCGCATACACAGAGTTCCATAGTGGCTATGTTCAGCCAGATCTGGCTAACGATTTGTTGAACAACTTTCAGGCCCCAGCTGACCTTTGGTTTATTGATTACTTGTGCACAAACAAGTTCACACTCTGTAATCGCACTATTCCAAAACAACCACAGCAACCTTGCACAAACGGTAGAGTATTCGACTGAACAGACTGTATTTGTTTGCTTGGGCACAATGCACTATGGAAAAAATCAACTTTTCATTACTGATGTGTTTCAAGTTGGATTTTTGGCAGCTTGGCAACATAATAAAATGTCAGCTAATTTTGACTTCCGCCCCTCTCTGCCTCTCTGTTCTAGTAAGTAAGTAAGAAAGTAAATTACTTACTTACTTACTAACCAGAAAACTGCCATAGGAACGATGGAAAAGTTAGAGTGATTGCCAATTTTGAAAAGCTTTTCGACCATGGGAGGAAACGACCAATTGATGGCAAAATAAAAGAATCTTTTATCTTTATCCGTTTCTTGACTGGTTGATGACATCATAAATCATTCCATTGAAATAAACCAGCCCACTTAAATCTTTGTTGGTAGAGCAAAAAAAAGAACAATTCGTTTTCACTTTTTTGGTTTTTATGTCAGTTTCAGCCCAACATTTGGCAAAATAAGATCGTTGTTGGGATTTCATAGCTTTACATAATACACGGATGTAGGGACGAATGTCAATTTACGTACATTCATTTATTTGATAGGAAATACATCCTGCGTCACTTTTTGTAAATGTCGTATACCCAACCAAGGAGGACGGTATTACTTGGAGTGGGATCGAGCGGGGGCGCGTTACTGCGTTGGTGTGAATTTTCCTGCGTGATAGCCTGGAGTTAATGAAGAAATCCAATATAATTCGAATTAATGTCGTTTTATTGACATAAGTCATAAAACAAAAGTCCACTAGGATTAAATGAGCAATCATTTGATGCCCAATTGATGTCTCTCAAAGAACTCAGTGTGTTGTTTCATTGTGTTAAGTCAGATATCTTCAAACTTCTGATCTACTGACTTGCTTTGTGTTAGTGATTGTCCACCTTTTATTGAAAGCAACATGGTTTTTATCATTGCGGTTGTTTAAGGACATTTCTCTTCATAGAATGCAAAAAAAAAAATCTTTTTTTGTATCTTTTTTTCAACATTTTACAGTCTTCTTTTGGCTTTAGAACCCCAATTAAGTGCTAAAAACAAAGACAGAGAAGAACTTTCAAATCATTGTACAAAGGGAAGAATGTCTTAGAACTATCCCAATGATAAAAACAATGTTGCTTTCAACAAAAGATGGACAATCACTATCACAAAGCAAGTCAGTAGATCAGAAGTTTGAAGCTATTTGACTAAACCAATGAACCAACACAATTTCAATTCTTTAAGAGACATCAATTGGGCATCAAATGATTGCTCATTGAATCCTTGTGCATTGTTTTATGACTTATGTCAATAAAACGACATTAATCCGAATTATATTGCATTTCTTCATTAACTCCAGGCTATCACGCAGGAAAATTCACACCAACGCAGTAACGCGCCCTCGCTTGATCCCACTCCACGTAATACCGTCCTCCTTGTATAAGCATATCTAAAACCATTGAAGAAGTACAAAAGAAGTACATTATATGAGGTGAAGTAGAAGTAACCATGCTCGATCAACTTTCGCTAGTGCGAATGGAAAACGCAGCTTATATAGTAAAACTTGATCGAACACGGCTATTTCTACTCCGTCTCATTTACTTCTTTGAGTTTCGAGGTATACTTCTATCATACTTCCAAACTACCTCAACAACCCACGGGTAGTTATTTCAAGAATTTTTTAATTTCAATGGCATTCCACTTTCAGTGGTACCACACCATTGGCTTAAGTCTTCGGAAGAAAAAAATGCAAAAATTAAAATCTTCCCCCATGGAATATGACAGAAATTGTCATTTTAGTTATGACGTGTTTTGAATCTTTTTCCCCTTGATTAAAATTATGAGAAGGGCATCTCCTGAATGTAGGGCCTTACATTATTACCTTTCAGTGTAACTGTACTGATGTTTGTAATTAACTGATCCTTGGCCAATTTCTTGACTTGAGTTTAATTTGATGCATGAGTATCACTACCTCAACACAAGAAGGGACAAGGATATTCAAGGCACAGCATGTTTGTTTAGTTTGTGAAAGTGACATTTACATCCTGTATCTATTGGTGATTAATTTGGATCAGTTTGGTACATCTGAGATGATGTTATTGTGGTAGATTGGTCATTTCCTCGTTGATCATGTGCTTATCATGTGTCATTGTGTGCAATCCTGAATATCATTCTGGAAATCGCTTTTTTCTTGCGAGAAATCCTCCATGTCATGATTGCAATCACCAAATGAACAATATTGTGTTGGCCTTCCACTTTAGGCAAAGTATTTCATGCCAACAAAAATTTACATGAGGTAAAGTGCATCAAAGACCGAGTGAAGAACATAGAACAAAGGATTTTGAAGAATCCAAGTTATTGAAGCCGAAACAATGTGATCATTGATTGATCAGTTCTTTTGCTGATCGTGTGCTTTAAAAGTGACAAAATCACAGGCCTGTGAACAAAATGTCACTTATACATCAAAGAGAGCACGAGCATCAAACTCATCTAGTGTGCCATGTGTACAAACAATTTCCATGCATAAAAAATCTTCACAGTGCACTCAGTATCCAACACATCAATGAAAATCATCTGAAAGTTATCCTAAAAGTTCTGGAACAAAACATGAATATGAGTCATGTTGTTCAGTTGTGATTTTGAGTTCATTGCTCAACATTTTCCATTCCAAGTCTTGTTTCTTGACCACCATGACTGTCCTATCTCCTTTTTTTGCCCTGTATTGTTTGCCATTGTGAATCCATTTCTGATGATAAATAAACTGCCTTACTTTATAGTTGTTTAGTTTTTGTAATTTTAACTCAGAAAGGCTTTCATTAGAATTATCAAAACAGCAACTAAGCAAATCAATGCACTTGAAGCACTATCCTCAAGGGACATTTTGCTCCTCTTCATCATTGTTATCATAGCAGATTGAAGCTTGTATTTCTAAACTTTTCTTGATAGTAATAAACAAAGCCTTCTAAATCAATAAATTGTCTATGATGTGCAAAATCGAAATTAAGCTTTGCTCCATATCACGGACACATTGGGGCCCAAAAATGTGTTATAAAGGAGACATCCTTCTCATGATTGGATAAGGAGGAAAATGGATTCAAACCATGCCATAACTAAAAAGGCCATTTCTCTCATTTTCCATGGGGGAAGATTTTAATTTATGCATTTCCTTCTTTCCAAGGTTTATGCCAATGGTGTGGTACCACTGAAAATGGAATGCCATTGAAATAAAAAAAATCCTTAAATAACTACCCGTGAACCGAACTACTGTTTCTTCTAAATTCAATTACAAATACGCTTGCTTAATATCTCAAACCAGACCTTAACTCGCCTCATTTGTTTCAACACGATTGCTATTCCCTAAGGAAACACAATACCAAGAATTTGACGAGTTTCGATTGATGTTTAAAAAAGGCATTAGGTTGGTTGTTGAGGTAGTTTGGAAGTATAGAAGAAGCACATCTAGAAGCATAAAAGAAGCACATGACGCACAGTAGAAATAACCATGCTCGATCAAGTTTCGCTACATAAGTTGCAATTGAAAAACGCAGCTGCTTTGAAAACACAGCTTATGAAGCGAAACTTGATCGAGCATGATTATTTCTACTACGCGTCATGTGCTTCTTTTATGCTTCTAGATGTGCTTCTACTATACTTCCAAACTACCTCAACAACCGACCTATTATTTGAAACGTGGCTCACTAAGTATATACTGTATCATGCCACCACAGAAGTTTGAAAGGATGCTGTCTCATTCTGTGGTGCAACGGGCTTTTTAATACAATGTTTGAATGGAAAAGTAGTAGTCTTGAATAAGACTGGGAAATGCGGCTTAGGGAGAACCGTTTGTTCTTTGACGAGGGATCAAACCATTTAATCCTGATATTAATCCTCCCAAGGTCGCCAAGGTCGAAAGACTTCCGGTGGAGGTCGTAGAACCGTTGGCTCTGGCAGTGGTGGAGGTTTGGGCAGGCCTCCAGGCTTTGAGCAAGCATACACCATTTTCAATTATGACAAAAGAATGAACTCGAGGTGAAAAAAAACTGATCTTTTAATAGAGAAGAGCTCTTCACCAAGTCATTCAAAGAGCACAGTTAAGGATCTCCTTGAGAGATCTCACCTAAGTTGGTGGCGCCAAATCTTTTGGCGCCAATTTTAGGATCTTACCGGATTGAAGCGCCCCTCCCCATATTGTCCACGCTATTGGCCGTGGAATGCTGTGTATGGTTGATTGAGCAAAACAGTATGATTGAAAATTAGGAACAAAGAGGTCATAAAATACATTTGGCTCTTAATTTTTAAGGTGAATGCTGGAGATGCAAATTTTTGGCAAATCCTGTGCAGCAGATACCATGGGAAAAACCGACGAATTGGCAAATGAACCTAGAAGTAGCAAATTTGATTTAAATGGATAAACAAACCCAATAATTATCACGTTTAGGTTTAACGTTTTCAACTTCATTTTGGTCGGTCAAAAATATTTTTAGCATCCATTTTAACGTTCAGTTAGTTATTTTACGTTTTACCCGGGGTTTTTTTTTTTTTTTGACAAAACTTTTATTCGAAGTGGCAAAAGACGATATCAAAAGAAAACCAAATTTGAAAGACAAAAACACGACCATCAGGTCAGTAATCCATCAAGTCTACGAGACCAAGTTTTTTTTATTTAAGAAAATGAGACAAAAACTCAACATAAAATACGTGCTCAAGAATATTCAAGCAAAAATGCGACAGATTTTGGTTTAATTTTCAATTCATTCGTCCACTTAGAAGCTTAAAACTTTTTTCCCAGGTATCTGCAACTTTTCTCATTTTCTATTTTAGAGAGAAAAATGGATCCATTTGTTCCTTATTTGATGCAAACAGTTTTCTCAAAGTTTTGTATTTCTTTCATTGTCAAGATTTTGGCTCTATAACTTTGACATCTAAGCGCCTTTTTATCCTCGTTTGGCGCGCCAAATTTAGGGAGGGAACGCTTCAATCCGGTACGATTTTATAATTGGCGTCAAAAGTTTTGGCGGTCAACAATTTATCTGTTCTCGGTAATCACTCCCATTAGTGTATAATTCCTCTGCGTTGCCTTTTGATTTTCAACCAGTAAATCGTAGCTTAGCTCCAAAGACTCGAGATTTGAAGAGAAATCAGCTTTAAAATGGAAGCTGCAATTTTGGCATTGAGTTTGATTGATTTTTTGATTGATTTTTATTTGGGGACTTGATACATGAATAAAATAAGTAAGAGGTAAAAGGTGTCAAGATCTAATAGGTTGCAGATGCAACTTTTTATAGATATCCCCGGGCTATTCCTTAAGCCTGTTGGCTTTTTTTCAAGGATACCCTCTCCTCAATTTGGTACTTAGTAGGTCATTGACTTTGGGCTGGTGTTCGTTGCGGTTAATAAGTGGTGGAGCATTAATTTTTAGGAACTTGAGAGTGGTCTGCATGAATAACAGTTCTTTGTAGAGCAAATTGTTTTGTAGGAGGAGGTGATTGATTTTGTTAAATGAGAAGTCAATTGTAGCAATCCAGATTTAAAATCAATGGTCATTTTGCTTGAAGTAATGAAAGCGTTCCAAATTTTAGGGAACGAAAATCCAGGAAGCTTTTGAAACCATGCCAGGCGGACTAATGGCAAGCTAAAAATTACATCCCCACCCCGTCTTTCTTTGAATTGAAACCAGTTTAAAACTGTCGGATTTTCCCCTTTTATGCACTTAAACATGAATTGGATTATCTTAAGTTTGGCCAAGTCTTCTACTTTCAGTATGTGCCATTTTTTAAACAATACACCGGTGTGTGCTCTACTTCTACTCCCATCAATCCATCTAACACATCGCTTTTGCACTAAGACCAGGTTATCAAAGTTTTGAGAGGTTCGAAAATACTCGATTCCATATTCAAGTCGACTTTTGATTAATGCATTGTAAATTAAATATTTTATTTTTGGGGGAATTGAGTGCCTCGCTAAAAAGAGAGTATACAATATTTTCCGTATATTTAAGGTTAATTGCCGGACATGTTCTTTCCAATTTAACTGTTCATCTAAATGCAATCCTAAAAATTTGACACTTTTTTCTTGGTGATTTGCTCCAACTCGCTGAATTTTTGTTCCCTCTATCTCTACGGTAAAATCAGTCAAGATTTGGCGAGGTCCGAATATCATAAACCTGGTTTTGCTTAAATTTAGAGTAAGTTTGTTTTCTTTGAAGTATTTTGCCAGAACTCCTAACCATCCATTGCACTCGTCCTGAAGCTTTGCTAAATCCGTTCCGCAATGTTGCAGAGTGGTGTCATCTGCAAACATAGTCATTTTAAAATTTGTCAAAAGGGGTAGGTCGTTGATGTAAACTAAGAATAAAAGGGGGCCTAAAATACTGCCTTGAGGCACACCGCAAGTAATACCTTGCGAATTTGATAGTGAGCCTTCAAGTTCGACTCTCTGTTCTCGGTTTGACAAGTAGTTTTTAATCCATTTGATGATATTTGCACTGAACCCATATTTTCCTAATTTCATTAAAAGAATTTCATGATGAACAGTATCAAAAGCTTTTTTCAAATCAAGAAATATTGCAATGGAATAAGCATCTTGTTGGCTAAAAATGTTCCTTAAAAAATTGTGTACCGCATCCATGGTGGAATGATTTGGCCGGAAACCAAATTGAAAGTCGGACAAGTGATCAGAGCAAAATGGGGCAAACATTTGTTGATAGACGATCTTTTCCAAAATTTTTGAAAGCGATGGTAGAATGCTAATGGGTCTGTAGTTGCTCATTTCTTCCCTGTTTCCACCCTTATACAAGGGTATGACTTTTGCTACTTTCCAATCAGCGGGAATATATCCCGTGATTAAAGAGATATTTACAAGTTGGGATAAGGGTCTTGCTATTTCTCTTTTGACGCTTTTCAATACTATGTTCGAGATTTCGTCAAAACCCTGACTAGATTTACAGGTTAATTGGTCAATGGTTCTTAAAATGTCCAAGTGAGA
This sequence comes from Tigriopus japonicus, assembly GCA_010645155.1. Classification (NCBI taxonomy): domain Eukaryota; kingdom Metazoa; phylum Arthropoda; class Copepoda; order Harpacticoida; family Harpacticidae; genus Tigriopus; species Tigriopus japonicus. The sequence goes on along the minus strand of JAAGOF010000088.1, from coordinate 249,649 downwards.
AATAGCTTTAAAATAATAGTTACGTTGATTTGTTACCCTAGGAATTCTGTATAAAATATCTGTGCTTAAACTTGCATTGTCATTATCCTTGCTCAGATTTTTCCCTATTGAAGCAAAGTAAGTATTTAAAGAGGATGCCATTTCCTGCTTTTCAGTTAGAATCATGCCATCAACGTTCAATTGGGAGGGACTCTCATTTTTAGATTTATTGTATCCCAGGAGCTCTTTGGTGCCGTTCCAAGTTTCACGTGAATTTCTTTTATGTTGGTCATAATAGTTTTGCCAATACTTATTTTTTGCTTTACGTATCGACGAATAATATACGTTTGAAAATTTAGCCAGAGTCTCCTTATTGGCCTCTGATGGATTTTTATGAAATTTGACCAAAAGCTTTTGCCTTTGTTTTTTTGAATTTAATAAGCCTTGTGTCATCCAAGAATTTTTCTTGAACTTGTTTTTATTACTCTTAGTTTCCTTTAAAGGACAAGAGGCTTTAAAGGCGGTTTCAAGTTCAACTTTAAAATTCATAAATGATCCAGCTGGATCCTCCTCGGATATGTTCCATTTTATATTTCGAAGAGAAGATCGCAAGTGTTCTAGATTTTTTGGGGTAGTACTTCTTCTCAAGAAAGATTTTTTGCTGTTCGATTTCATCTTGTTTCGCCCCAAAGATACGAATGGTCCTAGATGATCACTGATATCACAGATGAGAATTCCGCATTTCAGATCACGTTTGCAATTTGTAAAAATGTTGTCAATATGAGTGCTTGACGAAGAGGAGATTCTAGTAGGTTGATTTACAAGCGGAACAAGTTCGTGCTTAAGAATAAAATCATTGAACTTGGATGTTCTTGTATTAATTTGACGAAAGTCGATATTAAAGTCCCCACATAGAAACAAATCTTTTCCCTTGCATAAGGCAAGAAAATGATCCAGATTTTGAATTACTTCTCTAATGATTGCTTTAGGTGGTAAGTACAAGGATAGTATGAAAAACTCTCGGGTTTCGATGCCGATTATCTCTAGATTTTCTGTTATCAAAGTGAGGTCATTTCTCTTTAAAAACGGAAGGGAATTGTGGATCAAGAAACCTACCCCTCCTCCCCGTTTACCAACCCTGGTCACATACTCCAAACTATAGTTCTTAAAAGTTACATTTGCATTTTCAACTTGCCAAACCTCCTGCATGGCCAAAACTTTTGCGTTTTGTCGGCAAAGGAGTTCCTCAATTTTCAACTTATTTGCCACAATCGATCTCACATTATTTGACACCAACCAACTATCACCATTTTCCAGGGTTTCAACATAACCCAAACCGTTTAGTACGGGTCCATGCTCAAGCTCAGGGTCCGTATTTAGGTCATGCATCCAATTAGTGAGAGTGAGGGAATAAAGAAATTCTACTTGTACCAGCCCATCGTTTCCGAGAAACTAAGTTCCTTACAAAAGCTGAATTTAACGAGAAAATAAAGAGCACAATACGTTTTGGTTCCTCACACCGAATTGGGATCATCGTGAACCAAATGCATCTCGTTATTTCCGCTCGAACCTCTTCTATCCACCAATGTGTTTCCATGAATGATTGGGGATCTTCCACGTAGCGACATTGCATGAGTTGAAGTGTCGATGATTTTCTTCTTTTTCGGTAAAGAGCTCTTCTTCTCGGGTCTCTCTCGAGACACAGACCGAAAATCAGTTTCAGAAGACAAATTTGTTTCTATGTTCTCCATGTTTCTTTCGTTTCTATGTACAGCCCTTCTCGATTCTGGGTCGCTGAAATCTGATTCCTGGGCGTCATTGGAGCTCAATGATTTCCTTTCCGTAGTTCTTGTAGAGATGTTGTCTGTGGAAGAGGATTTGGGTCCTCTGGTCCCTCAGTTATCCTAGTTTCTTTTATCTCAGTACTTTCTTCTTCTTTTGATTCCTTGTCGTATTTCTTCGTAAGAGAACAATCACTCATAATGTGGCCCTCTTTATGGCATCTAAAACATTTTTGAACCTGATCCCGGTGGACCAGACGAACCTTTCTCCCCTGAATCACTATGTAGTCAGGGATATCTCCAGTGGGGAGGAACAAAGCCCTCATATTTCCATTTGGGATTCCATTTAGACGTGGGTCGTTTCTATCATTAAAAGTTTCTTCTTCCATATCCGACTTAAACTGTCCAAAAGCCATGGCGCTGTCGATCAAATCTTGCGCAGATATTTCATCTGGTACATTCAGAAAACGTAAAGGCGCGAATCGTTGAGCACCTCTCACGACGCATTTCCAATGCTTTCCTCCATATGACTTAAAAAATTCGTAGTTGTTTTCGAATCTGTCCTTGACACGCACTTCTTTGTTTGTTCGTAGTCTTACGGTGGTCGATGAGCTTCCTCGCATAGTTAGGATACCGGAGAGTTCCAATTTCCGGAAGTCAAGCATATCGAAGACAAAATCGGCCAATTCTGACGAAGTAAGATATCCTCGTTCCTGGTTACAAAAAAAGTCAAGATAAACGTATGGGTATCTCTTTCGATGAGGTTCTTGGTCTTGCTTCCCGTTTGCTGCATTTGAGTAAGACAGAGTTTGATAGCTTTTATGAGTTTCCAAACTGGTCACACTTTCAGGCCCGTTTGATCTTGGTGGTGGAGATCTCAACGTCGCCATGGTGTCTACCGGGCCTAGGGGGCCTAGCAGACCCTTCGTTTCACTGCTAGTTGGTCCAGGTGTCTTAAAAACTGTTTCGGCCCACTCTTACACTCTTAAACAATCCTTAAGACGGCACAAAATTGAAAAAACTTTCACCACTCGTCAATGCAGACGTGTGTCAACTTTGACGGAGGTGACGCGATTTTTTTTTTAAAGTTTTTTTTAAGTTTAAATTGAGGATTGCTCTGAAATCAAGGAACTTTGCCCGTTTCCTTCATCTAGTGGCGAAATTTACATCTTCAAAGTTCTTGTTTCCGGGATTTGTAGTAGTATAATTCCACCCAATTCTCGAATCAAGAAAATTACGAAACCACATCAAGAAATATTCTTTTAATAGCGGGTACTTAAATCTAACAATGATTTCAAGATTTTTCTCCAAATTACCTTTACGCAAGATCGATTTGGCTTGTTAAGAGAGAACTCCATCGGGTGAAGAAATTAGCTCTAAACCATAAGATACAAGATGCAATAAGTAAAAGATACAAAGCACAGGACCGAATTTGGTTGTATTGGTTTTGGATAAAAAGAACCCTACTGTCAAATGTCTCGTTTTATTTTAAGTTTTGCCGGTTTGAAGGAGCTGGAATCCTAACATCTATTAGTGATGGTTCCTGATTGGCCATGAGCCTCATTTGTCTCAGCTGAGATCGCAAACTTGCGAGTGAAGGGCAAGAACGAAAAAAAGTCCCAACGGTACACAAAAGCGTATCAGGTCGTTTCCGAGGTTGGCTGGTTTTGAATCGGATCCTAAAACTCAGGAACCGATCTGGAGTCAGAACTGACCTCTCACGAGTCGACTTGGATAAGATTTGGATATATGTTGCGTGGAAACTCAGCTTTATCCTTTTTCACAAGATTTTTGTGTTTATCTTCCAAAGGGTACGTTTTCTAAAATTAATTTTAAACCTGTGCAAACAAGCGCCGTGATGTTAGATATCCAACTTCAAAATCACCAGCTAGTGGAAAGAGTGCACGGATGAACAACCAATCACAAGCCCGCTTGCTCAGAATAGGCCAGTGAGCCTTTTGTGATTTGTCAATATCGTTGGTTTTCCTCACCCCCTACATAACTTAAAATGACGGATTTTACTAACCCGTCCGGCTTAAAAAGGCTTTTTTCTCGAGGTAGTCTTCCGATTGTCAAGCACTCTAACTTGTCACCCTGAGGCCGAGTTCCCGAACAGGGCAAGATTTTCTAACCCCTTGATTTCCATATTCCAAGAATTCACACAATGCCGACAAAAAGGGAGATATATCAGAGATTCTTTGTTATGAAAGGATGTACTCGGTACCTCTAAAGGAGGCTCAAACTTGACTAGTGTTTAAATTTAGCTGGAGTGCTAAGACGGGGTATTGTCTCAGCCGCCCGACCAACGGTGTGGGCCTCCACATCAACCGCTTTGCTTAATCATTTTTTACTCCTACAGTAATAAATATACACGTGCAATAGAATAACGATTTTACAATTAGATATTGTCATAATTATGGTAATTTGAAACTTTCTTACTGTTGGCAGATCAGTACAACCTGTGAATGCGGGGTGTATTAGAAATAGTATTTTAAACATTTGTCCAATACTGATTTTGACCTTCCGTTTACAATTGATTGTTCGGGATTTGAAATGTTCAATCATCAAATCATGAGCATTGCAAGTGATTGCTATAATACAGACAAATAAGTTTAAGATAGCCACAAGGCCCCGACAAGGCAACGGTTTGTTCAGCTTATGGTTAGATTACATGACATGTTTTATACTGCAAATCTAGCCAAACTTCAAAGTCGCCTACACATATTTTTCATTGGCAAGCAAGGAAGACGTTGCAAGATTAAACATGTGTAATGTCGCAGGTCGCCTCAAAATTCGATGTAAAACGTGTCGTGTAACGATACCTTTAAAAAAGGCCCGGTCATGATATTTTAGCACCCTTTCACATATTCCAAAGGAAAGAACCCCCAAAATTAGGAAATTTTGATATTAGGACAATTTTCTTAAAGAAACCAAAACCTTGGAGACTTGAAAGAGCATACATATTTTTAACCCAATCGCAAGATAAATGCCGAAGATGAAAATCCATTTCATAAATATGCAATTTGATGAATGGAAGGTAAGACAGTGTGATTGATAAAATTTTCTTCTGAAACAAGACCTTTTTAAAACAAGGGCCACTTAGAGAAATTAATTCACACTTAACATGCTGGACCATTCATTGTATATTGAAAACAGTTTGCAACAATTACGTTTAAACATCTAATGATCCAATTTCACGATTTGCTGCACCCTGGTTTAGGTAAAATAGTTCACCCTGTAAAATGGGAGCTTGTGACCGACGCGTTCCGCAAGCTCTGCTGCTGATCGGGAAAAGGCGGGAAAACCCACCCGCTAATCTTTGTGGTCGCACCAGCTGTTGCCTCACCAGGACGCCATTGAAAGAGGTAAACTCTTGACAACAATCATTTGGTCACCTTTTCCATATAAAAGGGGAAAAGCTCGAAACGCGTCCTCATTCTCGCCCATTTATTCACCTTGAATAGGCACGCTTGGGAGCAAAGACAATCATCTATCCAACAAATCTACCAACCGTTTATACAGAAATGGATTTGCAAGACGAAGTTTGGACCACTGCCGAGATCCGGAATTACATGCCGGGTTTATACGTTCCTCTGGCTGATGGGAACGTCATTCCAATTGAATATTTCAGAGTGGACCAAATGGATCAAGTGGAGGTGCTGGAGCCTTCAATAATCTCCGGTTTGATTGTTGAAATGCTGTGGCAATTGCGGCATATCAACCCGGATTTGCCTGCCGATGTGCAAGCCATTAGTGAATGGGACTTTTCAAAGGATGAATTGCCCTTGTACGGATCATTTGGTCTTTTTGATGTGTATAAAAGGCTGTTGACCTTCTTTTGCCATCTGCATCAGACCAAGTGGTTAAAGACATCGGTTCGAAAGAGACTGTTCTCCAAACCTCCGCACATGTTGCCGCCGTCTAATTCTGAGCAAATACTCAAACCTCCTCAACCTGACGCTGAACCGGATCAACGGAACCCGGAAAACTACCAACGGGAAGAGGAAGAAGTAAAACTTGTGGACAAATGTAAGATATTTAGGCCATGGGAGTAGGAAATTGAATAATGGGATGTTTATCAAACGTGTTTGCGATGTATATAATCTCTTGATTTATCATTCTTTGTCAAATGAAACGTGTGGATCAAATACAAGAGGTGAATTAAAATGATGTGCACTTTGTTTTGTTGATTCGTAAAGGTGTTTGCAGAGCTATTTCTTTTAACTCAGGGTTTTATTTATCTTAGTTATTATCTCGGACCCAGATTTCTTATGGTTGCATGAATTTTTCCATAAAAACTGACGTTTGATGCTTGGAAAAAAAATCAGACTTGCCACTGTTCATTTAGTTAAAATTAGATTTGGTTGGAACAAGGGGGAAAAACATAGTTTTGAAGCGGAATCGCGCATTCTAAATAACTTTGTGAAGCGAAAAATAACTAAGATTTTAGGTTATTCCGGGTGACTAATCAAGCACCATTTTTGTAGAAGTTACTTTGCTACACATGTTTAAAACAAGGCAATGAAGAGTCGTGTGAATTGATCGACTAAAAATGTGTATTTCCCAATTCCCAATGCTATATATAATTCAGTATTTTCTTTTGCCAGCTTTTCCACTAAATTATTGCATACTAAGGTATTAATTGCTCACATTCCTGTAAGATTATTGGCTTGTTCAATTTCGTCCATCCCATTCAATCGCAATGTTTGTTATTCTTACTTTCAACTAAAAATATAAGAGAATCCCATTCCTTGTAGTGTTAATAAAAAGTCCGCAACCAAAATACATCCTGAAAGAGTGTGTTATCCTTGCTAAAGTCAATGATAATAATAGTTAAATGTCTGCTTTGATTGTTGAAAAAACTTTCCCATTTACTTTTTTCTTTTACACCTTCGTGTAATGCCCCGTTCCCCTTAAGGTGCAATTACACGACACGTGTTTTGTCGCATTTTAACGGCACTTATGTGAGTCACATCGCATTTGAGCTACTAATACTAATCCAAGAACCATTGCACAACCTTGGCTAATCTTACAAAAAGACAAGCATGACATTTCAGCAATCGCGCTAGAATCATGTTCAGTGCATTGACCATCATATTGAATCAAAAATGTTTAAAACTTCAGGTCAATTCAAACTCAATTTTCACAATCTTTAAAGATTCCCTAGGTATTTATTGGCGAGGGATATTTTAGTTTTGTTCGGCGTTTAGTCCATCGTTCCTCTGTTCCTATTTCTGGAATTACGTGGGGCATTCAGACTAGAGGGAGACTGGACCTGTAACTCGTCAATAAATGCACTTTTTAGCTATTTGAATAAAAGTTGAAATCAAGATTTATCTCTTTTCAGCAGATGTTATTATATGTGTTCTGTTGTTAGGCAACTCTGTTCAAGTTTATGATTTAATTAGACAAGGTATGTTGGGCGACCCCTGTATACATAGAAAATAAGCGTCAAAAGCGAGCAACAAGTCAAAAATCAATTACACTGCATAACCAAAACGTTTCAAATAAAAAGCTTCCACATTTTGCCCCAAATGTTCATCAAATATCGTCATGGGTGGTTGAACAACGACTTAACTTTACAACAACATGGATTTTGACGTGTTTCTTTCTCTTGAAGTCGATTTTGAAAAACGTGCGTAGTAGTACAATTCCACCCAATTCTCGAATAAAAAAATATGAGATCATATCAGGTAATATTGTCCTACGTGTCATATGTACAAACTGTGTTACTTAACAAGCCATACTTAAGAATTACTCATTTTCCAAGGAATCGCATTCTTTGTAACGGAAGTAGAAAAATCTGCAACCAAATTTAAAAAAATGTCCCCTTTTTTAGTCCCAAAATCTTCATTAATTTTTGTGCAGGATATTGCAATGGAACCGTTGTGACATATGTTTAATATATAAATGTCAAAAAGAGTTAAGACCGTCCAACCTCGGGGTTAATTACACATTACTTAAATCATAGTCGACGGATTAGAGACAATTAATGAGAAGATCATAAATAGAAGCTGTCAATCAAATATGCTGACTGACAACGACGGACAAGGATGATTCCCATGAGGATGGATTTTTTACATAAATTACGAACGTTTATCTTTCTGTAAGAAATTTTTGTCCCTAGAACACTTGTGTCGACTACACCAACAGAAACTGATGCAACCCCTATGGATCTCCCAAACTCTACTACATCATCTTCCATCGAAAAGAGTACCAAAACTGCAACCCCATCGGATAGTCAAGAGACCGGCTCATTACACGCTCTCTCGTCAACTCCGATACATCCTTATGTCTGCTCCCAAGTTAAAACAGAGAGTGCTGATCTGCTGATATTCAAATATTGCAATCACTTTGATAGCCAAGAGGCAATTGTCCTCGCAGAATATCTTTCTAAGTGGTTGGTGGGCCTTCAAATGGATTCTGGCCAATATGTTAATGTTGAAGTGCGTGAAAGGAAGAGAATTGGTAACATCTTACTTATTGTGATCAAAGACCCCTGATAAACTAGTAAGATTCCGTATTTCTACTTAGATGCCGTGTTGATTGAATTTAATGGAGGATTTCCCGATACGATTAACTTGAGACTAGTGGCCGATTCCAAGAGTGGTGATCGAAAGAAGCTGATTGGCTCCAAGAAGTGGAGAAAGATCAGAAAGGCGTCTTCTGAGTCATTAGCAACGCTGGAAGATGATTTTAGTGAAGACGGTGATGCTGATGTCGATGAAAGTTTTTATTGATTGGTTCACTATCAACTCGGTGAAAATCGGCATCTTTATGTTGGAGAAAATTTGCCAGAGTTCGAGGGATCTGTCTCCTTAAAAGTAAGAATATTAACGACAAAGCAAATGCGCTTGAATATTAGTTTTATGCTGATCATTGAACAAGTGCGTTGAGAGTAGCGTTCTGTTCCCAGGTGTTCTTTTGCAATTCCTTCCTTTTCTTGAGCTTGATTTTAATGTTAGTTATTGAGAACACGACAGTTATTCTTAGAGTAAATCATGTAATTTTGAAAGGAATTTTTAGTCCTTCTTTGGTCCTCACGTAAGACTCATTGGTTGCTTGATTTTTCCGAATCATAAAACTACGGTTTGCAGAAGATTGTCCAAATAATACCTTTCGAGACTTTGGAGCCTTTCTCAATCATTTACATGTGCCAAATCGGCATTACAATGGGTAATACATCGCTGCTCCTTCTCTATCTAGGTCAGCACTTTTGCAGTTCTTTGGGAAGCACATCCTAAGCCAAATATGACTGGACAATAGATTTATATTTAAAGAGTATAACTTTACTAATTTGAATAAATGAATTTAGAGAATATTAAAATGATGTCAGATTAACGGTTGTCGAGTATATACTCAATATCCGTCTACGTATGGATTTTTTAGCCTTTAATATCAAATACAATATATCAAGTACTAAAGTACAGTATATGAGGTGAAGTAGAAGTAACCATGCTCGATCAACTTTTGCTAGTGCGAATGGAAAACGCAGCTTATATAGTAAAACTTGATCGAACACGGCTATTTCTACTCCGTCTCATATACTTCTTTGAGTTTCGAGGTATACTTCTATTATACTTCCAAACTACCTCAACAACCGAACTACTGTTTCTTCTAAATTCAATTACAAATACGCTTGCTGAATATCTCAAACCAGACCTTAACTCGCCTCATTTGTTTCAACACGATTGCTATTCCCTAAGGAAACACAATACCAAGAATTTGACGAGTTTCGATTGATGTTTAAAAAAGGCATTAGGTTGGTTGTTGAGGTAGTTTGGAAGTATAGAAGAAGCACATCTAGAAGCATAAAAGAAGCACATGACGCACAATAGAAATAACCATGCTCGATCAAGTTTCGCTACATAAGTTGCAATTGAAAAACGCAGCTGCTTTGAAAACACAGCTTATGAAGCGAAACTTGATCGAGCATGATTATTTCTACTACGCGTCATGTGCTTCTTTTATGCTTCTAGATGTGCTTCTACTATACTTCCAAACTACCTCAACAACCGACCTATTATTTGAAACGTGGCTCACTAAGTATATACTGTATCATGCCACCACAGAAGTTTGAAAGGATGCTGTCTCATTCTGTGGTGCAACGGGCTTTTTAATACAATGTTTGAATGGAAAAGTAGTAGTCTTGAATAAGACTGGGAAATGCGGCTTAGGGAGAACCGTTTGTTCTTTGACGAGGGATCAAACCATTTAATCCTGATATTAATCCTCCCAAGGTCGCCAAGGTCGAAAGACTTCCGGTGGAGGTCGTAGAACCGTTGGCTCTGGCAGTGGTGGAGGTTTGGGCAGGCCTCCAGGCTTTGAGCAAGCATACACCATTTTCAATTATGACAAAAGAATGAACTCGAGGTGAAAAAACTGATCTTTTAATAGAGAAGAGCTCTTCACCAAGTCATTCAAAGAGCACAGTTAAGGATCTCCTTGAGAGATCTCACATAAGTTGGTGGCGCCAAATCTTTTGGCGCCAATTTTAGGATCTTACCGGATTGAAGCGCCCCTCCCCATATTGTCCACGCTATTGGCCGTGGAATGCTGTGTATGGTTGATTGAGCAAAACAGTATGATTGAAAATTAGGAACAAAGAGGTCATAAAATACATTTGGCTCTTAATTTTTAAGGTGAATGCTGGAGATGCAAATTTTTGGCAAATCCTGTGCAGCAGATACCTTGGGAAAAACCGACGAATTGGCAAATGAACCTAGAAGTAGCAAATTTGATTTAAATGGACAAACAAACCCAATAATTATCACGTTTAGGTTTAACGTTTTCAACTTCATTTTGGTCGGTCAAAAATATTTTTGGCATCCATTTTAACGTTCAGTTAGTTATTTTACGTTTTACCCGGTTTTTTTTTGACAAACTTTTTATTCGAAGTGGCACAAGACGATATCAAAAGAAAACCAAATTTGAAAGACAAAAACACGGCCAACAGGTCAGTAATCCATCAAGTCTACGAGACCAAGTTTTTTTTATTTAAGAAAATGAGACAAAAACTCAACATAAAATACGTGCTCAAGAATATTCAAGCAAAAATGCGACAGATTTTGGTTTTATTTGTCAATTCATTCGTCCACTTAGAAGCTTAAAACTTTTTTCCCAGGTATCTGCAACTTTTCTCATTTTCTATTTCAGAGAGAAAAATGTATCCATTTGTTCCTTATTTGATGCAAACAGTTTTCTCAAAGTTTTGTATTTCTTTCATTGTCAAGATTTTGGCTCTATAACTTTGACATCTAAGCGCCTTTTTATCCTCGTTTGGCGCGCCAAATTTAGGGAGGGAACGCTTCAATCCGGTACGATTTTATAATTGGCGTCAAAAGTTTTGGCGGTCAACAATTTATCTGTTCTAGAGTTCTAGAGAAATTCTTAGGAGTTTCTAACTCAGTCTCCTAATTTTGCGCTTTCGTATCAATTGAGTTTTAAATTGCGCTTTTACAACATGCCCTTGCATTTTTCTCTATGTAATCTTAAATAAAATGCTCTTTAAAAAAAAAAATATTTGCGTTTTCACTCGATCTATGTAAAGCACTGGTTCCTAAGTTATATTCTCATTGATTCATGAACGACTCATTTTCTCATTGGATACAGTGTACACTTCTATACAATGTATAATTGGTAAATGGATATATTTATATATTTGGTGTGGATATATAATTCTGGGTTGTTAACGCTACTAGTCAGATCGAAGGCATAAACCCGAGCGAAGCTCAGTCGCACGTTAACCAACTGCGCAACAACAATTTTTTTTAAGTGTCCCATTTTAAATGAGTTGTGACTGGCTTTTCTCAAATAACATGATAGCCATTTCTCTCAACAAGCTCGTTCCCACTGCATAATTTAAAACGATTGTCTTTGGTTCAAAGAATGAAGTCCGGCCCTAAACTCCACCACTATCAGAGACAACAACGCCACGTTCTTTACCCGGCATTCTTTCATCCTTATGAGTTGGGAGGATTAAGTTCAAGACACAATTAGCTCATATGTTTTGTCTACGCCAACCCATGCTACAAGCATGCTTCTATTGTTGACTTTAAGCGTATCGTAAGCCTGTTAGAGCATTTCTAACCAATTTTTGGGTTAAACGTTCATTACAAAGAAGTTGACATTCGAATGGCAGATGCAAATGATGAATCCCTAGATCGCCTTCAGCACTCAATTGAGCCATTTACCGGTGATCCTATGACGTCCAATTACTTCATGAAACAAGTCGAGGACGTAATCAAACGGAACTTGCCCGAGCCGTAGAACCCGTTTGAATCGCCTTCTAGAGGTTGTGAAGGGCGATCCCAGAGCTCTTATTGAGGGTTGCGTTTTTGCCCCGGATGAAACTTGCTATCTGAGAGCAAAATCACACTTGGGAGAACGCTATGGCAATGTTCTTCGGATTGCCAATACGTACATGGAAAATCTGAGGAAGTGGCCGTCAATTAAAGATAATTGCGTCAAAGGGCTAAGTGATTTCCATCGACCGTTGGTTCGATGTTTGAGCGTTGTGGATCGAGCGGAATTAGATTCCCCTCGGTTTATTGGTGACCTAGTTCCTAAGCTTCCCTACCGATTGCGGAATTCGTGGAGAACCGTTGTTTTCCAAGTCCGACGTTTTGGACGAGAGCGTGAAGGTTTTCATCAATTCGTTGAGTTCATTCAAGGCGCCCTGGAGCGTGCAGAAGATCCAATTTATGGCGAAGAAGCGATGAGGCCGTCTAAGGAACATGAAAAATCATTCACGGAGAGGGATCGTACGTCCTCAAAGCATCTTAACACAAAACGAATTACGAGTTTAGCCGTTTCAACCACCATTCCACAAACCTCGTCCAAGACCGAGTCGAAGTTTTGCTTGAAATGTGAAGCAAGTCACGATCTTGAAGAATGTCCAGAATATGCGGCCATGGATATGAAGGACAAACAAACTCTAATTAAGGATAAGGGTGCTTGCTTTGGCTGTTTGAATCGAGGTCACATGTCTCGAAAATGACACAAGAGACGTGTGTGCAAGACTTGCGGAAAAGAACATCCCACTTCTCTCCACAAGACTACAAATGATGAGTCTGAATCGTTGAAAGTCGTCACCACTAGAGCGGTAGGTATGAAAGGTCCGGTTATTGCAATGAGTGTTGTTCGAGTTATGGCATATTTCGAAACGAATCCGACCAAAACGATTGAGGGATTAGCTCTCTTGGATCCCCTCAGTGCGGGAACGTTTGCCACAACATCACTTCAGACTGCTCTTGGAATGCAAGCCCCAAGAACCAAGATTGGCATTCACACGCTCAATGGGCAGGAAACTAGCGATACGACCGTCCTCACTGGTTTGTGTGTCAAAGAACCAACCGGACATACAAAGATTTCATTGAAATGTGTCTACACGAAGGAGGAAATCCCCCTTCAATCAAATGCGGTGGCGACACCCGAGTTGAGCAAGCAATGGCCTGCATTTGAACCCATCCTTGGAGAGATCGAGCGAGTCAACCTGGACCTCCCTGTGATAGTACTTATTGGAGCCGATACTCCTGAAGCCTTGAGACCATTGAACGTGATCGTTGGAGATGAAGATGATCCCAGCTCCCCTTATGCTATTCGTACAAAGTTGGGTTGGTCCATCATGGGAACCATGGGGGCCACCAAGATCCGGAACCAGAAATAGGTTACCTGCCATCGCATCCTGACTTTGCCATCAAGGATTGTGGGGAGAGAAGTGATCACAGATTTGGGAGTTGGAGAGATGCTACCAAGCTTGGCCGAGTCAGATTCCGTTTCTCCCACCCTATCTCGAACTTTGACGAACGTTGGAGAGACCAAAGCAATTTCGGGCGACAATTTGAAATTCCTCGAGATAGTCGAAAATGGCACGAAATTCGAGAAGAACTCTTATGTAGTAACTTCTTTTGCCGTTTATGCAAGTTTTGCCAGTTTTTTTGGTGTTTCTTTTTCGTTTCATTCTAGAGCCATTTATTCTAACTTCAAATGCTGTGTTCTTGTACTGCACCAAAATTGCATTGGTTTGTCACAATGGGGTTTAAAAGTCCACAAGTCGGAAACCTTCCCCAACTCCTTTTTTAAGGTCTGAAATTGGTCGCTCTGATTTGGTTGACGGCCCCTCTTGCCGCTCTTGCCCTCTCCTTTTCCCTTTTTTCTCCTTCCTCATATGTAGAGAGTGACTAATTTGGAAACTAAAGTTGGCGTTTTAAACGTGTAATAACTTCAAAATGAGGCAAAAATCTTGATGTCCTTAAAATTTACGACTGTTTTTTGATACTGTAGTGGAACCGACGACCTAGGCACAGAACCAAGCAACCGTTGTACACCCCTGTACGAAATCCCCCGTCACCAATGAGGCATATGTATTACATCATGCCTATGTCGCGTTTAAACGCGACGATACGTTTGTTCATGGACTATAAGGACTGGTCAAACAAGTGCAGTTATGAAGCCTGTGCACCATCATGCGATCACGCCATTCCATACGCGTGATCATTGGATGATCTCAGACTAGCATCAAGTCTGAGCATGATATGTAGCATGGTGAAATACTTCTGTATATAAACCCCTGTACCCACTAATACAGGACCAATAAGAGTAAACGCTTTATTGCGCTAACACCATTATAGTCTGTGTGCTTATTGTGTCCATTCTCTTAGCTAGTCTTCTTAGCTTGGTTTGTGTGCTTTGAAGTAGCTAGCTAGCCATCGAACCACTCCCGTTCCTATCTTACATTTGGGACATCATCATTATCATCATCATCTTTATTCTCATCTCGGTCTTCGATTCCAACATCGAACTTAACGGTCAAGAAGCAAGCTGGTGACCGTTGGAACTTTGTGGCATCGCTCCCGAGGATCGACCCGATTCACACATCCGTCCTCATCGATCCCGCCACAATACAATAATGAACAACTTGCTGTTAGCTGCTGCCAATTTTAAATCACTGAGGATGTACGAGAGGCATTCAAACTTAGCAAGGTGAAGGGAATATTTTCGGAATTTCTCTGCTTTCCATTACAGGAAATGCTATAAATGCCGCTGGAGGTCGCTTTTTTCGACTCTCAACATTGTTGGAACTGGGAAGTGCGATCTATTTATATGGAAAGAGGGCGTCTCTCACCGGGACGCTACATATATCTGTATACGAACCAAAGTACCATCATGAGAAAGCCATCTTATGATGTAAAAAGGACTCAATGTTCCAACAAGATGCGACTCATCGCATCATGCAAGAACAGTAGGCTGCGCCTTATTTGACTTTATAAGACCATGTTCCTACTGAATAAATAGCAGTCTTTTGACACTTGTCCGACCGTTGGTCGACAGTTGATCACTTGTTCCATCCTTAGTTGCATTCTCCTTATTTCTGGCTAAGTCTCGTGTCCAAGTTCTCACTGAACTAGATCGAGCAATACATGGCGACCGTAACAAGTTGATCCAATACATGGCAATCGTGACCTTCCTTGCCTGCAACCCTCAGTGACACAAGTTTTTATGTGTTCAAGTTTATATTGCCTTACCAACACTACATTTGATACTACATGGCGATGGCGGCCGTGTCATTCCTTTCCTGCAACCCTCATCTGGACCACAATTCTTAGGGTCATTTTGTTCCAAGTTTTGGTGGACGACTTTTTGAGGATTTCTGCACCACATTTCTTCCGGGCTTTCGTGTCAAGTTTTGGTGCTCTGTTGGTTTAACCGTCATCTGATTATCTTTACGCCGATCATGTTTCAACGACTCACTGACGAATCACGCTTCATCTCTCTTCGGTGGAGAAGGATATGGAGTTTCCAATTCATCCCGCCACCCATCTTTTCAACGACATCGCACAATTAGATTCAACGAAGTAGTCACAACGGTATTGAGACCATTCTCCCATTGTGATGAACCTATCTGATTGGTGGACCGTCTCCTTCACGTCAACATTTGGATTTTGATCATCAGTCTCCTCTACAAGGGATCCCCAAATTTCCGCCCCCAGGGCCTTCTTTAACATTGGATTGTGATGAACTCTCCGATCACGCTATTTGTCACATTTCAGTCTTGACATGTTCATGGGTACGATCCAATTAGACCACCCTCTTACTCACATCGCATTCAAGTGTTCGAGCCCTTACATCTCTTTGTCAATTGCGTCGGGCTCTTGCTTTGAGCTGCGGCAGTTCTTGGACATCGGTAGACCCTTCTGTCCATCGGGGTGACGTTCCATCAAGTTACCGTTACATTGTGACCTTTAACCACCGTCAGCATTTTGGGGTTCAAGATCAAAGTGGACCAGTTTTCTGCTCAGCAAGGTGTTCAGAAAATCTCCTATTGTTTCGGGTGTATCTACAACTTCAAGGTATGCACTAAATGTTTCTGCCGCAATTCTCCATGTCCTCCAACACCATCACCAAAAACAACAACCCCATGTCTTACGTTGGTTCGCCACTTACTTCACTCAACAACTTTTGCCAATGATTTCTTCTCCATTTTTCTGGAGAAAGTACGCCCTTCATGACATATATCTTCAGAGTTGGTTCAATGCGACTTCTGACCACTGTTGCACCTTTTGGTGATCTCAAATCAATGGGGCTATGACTACGACGTTGCGCTTGTCTCAACCATATCTCCCATTTTTTCCGATGAAATCTCCAATAGTTTGGCTTTTCCTGTAATGCCTTTTTACCCGGTGGTAGAGGTTTCCATATCATTTATAGACAGCAACTTTGCAAGGCTATAATCTAGTACTTACATCCATCCCAGGGATGTCTTGACGAGTTTTGACAATTGGGTTGTCTTCTTCCGCTTTGCCTCTCTAATCCTCACACCAAGTCTACATTGACCCACATCTAACGTCGCTCATTTCTTTATCAAGAAAACAGTACAACGTAAACCGCCTGACTTGCACTGGAGCTAGCAATCTTCCGATGCAATTTCCACCACACGTATAGGAACTCAACGTTGGAACCGATCGATCTATTGAGAGGCTTTTCCTTCGCCAGCTTCCCAGAATTTTCCCTTTCCTTGCAGAGACGTCCACAACATCCCACTTAATCATTCAACCTCCTCTTTCGGCAGCTCGAGAACGAAATCGATCATGCCACGTGATCCAACATCAATTGGAACAATCTTTAACCCGTCGCAATGGCTATTCGAGGGCACAATTCCAAGCCTAAAGTCTTTGTTTAACCAATTCCTGGCAATTTTCTGTGCTCTGTTCTCATTTCATCTGATACCAGTTCCACGGAGCTTCCATTCATGGAAGGCCAGGACCAAGATTCAGCTCACCTTGCGTTTCTTTCTAGATCTTGTGGCCTGTACTCGAGCTCATATGGCTGGCTCCATTTTTAATCATCACCACGTTTATACCAAAACCATCCTAAGTGTGTCTTCCTTCTCTTGGGGTGACCAGTTGGGTGTCCATCCTTCCACACCCATGAATCGCAAAGCCAACCGTTTTCTGTGCCTGCTATATCTCTCAGTCCCCCTTCATTGTTGATTCAATGGCTTTCCTATCGCAACAAGCCCCTCATTGGATCAACCTACTTCCCATTCTGGCTTATTCTTATGCTACAGTTTTAACCCAATTCCATGGTATGCACACAGTACTTTCTATTGACATGTCCACCGTTGCACACTTCTACAAACTCAACAACTCAACTCAACATAGCCTCCGATCACATCGCTCACAACTGAGGAAAGCAATCCATCGGCAATGTTGACGGTGCCCCTGTTCTTTTCCTTCCATTTGGAAACGGTTAACATCTTGACTATTAACTCAGTTTCTGTTGCCGATTACTCCACCATACGAACTTTTCAAATTCCTTCACTTTTCATCATGTTTTTACAACATCGTAACGACAATTCGAGGGCAGAATCCTACGACAAGCATCGACTTCGTAACAAGCTCCTAACGGAGGATAATTTTATTATCCTAAACGACGACTTAATGAAAAGAAAGTCATCGGTTCAAGTTGTCCACGATGGACCTTCCAAGATTACCGCTTTGGCAACTGATGGCAATATTGTTAACAGAGAGCACCTTCAAACTGGTGCATTCATCTTTCTCCTTTCGAAACTGTGTTCCGGAGCAATCCCGACTGGAATAGCTCGTTGTTTTAGCTGGCTTGTGTCCCTATTCTCATTCACCATGTTCCATTGGTGCTAAACCAGTTCAAGTACTTCCTTCATCCTCCTAGTATTCCGTGGTTTTCCAATTTCTTCGATGGACCTTACTTTCATTCATTTCCTCTTCACGACTACGTAAGTGGCTATTCTTCGCCTTGGTGTTATTCTGCCTACTTGGGTTGGATAAATCCCAGTCCCCAATTTGTCTCCACACTTCAATCGTTCGAAAGCCGCTTACCAACTATCCCTTCCCTCTGTCCCTTCTTCTCTTTGACTAAGCGACACACCACTTGACGATAATTCCAAGTGATTAGTGCAATTGCTTATTCACCAATTTGGGCTCAACTACGACTCCTCGAGAGCATTTAGTTCCCATAACAATTTATTATACAGTTCTTGTGGCCGGAGTATTCCCCTCCTCGCAATTAGCTCATTTTGGGGGCAATTGCATTTTATACATCACCCTGGGTCATTATTTTGCAGGTCCCTGACTTGACCTCTACCCCGCCACAGACTGCATTCAAAACATGAATTTTAACCACCCTTCGAAAAGGTGGCAGTACAAGATGGAGTTTGTTTGTCTCATGGAAAGAACGTAACGAAAGAAAAAATATTATTCCGCGAAGTCCTTAAAATAGGAATTTTTTTACCCGATGAATTTTAACCACCCTTCGAAAAGGTGGCAGTACAAGATGGAGTTTGTTATCAAGAAAGAAAAGAATGATGTTCCGCGAAGTCCCACTAAGGAATTTTTATACAAGAAAGAAAGTGCTCCAAAGAGAGAGTTCACTCGCCCCGTTTTTATGAACGTTCAATATGACATCGGATGCAGTTGATTCCCGTTGCTCATATGTGATTCTGCGGATGCTGTTGATTCCCGTGCTTCACGACCCTAAGTTTAAGGCCTTCTTCAGAGCTCCCCGACACGCCCAATCGGTTCAACCCCCTGTCTCCTTACATTAACAAAGGTTTGATCAACCTCGGTACTTACAATACATGACTCAATTCTTGTCTACGTTCAGTTTACCGATTACGTAAGCTTGCACTTTGCCTTTTCTTCGACTAATGTCTTGTCCTTGTAAACCTACCCCTCATCCCAATTCCAATGAACCCCCCGAGATGTTACTTCAGTTCCTGGTTTCTATCCGATGTGGGTGTGTTCCAAGCGCATACGCTGTCGCACGAGAGAGTGGTCGCTACTCGCTCCCTTGATCGTGCAATGTTCGTCTCGACTTTTCTACCCCAAGCGGAGAAAGTGTATGGGCCGTCGTACCACCCAACCATTGAGACATTCCTTCGAACGTGGTATTGAGTTCCACTCTTTGGGTCTCACTGTACATACATACTTCTAGCACATAGTTCCATCCTAATATTTACATCACTTCTTCTTCTCGATTCAAACCATCAACACGTTCCGACGTCTTCTGTTCCATTCGTCAACCTTCTTCGTCATGTGTCCCTGTTCTTGGGGTATTCACCCCAAACAACCCTAACAACTTCAAATGGGGCTCTTCAACTTCATTTTCAAACCACAGCACAACACCTACGGTCATCAAAACATCATTCATGCATCTCAAAAACGTTAAATTCTCCGCCTCCCTTCAAGGAATGTGGACCTCAGAGGAACGCCTAATTTCCATCAATATCCATTCATCCTCCTCCAATATCAGATCTGCTTTTGATGCTCCTGAATCAATCCGATTTTCAAGACATCCATTGTTTGAGTTCAATCTACAACAAACCCAAAGTGAAGTCGTGGTCTGACATCTCCCACCCCAAATTCTCTGGTTCCTCATTCATTGCCTACCACTAGTGACGCAGTTTCTAACAGAACAGTGCAAAACACGACGATTCTCAGTCAACCAACTTTTGAGGATATCTGACAATTTCAGCAAATTTGATTTTCGGTCTTTGCCTTCTTGCAAAATCGTCAATTCCGATTCTGCTTCGCCAAGGAGAAGCCTCAAGTGTCACCATATTTCCACTCGCCAAGGACGAAGGGTTCTTCCATCCTGGTGATTTGATGCCGACCTCAACGATTTTATCATTCCGCTACCATTTCGGTTTCAACATCTTTTAGCAATGGCAATTATCTACTTCCTGTTCCGCAGGCCGACAACATTTTTTTTAACAATGCTTTCATCCCTTTCATTCCAATTTGCCGAAGAAGAAATATTCCATGAAGAACAATTACTTTTCAATTTCATATCGTGTTCCATTCACTTTTCTTAGTGTTTCATTCGTTACGATCTCAATGTTTATCTCCGCTCACTGCAGTTAGCTTATGTGTTTGTACATTATTTG
>JAAGOF010000088.1:159562-196309 GCA_010645155.1 Tigriopus japonicus | reverse complement strand
AAGAGCAGCGAGTAGGGCCCGTGGTTAAGGTCTAGTATTTCGGACCGGGCGTGCGTCATATTAAAGAAGAAGGCATGGATAAGGAGGTTGGCACTGCTCTGATCAAGAAAAGGCAAGGGGTTACTGACTAAGGATGACCAAACGTGTTGTTCAAAACACTGCTGAAATGAGGGACTTGCTAACAACACATTTCAACAATAGAGCAATGGATTTTTAATCATGGAATAAGTGGTTAGGTCAACTTTTTGAGCTGGCTTAACTGAAAATAATGAACATCATTAAGCATAGTCCAAAGTTCTATCCAGCTTTTTGCCCCATTCAACTACTAATAACATTAGCTGGTAACTCCAACACCGGGCTTATGTGGTAAATCCAGGGACAGGTCTTTTCAGCAAAATCACCTCGTACGAGGATCTGTTAAGCCGGGTTTAGTTAAGCTAGTACACAACTTGAGCGCAATCTTTATTTATTGTGTCACGAAAAATTCTAACTTAAGCAAAACCTAGCAAAACACGGCCACACTGGGTTTCCCTTCTCCCTCTCCAGTGCTCTCCTCCCTCCCTCTCCTAAAGTTTAACGCACGCCCGGTCCGAAATACTAGACCGCCGTATAATTAAAGTATTAATACAAGAACGCCGTCAGTAACCCCTTGCCTTTTCTTGATCAGAGCAGTGCCAACCTCCTTATCCATGCCTTCTTCTTTAATATGACGCACGCCCGGTCCGAAATACTAGACCTTAACCACGGGCCCTACTCGCTGCTCTTTTGAGGTTGCCTCAGTAGTCACGCTGCAAGCAAAGCTCGATGGAACGAACAAGGGGAGTTGGCTTCGAGTCACCTGTCGAGACCTCCAACCCTTGGCCGGCCTCCAAAATCCGGAAGCGGGCATCTACAAAGGTCATGGATGCCATTTATAAGCTCGCAAGAGCACGGCGGCGGTTCTGGAGGTGTCCTCATTTTCGCTGTACAATCAATATTAGGCGTGTTAGTCATCATTTACTGTGAAATAACACTCAAGGTCAATTTGAAATTGGAACTTTTGTGTTAATTGCTTGATTAGGAACTGATCAACTTTATTTTATGAGCGTGCAAGGTAATACGTTACATTAATTAGTGAATTCCTAGGGGAGAAAACTCAACATCTCCCCTTCCCCTTTCGTTGTTAATATCTCTTCGTACTGGCTTTACAAAACGACGATTTCGATAAAATGTTCTTCCGTCTTCCAACTCGATCTTGTATGAACGGTTGTTCCTGAGAAGGGAAATAATCCGGCCCCTCGAATTCCATCTATATGTTCGTGATCTTGAATCAGTACCATATCGCCAAGGGAGAGCAACGGAAGAGTATGACTTTGTTTGTCCGCCCAAGTCACTCTTTTTTCATATTGGTCCGACTTCCTTCCCAACGCTCCGTCAAATGCTTCATCAGACACCCTATCGTACACCGAGGGATGGGATGGTAATGAGGTCCGTTGTGAACGGTTAAAAATCCACTGAGCTGGGGAAAATCCTGAAACGTTCGGAGTGTTCCGAAATTCCCGAAGCATCACACGAAAGTCATTCCAAGATGAAGACTTCAAGATTAAGTATTTCATTTGTTTCACGGCCGATTCTGCATGACCGTTTGATCTTGGATTATATGGACTTGACAATTCGTGTTTGATGTTGAGCATTCGACAGAAATTGCTAAATTCAGATCGAAATTGAGGTCCATTGTCTGTTCGAATAGTATTTGGAATTCCCCAGTCCAGAAACCACTCCGAGAGAGCTTTAGTCACACCAGTGGTTTCGAGCGATTTCAACAAAAATACTGCGGGCCAGTTAGAAAAGCGATCAACAAGGACCATGTAAGTTTTCCCCGCAGCTTGAAACAAGTCCAAAGAGACGCTTTCCAACGGTCTCGAAGCTTCCGATTTCTGAATGGGTTCGTTCGGTTGACTTGGTTGTAATTGCTGGCACAACACGCATTGTTGAATACGAAGAGCGATCTCATTTCATTCCCGGCCAGTAGTAACGCATTCGAGCTGAAGCCCTGGTTTTCGTTATACCTTGGTGGGATTGATGAAGTGCGTCTAAAATCGTCTTTCTAGCCGCAAGAGGAACGATCACTCGAGCATTATATAATAAAACCCGATAAACATCGTCGTATGATAATTCATCCCAATAATTTTTGTATGCCAATGCAGGGTGGGATGGTGGAAGTTCTTTCAATTCTTTACCTTCGACCAAAGCTCGAACGACTTCCACATAAGATGTGTCCTCACTGGCAGCTTTTGATATGAAGTCGAGGTTGTGATCGAATTCCCCTGTAATTTGGTTGGTTTGAATATTGTTCACATATTGTTCATCGTCATCATTATTGAAATCAGGTTGTTGCACATCGAATAATGGAGCACGAGACAGAGCGTCAGCGATTAAATGTTGTTTTCCTGGCACCCATTTCACTTTGAATGTAAATCCAGCTATAGTGCTGAACAGTCTCTGAAGACGTGAGTTTTCGATGGCCGAAAGGTCAGAGTAACTAAACAAGTCAAGCAATGGCTTATGATCCGTCAAGACTTCGAAAGAAATGCCTTCAAGGTACAGTCGACACTTCATAATTGCCCATTTGATTGCCAGGGCTTCAAGTTCGCAAACTGCATATCGGCTTTCAGCAGGAGTTACACTTCTTGATCCGCGCTGAATCAAACGAATACGTCCCTCTGGAGAGGTTTGGATCAAAGCAAAACCGAGACCCTTCAACCTTGACGCGTCTGTAAGAAGGGATGTTGAAAGGGATGGATCAAAATGTGCTAACAGTGGGCCACTTGGGTTGGAGAGAATGTTTTTTGCTTTCAAAAACGCTCTATCGTGTTCAGGAAGCCATTGAAACTGGACTTTGGAGCGAAGGAGTGGACGTAACGGTTCCATCACGTGAGCCAAGTCGGGGACAAATTGTCCCAATTGGTTGGCTAAGCCAAAAAACGATCGCAAGTCTGTGACATTCAAGGGCACTGGA
The DNA here is from genome assembly GCA_010645155.1 of Tigriopus japonicus. Lineage (NCBI taxonomy): Eukaryota > Metazoa > Arthropoda > Copepoda > Harpacticoida > Harpacticidae > Tigriopus > Tigriopus japonicus. The sequence continues at coordinate 193,311 of JAAGOF010000088.1, read as the reverse complement.
AATTTTGCAATGGCCTCGGATTTTCCTGGGTCCGGTCGAACTCCGAGGTCACTTATGATGAATCCAGCAAATTTAACCTCACTCCCTGCCTGGATCTTTCCTCTAGACAGAGTAATACCATGCTCTTGGCACCGTGTCAGTTACGCCGACACTCTCTTCTTCAGTTCATCAAGAGAGGATGCATGAATAAGAATGTCATCAACGATTTTATGCACGCCTTCAAGATCAGCGAGAGCTTCATCTCCTCGACGACAGTACTCATCGCCAGAGGCATTTAACCCCATGGGGCACGACAATACCGATATCGGCCAAATGGAGTCAAAAATGTTGTTAAATCTCGAGACTCTTGATGAAGCGGAATTTGCCAGTACCCTTTTCGAGCATCCAGAGCTACGAAATAACGGGCAGTAGGCGGAATAGAGGAAGCAATTTCGGACGGTGTGGGAAATGGATGAGTAGGCCTCTGCACGTATTGATTGAGGGACGTATAGTCCGTCACCATGCGGATTCCTTTTCCATTTGGCTTAGGCAGAAATATTGCAGGGCTCGTCCATTCAGTTGGCCAAGTTACTGGTTCAATAACACCTGCAGAGCGCTGAATATCAATTTCCTTCTTTGCATCCGTTGTAAATGCAAATGGAATTCTCCTGGCAACCAAAACGCACTTTGGAATGATCTTTACTCCTGGTGCCAAATGAATTTGCATGGGGGAACCCTTCATTGGCGGTAACACGTTTCCCTCATTGAAAACCGGTTCATATCGATCGAAAATTGGCTGGAGCGCGGCAAGGAGGAGAGGGTCCGAGTATGTTGAAAAAACCGAATGTATTTTAATCATGGGCGTGGGAAAATTATGAGGAATGATTTTCAAATCGACGAGATTAAACCAAGATAGATATAGCGAGTTTCGGAGAGCAGGAGTGACAAATGCGGTTACCAAAGCCGATTGGCCTTCCACCTCCACATTTAAATCAACTGAACCTAAACAGGTCATGTCTGTACCATTAGCCGCCTTGATGATGCATCGACGATTGTCAATTGGGATAAAATGGCTCGTAACTAGGTCCTCGGCGATAATTGCTGCTGTAGCCCCCGTGTCTGGCAGAACTTGGATGTTGAACGCATTTCCATTCTTTGGGATGATGGTAGCATTAATGAGCGGAGTTTTGAGCGAAGTTCAAATCGACAAAGCGTTAATTGAAATCACCGAACAAGATATCTTGGCATCGGGTGAGGACGATCGAAAATGAACCAATGAAGGAGAGTGCGATCGCGAATTGAATGGCCTGGGTGAATGAGAGAGAGAATACGAGTCTCTGGGCAGGGTGTGATGAAATCTGCGGGATGAGTTTCTGTTATGGCACACATTAGCTAAATGACCCTTCTTATTACATTTGAAGCAAGTCATACTTTCAGCAAAACATTCTCCCCCGACCTCGTGCCTGCCATTTGTTCCACAACGATGACACGCCTTGGCACGAAATGAACTTGATGGAGAGACCTGGTTTTGGAGGTGTCGATCCCTTCGATAAGCAGAGATAGCCGAAAGCTCCGGGGTGGAGGAAAGTGCGTTAGCAAATGATTGCTCAATAGATGAGGCGGATTCGAAGTCATGCGCAATAGCAACGAGTTCTTCTCGAGAAACGGATCCTTTTCGAAGAAATAATTCTCGTAATTTTTGGTCAGTTGTACCAGTAATCATCCGCATTGAATAAATATCATCCTCCGACATCTTACAAAGATCAGCCTCATTACCTTGGAGTTGTAGTCTTAGGTAAAAATCTGAAAAGGACTCGTTCTGTTGTTGACACCGAAAAAAATCGTATCTTCGTGTAAGGAGTGGAACCCTTTGCAAGAATATCCCACGTAGTGTTTCTAAGCAATCTTCTATAGTTGATGATTCTTGAATCTTGAGGGAAGCACTTTGTTGTAATTTGAGGTCCAAACATGCTTTGAAATAACCCCGTTGTTCCATAAGCGACAAAGACGTCATTCGATTCGACACGTAGTAGAGTTCAAATCCCTCTCGCCAGGCCCTAAATTCAGGAAGAGACGCATCCATCGATAATTTCTCTGGGCGAAGTGAATTGTTGATTCTTGAGTTAAGAAAATGATTCGGGATGCCAATATGGGGCATTGATTGCGGTGATGGCACACATGAGAACGTCTGGAGGATCTTCTGAGACAAATCATCTAACTTGGTTGAAGCGGAAGATACATCTTTTTCAAATTCATCGTATTCCTAAGAAGTCACGAATTCGCACAAATTTAGCAACGAAGCTTCCACTTTAGATCTCGCCTCGTCGGCAAGTGAAATGAGGCAAATTGCTCGATCACTGAGGTGTGCCGAAGGTGTTTCACTTAGGCTATCGAAAAAGGATTGGTCGGACGAGATTGCTCGGGTCAAATGACCTTTATAAGCCCTGTGAGAAGCTTTTGCAGTTTCTTTAGAAGCCATATTTCTTCAGAGTAATTAAACTCCACAAGAGTAATTCAAAAAGGAGAGCCGGACAAAACACATACCGACTGTGCCATGTTTGATTAGGAACTGATCAACTTTATTTTAAGAGCGTGCAAGGTAATGCGTTACATTAATTAGTGAATTCCTAGGGGAGAAAACTCAACAGTTTTCATAGGGAATATGTAGGAGCTGATCCTCTAACAGCATTTAAGGCAGGATTGAACAAATTTTTAAATACTATTCCTGACCAATCCACTGTACAGATCTGCCAACAGTAACTCATTGGTAGATCAAATTTCATATAAACGGTAATTTTATAAACTAAATTAATCATTAACGCCTCCACCCCCCAAAAAAAAGAAAAGATAGTAGGAAAAATAAAAAAATAAACTGAAAATAGAGGAAAATACGAAAAGAGTACGAAAAAAAATGTTAAAGATAGAAATAAAGTAGTAAGAGAAAGAAGAGAAAGGCTAATAAATATGCAAAAATGGCTTACACAACACAACACAGTACTTAGTCTAAACCGGCCCGTAATTCATGAGCAACGCAAAAGACGTGTGCTCACGACGACAGACGAGAAGAGACTGGAAAAGGATTTCTCCCGACAGCTTCAATCCGATCCCCACCAGGATTCGAACTTACGCCGAAGCTGGGGAAGCACTTACGCTCGCTTACGCTTAAAAGTCATAATCAAAAGCTCTTGTAGTTTAAAGGTACTTAAACATCATAGCTTGGGTGTGTGTTTTGCAAAAGGTACCAGTTAGTGGAATCACATCAACCGCAAATTGATGACAAAATAATTGTTTTGCAAATGAAAACTGATAAATTGGTTTCATGGTTAATTTGAAGAAGTAAGATTTTGAAAAGTAATTGGTAATTTGTAATTGAAAATTCGTCAATTACATGGCCCAAAAAGCAATAAATTACGTTAATTAGGTCATTGTTATTAAATTACTCCCCGTCCCTGCTTGTAATTTGTATTTTACATCATAATTACAAAATTTTGCGATTTTTGTCCATAACTGTATTATTTTCTGAAATGAATGTAATTTTAAGAACATTACAAAATTGCCAAATTCAGGAGTATAAAAATTATCATTTTGGGTATAGAAACGGTAATATACCTGATCTTCAGTCAGTAAGCTCAAAATGTGTTAAAAAATATGTTTGGAAACCAATATAAGATTCATTAAAAACTGGTTTCAGGGTATAACACTGAAAAAAATATTATAAGATGCTAACTTCTAATCCCAAGTTGTCCATGCCAGACTCGAAAACGACATTTTCAAGTCTTTCCAATTTTTGTATTTATCTTAGAAGAAAGAGGGATAGGATACATTACTCTGGAAAAGTGTCTGAATTCCTACTGTGTAATCTACTGTGGGCATTCTCATATCCGATACTTGGAAGAAGACTAGATTCGGACATATTGAAGTTTTCCTTCTACAGGTAACCCATAATTCCTGAATAGAGTTTGCTTGAGTTTTATACACTTTAGCTTGAAATTTTCAGGGATTTCCTTCCATTGAAATACACTCACAGTATTTACAAAGGTAGTTTCCAACCGGCAGTTTGAAAAATGTTTAATTTATATGAACAGTAAGTCGGACTTGTTTTATAATCTGTGAACATTTGCATCGAAAATCCCATGTAGAGTTGGTGTTACTGGACCATTGGCAAAGTGTTTAACACGACCAGTTATTTGAAACGTTTTAGCATCCAGAATCAAGAGCTCCACCAAATTAATTGACTTAACGTGAAGTACTGGTGACAGGATGACCCCATCATCCTCTTCCACTGAGCCCGGTCTGGCAGCAAAAACTGGCTCAAACACCTGACAACCACTTTCAAACCATTCCCACGTCTCACCAGTATTAACGTTAATCTTCACCAAACACGTCTCCGACTTGGATTTCGTTCCAACTCCATACACAAATCGGTAGTTTCGACCATTAAACGCGTAGTTTATCCGCGGCATTTCGATCTCTATGGGAGTCAACAGCTGACCTGTCAGCTTAACATATCCTTGTTCATCAAAGGTGGCGGCACATTGACTCCCAGCTAAGTTTATGAAATTGCCGTTTTCTACAAAGCAATTACAAGCACCCATCTCCAAAGGGATGACATATCGCATTACTTTGGCGACTGGAATGGTTGAGTTTGTTTCTGCCAAGTTGGAAAAGTGGAGCAATTCATAGTAAGGCTCATCGCCTGAACAAAGGTCGAAGACAAGGTGACCATTCTCTTCAAAGGCGTTGATTGTGTGAAAACTGACGAAAGGTTTGTCGGCATAATATTTGAGTTCCGTCTCTTGATAGGTTGTCCGGTTGACCACTCGGAAAATGACTTTCCCTGTCTGGTCATATTCAATGAACCTGTATGCTGGCATCTGGGTGGCTTTGGACAAAATGGCCTTGGGGATGTTCACTCCAAAAGGATGTTCAGCAATGATGATGTGATTGGGAGTGAATCCAAAACTGTGGATATATGCTGGCCTTGACTTGGATGAAGTCTGAAGACGTGCTACGATTTTGGCTTGATCGTGGGATGAAGAATAACCCATGGGACAATTCCGGGAATTAATTGGAGGTGGGAATTCTATGATGTTCAAATGAGATGTACCCATATGAACGGAGGATCCAAGGTTAAAAAGCGTTCCATCCAAATCAGTATGTGGGTGTGCCGTGGCGTTATGGACAGATATGTATTTTGAGTGCATTGTGCCTTCATCGAGTGTTTCCAACGTGTCTTTATCAATTTGATGGATAGTGTTTGTCTCAGATGTGACATAGAGCTCATCGCCGTGTTTGATCAGGTTCACCAGACAGTTGTCTGTCGAGTCTCTGGAAAGTTTAGTGTGGAAACATATTTTCAGAACTAAACAATAACAGTTGTCAAGTACTTACTTGGGATCCGGCAAGGATAAGAATTGTGTCTGAAACTTTCCTAATAATGTTTGACAAGGATCCGGATAAGCTACCGTGAAAAATTCTGACACCATAATTCGATTAGCAGCCATGTTACTCTTGTATGTCTGGCTGTCAAGTACGCGACTCTGATATGAAACTTGACCCTGATCCAGTTTCCATGCTTGAATTATGGCACATCCATCTAAAGCACCTTCGTAACATTCTTCACCAAAACATAAAACTCCTGGACCAACTCGATAAAGGGTACCACTCAACCATTTTGGAACTATTCCTTCTGAAAGATATTTTTTCTTGTTACTTTTCAATGATCAACCAACAAAGAGGACAGAGGTCTCATCTGTGGATATGATTACGTACATTTACCCTGGTGTTAGATTTGTCTTTGTGTTTTAAGGTGCTCTTTTTTTAATCAAAATATCGATATACAGAAGCAGAGGAACTAGCTTTCCTTTAAGTTAAGTTTTATTTCGATTGCGCCATAATTTCTTTGTAGGCATTTTTGCTTCCATTTTAAGACATAATGCGTTTCGGTTTTTTTTTTTTTTTTTTGCTCCTTCAGCTTTGCTTTCAAAATTTGGATTAGGGAATCATCAAGCCCACCAAAGGGCTCCCATCAACACTAGTTAAGCCTACCAAAATTGAAAGTAGCCAACAAGCACCTTCAAAAACAGAGTTTGAATAAAAATAGGAAAAGTTTGCGCACAGAAAATTATGCAACAACAATTTTTGTAATTTTGTGAGTTGCCGGAGCGCTTCCCTAGATCAAGCCCTTGGAAAGACTTTTGGTGGGAGCAAGAACAAGTTCCTTCACCCCCCTAAAACAGTGCTTCCACTCGCTGCTCCAAGGTACGTGTCTGATTAACGCAGAAACAAGTTAATTGATCGGAGACCAAACCCGGAGTGAATAGGCCCAAGCAAGGCAAAGACTTTGATCTTTGACTAGTTCGTAGAGACACTTTACGGAAACGGAAACTAATCGGTTTGGTACAAACTTTTACCCACAGATGTCAGGATTACCTCGCATACGTATAAGGCTTGTGAAGAATGGATGAGTGTAATCGAAGGAATTCAGCTGAGGATTTTGGGGCCAAAAAGGCTAGGGATAGGTCAGAACTAGATTTGGACATTTCATTGTTTTAGTTTGTTACGTGAGGAAAAAATATTATTTCTATTGATTGTCAAAACGAATTGGGCTCACGAATTTTGATTAAGGTTTATGGAGGGGGAGTCTCGACTCTGACGCATCCCTAGCCATTTTGGCCCCTGAATCCCGAGCTGATTTCGTTCGATTACACTTATCCATTGTTGTCTTTTGCTTTGGACTCTGCAACAACCCGCCGCGCAGACATTGCTGTAACCCAGCCAGCACTGTCCATGCACTCGAGAAGAACAAAAGCACCAAATATTTCTTATACATTTGCCGACAATGTCGCACCCAATGTCCTATTGGATGTCGTTAAACAATAATGAGACTTGTATATCAGTTCAAATTGTTGAAACTAAACGACTAACGGTCTAAGGTGTGAATTAAAAGCGACAAGAACAAACCAAGCTGACAAGTGAATAACTTCAACACAAATCACATATATTGGAATAGCTAGAATTATGTTAAATTTTGTCTCTTCTCGAGTGCATGGGCAGTGCTGACTGGGCTGTAACAATGACTATTGGGCGGCCAGTGGGGCGGCAACAAACAATTCTTCATGGAGACTATTAAATCCTCTGTTGACCAAAACTCAACATTTAAGTTTGCAGACATGAGAGCGACAATGCTTTGTATATAACAAAATGTATAAAAAAAAGATTTATGTGAGGAAAACTGATATTTTTTTCTCATTTACTAAAAAGATTTCCTTGTTTCCTAATAATCAAGCCAAAAAGTGAAATTCTAAATGGGTGGGAAAGAGCAAAGACGTACGTGCCCTATGTAAAAAGGTAAAAACTAAACTATAGGGCAATTGAAGTGTAGCTTTGTTGTGTCTTTTCATGGAGTGAGAGGGGGGACAAGTGCCACGGCTAGCTCGCTTTGTGCATGCACTTGCAAAGAGACAAAATTCAGCATAACTCAAGCAAATGTGCCAAAATTGTAACACAATGTCTTATTTGACGTAGCTAGACTATTTTTATATTGCTAGAACAAGTCAATGCAACATATTTTCCACAATTTCTTGAATTATGCCAAGTTTTGTCTCTTTGCAAGTGCATGCACAGCGCTGGTTGGTCGTGACATTTGTCGACGCTCTTGCTCCATGAAAAAGCACAACAAAGCCACACTTCAATTGCCCTATTCCTGTAACACCTCATTTTGGGTTCGGAATGTCTACATCGTTTTCCTGACTCAAGAGACTATGCTCCTTTTTGTATTGCTCCTCTGTGAAGGTAGTTGCAAGTGATGTTGATGCAACAACAAGTTCCTTGAGCACAAACCTATCTGACTCTGAAAACATATATAAAATGTACTCGACTTGTTTTCGTGCAGAAGCCTTATTTTCGAACAAATTACTTTTGAGCCTAAGAAAGTCTCCTAAAAAGATAATATTCATACATTCATGTAAAATATAGCCTTTATAGATTGAAACTTAAAATACTGATGGTTTTGTAGCAGCCATGTAATACCAAATAATAGGAGATCATTGATTGTCACAAGTCAATAAGCATTCCGATTAGCATTATGATCATGATGGCTAGTGTTAAGCATTAAGATTTTCGTGTCTCTTTAGGACCTTTTCATTAAGATCTTATTTAGTTGTAAACTCACCAATTGTTCCAAGTTTGGGCTCAATTGTGCAAAGGTTCTCACTGCAATGACGGGTCCAAATCGATTTTTCAGCATAATCTTCCAAAAGCATTTCATTTTTGGAAAGAATTGATTCAAGCTTCTCTGCTCGAGAAATCCCAACGGTGTCAAATCCTTCAAACTTGGCCATGACTGAATTGAAATTGAAATCTTAAGAGACTGATGTTGATATTAAACCTAAGACTATAATTGTTTTATCAATAATTTTCTTCTATAGTCAATATTTAGTCATTTGATCAAATAACGCTTTCGTCAATTCAGCGTTATCAATTGTACTTTTGCTCCTCAATTTTCGTAGCGTTTTTAAGCCACACTTTTTTCGTGACTTGGATGACATCTCGTGGCACTTTGATGAAACGGGCGGTGATAAAAACAATGATGAAACTGGGACTTGACGACATTTGAAAATTGATTAGAAGGACAGCTATAACAGTATAATATTTGTTTGCAGAAAATGATTGATAGGAAGAACCACGGTACACCTAGGAAGGTGCTCACTTGCTTTTTGATGTGTACCGTACATATTGATCCCGCCCACTGTTGAAGCGTTTTTTGTGTCCAAAGTCAAAGCTAAGATTAGCGCTCTGCGCATTATAATGCATATTTAAATGAAACAAGACGAGGAAGATACTAAGTGACTCATAAAACGGGAAAGACCATATATTTTCCCAAAACTTTTGTTTTGCTGACAAGACGTTGCCGGCAATTTCAAGCCTTGAAATTTTATTTCTAAGCTAGCCTAAGTTTGAATTTTCAAAGGAAGACCCGAATAATTTCAGTGTTTGGCTCTCACCGTTGTAGAGTTTGACTGATGTAACACATTTGACGAGTTCAGAGCATATTATAAGTAACTCTGTCTTCCTGGTTTGGTGTTTTTTGTTTCATTATTCACTTCTGTAGGACTTGAAGTATCCACCTCGAATATCAAATTTGGAAAAGACTAACCATGAAGTCAATTAAAACGACTATATTGGTATCTAATCGGGTTAATGTAACATCAAAATATTAAATACCTTCGTCTGGTTGACTTTACCTCTAACTTTTGACAATAACATCGTTTAAGTCAAAGATATTGAGGTTGCTAGGTAAAAATGTGCCCTGGCCAACGAGATGTCAAAAGTGCTTCCACAGCTTCAACAATGTCACAGCATTTGCACCACGTAAGCCATTTTTTTCACCAACTGTTGGTTCTGTTCTATTTTTACCTATTATTGATCTGCTTTTTTTGTAGCCAATCCATGGGCGCTCCTTCTTCAAACTTCAAATTTGATGTTGGCTTTTGAAGCAAGCAAACGAGTTTCATTGTTTCTACGCTTTTCAAAAATGTCAAACTGGAGTCCCTGATCCGTATCCGCGCAAACTCGATCGGCAGGCCGAAGGACCATTTTCTTGACTCGTTGATACATTAATGGCCCTAATCAAGAACAAAGGGACCTTTCATAATATGTTCTGAACTAGTTGTAGGTATGAAGTCCATCAACCTTTCCATTGTTGAAAAAAGTGCGATCAATTTCCCTCAATCTTTCAAACTCTGGTCGTTGGTTTGATCTAGCTCATCAACCAATGGTTTGATGTCAATGAAACGTACACCATCAGATAGTTTGTCATCTTAGCTTTTCAGAAATGTAAGTCTTTTTCTTGTAGCACGGGTGACATCGGTAAATATAACGGTAAATGGCGATCAAGTCAAATCCTCCCACCAAAGCAGCACCATTTTAAACTTGTGTTGCCATCACGGTCGTACAGTACCGACTTTGTCGATGAACCTTAGAATCTCCCACGGTGATTTGTCCGACTTTCTGAGATTTGAGGCCATCCCCAGTGAAAGTTCTTGTATATTTGAAAAGCTGAATATCTCCAGGTTTCGAAGCTGAATGCAATAATTTCGCGAATGGGTCATTTCTTGGACATTTTTACGTTTAAAAGAGTCTCCATTGATTTTGAAAAAAAATCCCGCCTGAACGAGATTTTTGCCAGTGTGGCTGTTTTTTTTTCTTCCCACTTGACTGATAACTCTTCAACACTTTGAAATCCTTTTTTATCAACCATTCACCTTTTGATTGGTTGTTGGAAAGAAATATCTTGTGACTTCTTCATAAGTTACATTTGTGAAATACCACTATACATCGGAGAAAGGTTTTCTTTGCTTTATAAAGATTAATTCGTCAGTCATGCTGATGACAATGAAATTCTCGGATGATTTCTTTCAAGAAAAGACAGGCACCATCTGAACCAAAATAATTTGTATTTTACGTAACATAAGTCAACTAAGTGTATATGATAACAATGAAAAATGCTGGTATAAAGTTTTTATTTCAGATTCTGACAGATTCGTTAATTTTTATAATAAAGAGTGCGGCAGGAACCGCCCAACTAACTTTAACCATTTGTAGTCTGCATCTACATAGACTCTTCGGTTTCTTGGTTGCTCTATCATTGTCAGATCTAACATCCTTTGATTTCGCAGGCTTTATAAGTTCACGTCATACACAAAGCAAATCTGAGTTGTAGCACCTTTTTGTTTCCTTTTCCGTCACGGTCATATTTATGAAAAAAATCAAAATCAAAATAGAAGAAAAACAAAACTTCAAAATGGTTTGAATACCTTACTTTTCTCTGGTAGGAATCTTAATGTTAGGCAAGCGTGAAAATTCATTGCTCACCCGGTAGAATTTTCATAAAATTTCCAAACAAAACATAATGGACGTGATTTGGCAATCATCATATATTTCAAGAGATATCTGCAAATGACTTCTTGAAAATTTGGTCTAATTTTATTTACAGAAACTACTGATAGGGAATATCAATATGATCAACGATGAAACATCTTTATTTACATAGAGGATCTATATGTCACAGTTGTTCATTATGAAATGGGACAATGATTAGGGACATCTTGATTGATTGAGCTAATTATTGCTAAATTGCTCGTCTTGTACACGGTAGTAAGAATAGAATAAAATGTTTGATTTTTTAAGGTTCACTGACAAAACTCTTGAATTGGAAAGTTTTGTTGTCCATCCTTTGTTTGACTTTTTGTGCCATGCCAAGGCTTCTCGCTTCATTTTGTTGAACGTTGTATTTCTTGAGCCAATTTCTGTAGGGCATTTCCAGGAATATTGGGCACTATGACATCTCAAGTTTTAGACCAAGTTATAATCTCTTCTGATGTTCTGGACTTGCATTTCGTGCAGAAGTTACATTTTCCATGACATGCCATTGCTTTTTTATCCTATCTTAAACACACTACGGATGTGTGTCATCTGTTGGGACGGGCAAAAAGTGCAAATCAAAAGATGCTTTTGGTTGCCAAAAGTTGCACAAAAATCAGCCCAAAATCGTAAAATAAAGTGCAGAAAAAGGTCAAAAGTGTAAATAAAAACTAAAAAAGCGCAAATAAGGCATAAAAAATTTGCAAAAAACTGAAATTTCTGAAACAAAAAGCTTCAGATACTTTCTTGTCATCTGCTTGTTTTTTACAATTTTGAAGAGGAAAATTTAGATATCGAAGTAGTTGTAATTAATACTATGCTAGCCTACCCTGGGAGCCGTAAAATCAGATTTAGTTTTCAAATTTGAAAAAAAAATCTTTCAAAACTAAACACTTTCAAAGAGGAAATAGCAAACTCTCAACAATTTGTTCATTTTAGGCCGAATTCGTAAAAAAATCGTGCTAATAAAGGCGAAAAGTGCAAAAAGGCAAATAAATCCAGGGGTCTAGGGTAAGGTCCTGACTTGGATTGATAGTTTTATAAGCGAAAGGAAGCAAATAGTTAAGGTCGAAGGATCTTTTAGCGGCATGTATGATGTCAAGTCAGGTGTTCCGCAAGGTTCAATTTTAGGTCCGCTCTTGTTTATTCTCTTTATTGCTCCTCTCCAGAATTTTAGAACAAAAGCCAGTATTTCTTCATATGCTGATGACACAAAATTAGTTTGTGGAAGGAATGGGCAGGACTCGAAATGTTTAGTTGAGGACTTGGAGAAGGTCTACTCTTGGGTTGGCGAGAGTAACATAGCATTGAACGGGATGAAATTCCGCACAATGACGTATGGGGCGTCAAAATTAGATGTTCCTCTCAAAGACAATGGAGATTGTGATATTGAGCAGGTATCGCCCATAAGAGATTTGGGAGTTGTCGTCCAAGATGATGGAAAGTTTGATGAGCATATCCAGTTGAAAGTGGGGAAGGCATTTCAAACGTGCGGCTGGATCTATCGCACTTTCAAGTCCAGAGATAGTATTACGATGCTAACTCTGTACAAGTCGATTGTCCAGCCGCATCTTGAATATGCCTCACCCGTTTGGGCTCCAATGAGTTCAGCAGGTTTGCAAAAGGTCGAGCAGGTCCAAAGATGTTTTACTAGGAACATCACAGGAATGAGAGAGCTCTCGTATTGGGAGAGGCTCCAGAAGTTAGGGTTGTACAGTACTCAGAGAAGGTATAAAAGGTATCTGATACTGTATGTTTTCAAGAGCATTCATGGGCTCTGTCGTAACCCAGGATTTGAGGTCAGTTGTAGCGATCGTAGAGGTTTTACGTGCGTTCTGAGAGCACCTCCAAATCCAAGGGAATCCAGGGTGAGTCTCGCCCGGCCAGCGAAGCCAGCCATCACATCGTCCAAGTTTTTCCGATAGGCAATCTTATGTCCGGAATCAGAATGGTTCTCCGTCTGTGGGTGTGAATTAACGTCTAAAAATTTCCTTGAGAAAGGTCGGGGAGGAGAATCGAACCTGGGACCTCTCTCACATCAGGAAACTGCGCTAACCATGACACCACGTCTCCTCCCTAAATTATGTTTATTAATCGATGAAAAGCCATCATTTTTTTTCAATTATGTATTTTTGGCAACGCTTAGATCTCAAACAGGTTAGGGTTTTAGGGGAGGAGACGTGGTGTCGTGGTTAGCGCAGTTTCCTATAGTGAGAGAGGTCCCAGGTTTGATTCTCCTTCCCGACCTTTCTCAAGGAAACTTTTAGACGTTAATCCACACCCACAGACGGAGAACCATTCTGATACCGGACTTGAAATTGCCTATCGGAAATGATTTGGACGATGTGATGGCTGGCTTCGCTGGCCGGGCGAGGCTCAACCCTCCGACCCTAGCACCAACAATCCAAAAAAAAACAAATGGAACTAGTGATGGGGGGCAAGCAAGAGATTGGGCAAGCTGTACTGGCACAGCGCTTGGGCTTGCTGAAGCTTGGCATAGCTTGGGTGTTTGTACAAGTACTTTTCCCAGCTAACAGGTTTGCCAAATTTGCAATGAACGAAGAATAAACTTGCCATCCGAATTTCACTAAACCAGGCTGATTCAGCTAAATAGGGCCCATACCTTTGAAAGGATGTATTTTTAAGAAAATTACACACTTCAATTCTCTCACATGGGGAAATGCAAAATATTTCGAGAATACCAAAAAAAGATTTGGAATTCTACTTTTTCATGCCGGCAACTCTGAGTAAACGAGATTGTTCTGGAAGTGTGACTTCTAAATCTCGGTCTTGATTAGCCTCAAAAGTGCATTCATGTGTGGCCTAGAACCGAAACAAAAAAACCATGGTTTTTTTAAGGTTAAATTACCTTAAAAACCTTAAATTATTAAGGTCAAAAGATCATCGAAAATGCAACTTGACATTTTTCCTTCTAAGTCACACTGCAAGTATCGAGCAAGTGCCGGCAACTGCATCTTCCAATGTTCCTTGAGCTTGCCAAGTGTATTGTTGTATTGCCCAAGTAATGCTTGTCAACAACTTGTTCTTGGGTGTCTGTGATGACTCATTACTTGCCCAAGTCACATCACTAAATGGAACAAAAGAGTTTAATTTCCGCTGATCGGAAGTGACTGATTTGTCAGTAGAAGCAAGTTGCATAAACTAAGAAACGCAAATGCGCTATAGGAACTAAAAATACTCAGTCATTTGCTTTCTCATATGTAGCAAGAAAAGTGGCTAGTAAGATTTACAATAACTGCATGATGATTTCAAGTGCATTTTATGGATTATCGAGAATTTATTTTAGAAAATTTCGTTTTTAGTCACCCAAGTTGTATAGTTTGAATGGCGGGATTTATTTGAAACAACTCGTAACATTTTATTAATGTTCATTTTTGTCCTGAAAATGGCCCATTGGGGAATTTATTGTTTTCAGGTTCGAGACCGGGATATATTCAGCTTTTCGAATTTACAAAGCCTTCCTCTGGGGATGGCCTTAAATCTCAGAAAGTCGGAAAAATCACCGTGAGCACCGACCAAGCTCCAGACCATCCGACTCTAGCTGAACACTAGGGTTTCACGTATTAATCTGAATTTTGAAAATTCCGATTAAGCCTTAATCCAACAGGATTAAAGGCGGGCCATTATCTAGAGTTCCAAAGTTTAGAAAGAAGTTGTTCAGAAGGAGTTGTTAGATTTCAAATAGACTTCGACGTACTTCAAACCGATCAGGCGTAGCTGGCTTCCAAAACAAATTGGATGTGGTCCAAGCAAAGATTAGGGCCTCCATTGATTCCGATCAGTTAGAGAAGGAACGTAGAGTGACCCAAGAGGTTAAGAGTAATCCAAAAGCGTTTTTCTCTTTTGCAAACACAAAGAGAAAAATGAAATATCCTGTAGGACCTTTTGAGATTGATGGCGAAACCGTTAATGCTAATGAAGTTATGGCCATCATGCTTGGAGATCAGTTCTCAAGTGTATTTTCGATTCCAAAAAGGGTAAGAAAAGCAGCCATGACGACAGTAATTTTGTTGATGAGGCTGGCATTGATGGTCAGGATAATCGATTGGAGGATCTGGTAGTCACAGATCAAGATGCTTTTGAGGCCATCAAGAGCTTAAAGCTCTCGAGTTCTCCTGGACCTGATGGTGTGACATCTCAGTTTCTGATGAAATGCTCGCAGATTCTTGTTCCTTTTTTCTCCTACTTGATGCGTCGCATCTTAGATCAGGGCAAGTTTCCCGCTTGTCTAAAGGTACGTAGCTCATGTCGTTTCATTTGAGAAATAATCGAGATAAGTCACTCCCTAGTAATTTTAGACTCATTTCTCTGACTTCCAGTATTGCAAAGATCTTTGAGAAGATCACGAAGTCCAAGCTTGTTGAGTATTTGGAAGCCCATGATATCATTACCCCAGGGCAGCATGGGTTTCGAGCCCATTTTAGTACAGTCACCCAATTGGTTGACCAGAGATCATTGAGGGGCTTGAAAGACACGAGTCAGTTGCCGTTGTCCATCTTGTCTTTGCCAACGAGTTATTGTTGGCAGGTCTCAGACCTGGGTCTAATTAGTAATTGAATTAAAATTAATTAATTGAATTAAAATTAATTAATTGAATTAACAATTACTTTAATTGAATTAATAATTGAATTGAAATTTTCGACAAGCTATTTCTAATTTAATTTAATTACTTTTTCGGACTAATTGTCAATTATTAATTGACTTTTTTCAATTACTTTTTGGACATTATTTGATCGGTTTTCGACCAAAAACTCAATTTTTTCATGATCAATTTCACCTCTATTTCTCTAACTATTTTTGAACATTTTTTACAATTTTGAAGAAAAAAGTTTTAAGTTTTTTAAGTAAGTAGCGTGGCTTCACTGGGTTTTAATTAATAGATTTTTTTCATCCTTGCCCCGCCTATTTCCTGGACGCGTTTTTATGAAAAGATGGCTGAATTTTAATTTCTTAAATTGCGTTAATCCAGGATTACGAGTTTGGCGTCCTGTTTTCTCAGTAGATATCTTCAATGGATATCCTTTTGGTCAGTTGTAATTGGAAGACCATAGAGTCAACACAATTAAAAAGTTCAAAACCTAAAAAGACCCTTAAAAATGTCAAAAAAGAAACTAAAACTGGGTTCGACTGGAATATTATCCTGGAGGTGAGGGAAGATGTTTATCATCTGCTTCAGTGCTCCCAAACTTATGATGCTACTAACAATAGATTGACCCAAGAACAAAGAAGCTTTGAAAACAAATGGTTACTTCAGTCAGACTTTTGATGAAAGAATTGAAACAATCACGAAAAATATCAGCACTGTGAAAAAAACTTTTGATGAAAACGTTGATGCAATAATGAAGCAAATCAATACCTTGAGCATGCAAAACAAATTGATTCTATCCCAAAACAAGGAGCTAGATGAAAGACTCAGAAAAATTGAAGACATGAACACAAAGGACATTGTAGAAAAAGTAGATAGAAGTGAACAATGCTTCAATCTATGTCTGCTTTGAATAAAGAAAAATAAACGAAAATTTCAAAGGAAATCCGAAAAATTAACGATTAATTGAATTTTAATTAATTACTTTTAAAATTACTCAATTAAGTAATTGAATTAAAATCGTCAATTATTATTTACTAATTTAATTAAATACTAGTATTTCAAAGTAATTGTAATTGTAATTGATTAATATTTTTGTTTAATTGACCCAGGTCTGGCAGGTCTGTACAATCCTTGAATAGTGGGTTGATCAGGAATAGTATTCAAAAATTATTCTAATCCTGCCTAAAATGCTGTTAAAGGATCAGCTCCTACATATTCATATATTATACATTATACATATTGAGGAAAATGGTGGCCAATACTGACGAACCTTCACCGGCCTGCGGGTTGTGTGAAAAGGCAATCGCAAGCGAGACCAAGATCATCGTCTGCTATGGATGTGAAAGGCCTTTCCACCAAGTGACAATTTGCTCAGGAATCCCTAAGTCAGCATTGCCCTACGTTTTGGGTATTAGAATGTGGTTCTGTAAAAACTGTGAACTACCTTGTTCCAAAATGTTCCAGGGACTCTCTGAGGTCCGAAAACGGTTAGACAACGCTGAAGAGATCATTGGAGGTCTAGAAACGAGGCTTAAAAACCTTGAAGATCTTCCAATGTCTGGCGTAGATATAATCACGGAACTTCGATTGAGAGAAGAGAAAAAGATGAACGTCGTAATCAAGGGAATTCCCGAAGTCCTTGACGGAAATCCAGAAGCTCGCAAAAAGTCAGACCTGAAAACTGTGGAAGACCTCATGGTGGCCCTAGACGTACACTGTGCAGCATCCGATATTCGATTTGTGTATCGTATTGGTAAGAAGGAAAGTCATTCCACCAACGGAAAACCACGAATGATCATGGTTGGACTTAACGACTCAAGACTTCGTGAAAATGTTCTTCGAAACGCCCATTTGGCAAGAAAGATACCTGCATTGAAACATGTGTATGTGGACCCAGACTTGACCAAGGCTCAAATTCAAGATGATAATGAAATGCGAAAGGAAGCTGCAAAGAGATCGGAGTCGGGAAACGAAATTTGGGAAGTCAAGGGAATAAGAGGGGCAGGAAGACTGGCCAGACTCCGAAATTAACCCTACAAATTCTTTACTTCAACGCTCGGTCACTGATAAACAAGCTTCAAGAATTCAAAATCAGAATGACCATAGATAAGCCAGACCTCATTTGTATAACTGAGACATGGACTCATTTACACATAGGTTATAACGAACTGGAAGTTCCAGGTTACACGATTGTCAGTAGGAGTGATCGAACTGATACGACAAATGGCAGGGGAGGTGGTCTTTTAATCTATGCAAAAAATGGCATAGTAGCTCATAACAAGATACTGACAAGTAATTTCAAGCAAGTGTGTGCTGTATCGTGTACGAACAAACAAGGTCAGTCTGTCCACATTTTTCTGGTGTACCGTCCTCCGAGCTCGTCGGCAGAGAACAATAGTGAATTAATTAAACTCGTCCAGAATCTCCCGCCGAACACAGTTCTTTTGGGAGATTTTAATTATCCTGATATTGACTGGAACAGCCTTGAAGGACCTACATATTCAGCAGAGTTTGTTGACGCTTGCCAGTCGTCATTTCTGGAACAACTTGTTCACTTTTCAACGCATTGTGATGGGAACACTCTCGATCTTGTCCTCACAAATGTGCCAGAGAAGATAATTGCTATTGAAGACAGCCCTCCTCTATCTAATAGTGACCACAGCTCTGTGGGAGTATCAATGGAGTTTCATGTACGTGCAGTCAAATCCAAACTGAGGGTGAGAAATTATGCGAGTGCAGACTGGGAGACGATCAAGTTAACGCTTGGTAGTGGAACGTGGGACGAAATACATAATGAAACCGTAGAAGATCAATGGGAGTATCTTGTTTCAAAGATCGACGAAGCATATGCTTACATCCCAACAAGAGCGCGGCATAATCGCAACGACCCACAATGGATGACCGAGAACCTTCGGCGGTTAATCCACAGAAAGAAGCGCGCGTATCAAACAATGAAAAGAATTCCCAGCAATGAGACGTCTGGGCAGTTCATCAAATTACAAAGAGAAGTTAAGTATTCAGTTCGGAAAGCTAAAGAGAACTTCGAAGCTTGCCTTGCCAAAAATGTGAAGTCAAATCCCAAAAAGTTCTTCAAGTACCTGAACACAAAAGTCGGGGCCTCAAGTATTGGACCTCTTGTTGATCAAGACGGGTCGACGCTTGGTACAGACCAGGATCAAGCCAGTGAACTCAATAGGTACTTCGCCACAACATTTCGGCATCCTTCTACGTGTAGTTCTCGCTCATTTTTGCGGAACCTAGAGCCTTTGAACCCAGCTATTAAAGACCTCAACATAACCACATCTAACATACAGATTGCAATCGAGAAATTAGATTGGGACTCCTCACCAGGACCGGACAACATCAGCTCTCGGTTCATAAAAACTGTAGCATCATCCTTACTAGTTCCCCTGAAACAGTTGTTTCAAAAGAGCATTGAATCGGGGATCGTCCCACATGGATGGAAAGTCTCAAATGTCACACCAATTCATAAATCGGGTCCAAAGTCGGAGGCACAAAATTACAGGCCTATCTCTCTAACGAGTACAATAGGCAAGTTACTCGAGTCGATAATCAAGGACCATATTTATGCCTACATTCAAGAATTCGAAGTCATTCCCCCGAGTCAACATGGATTCATGCCAACGAGAAGTTGCACCTCAAATCTTATTGACTTCTTTGACAGGATCACCCATTTCGTGGATCAAGGGAACCCTGTGGACATTATTTACTTTGACTTTCGAAAGGCATTTGATTTGGTTCCACACCGCACCCTTGTCAACAAACTGTACAATTTGGGAATCCGTGGTACCATTTTACGATGGGTCGAAAGCTGGCTAAGTAATCGTAAACAGCGAGTAGTGCTTAATGGGGAACTATCCGAATGGAAGGATGTGACAAGTGGTATTGTGCAAGGCAGTGTTTTGGGACCTATTTTATTCCTTCTGTTTGTTTTTGATCTACCAACTTGTATCGACAAAGCCACCATCATTGGTTCATATGCAGATGATACCAAAATCGGAAGGGCAATTCTCTCAGTCGAAGATAGTGCCCTACTTCAGAAAGATGTGGACGCCCTTGCCAAATGGGCAACACTCCACGAGATGATGTTCAACATCGAAAAGTGCAAAGTACTACATGTTGGGAGTAATAACCCACGGTTCTCTTACCGAGTTGGTGGAATTGAAATTGAGTCTGTGGAAAGCCAACGAGACCTCGGAGTGCATATCCATCAAAGTTTGAAACCCTCCTTACACATCGGAATTATCGCTCGAAAGGCTAATTCCTTGCTTGGCCAAATAAAAAGGACGTTCTCAGTCCGGACTCCTGAAGTGCTTGTTGGCCTTTACAAATCATATGTACGCCCGCACCTAGAATTCGCCGTTCAAGCGTGGAACCCGTGGCTGAGAAAAGACTGTGAACTTCTCGAGAAGGTACAACGACGAATGGTTCGAATGATAAGTGGATTGACGGGAACTTACGAGGACAGATTACGCGAGATTGGTCTCACCACTCTGGAAGAACGGCGCACGAGGGGAGATGCCATTTTATTGTTTAAGATATTACACGGTCTGGATCATATCGCCCCAAACCGATTCTATTGTCCAATCGAGCATTCAATTCAAACTCGAAGCCAATCAAGAGGAAATCTAGTCCAGCCATTATCAAGGTTAGACTTGAGGAAACATTTCTTTAGCGTCCGGTCCATTCAAATCTGGAACGGTCTCCCATCAAATATACGAGAAAGCCAAAGTATCAACGAATTCAAATCGCTATATGACTCCTTTACATACAAATGATTTTACCAGATGATTCTTGTTATTATTGCTGTTGTTTTGATTATTTTTGTACGATTCGTGTTTTTATATTTTAATTTTTTATTTTTTTTTTTATATATTTTACCCAAATGTCCATTATATCTTCGAAATGACCAACTCTGGTCCCTGAAGATCAATATAACTTTATATCACTTTATATTCCCGACGAAGACTCATGGGCAACAAATTGAACAATGAAGAAGCCCAATAAAGAAGAGAGGAGGACTTCATTGTTCGAACTAGCCTTGATTCCTTTGGATTTGGAGATGCTCTCAGAACGCACGTAAATCCTCTACGATCGCTACAACTGACCTCAAATCCTGGGTTACGACAGAGCCCATGAACGCTCTTGAAAATATACAGTATCAGATACCTTTCATCCCTTTCATACCTTTGTGGCGTCGCCTATGAGATCGTCACTCACTAATTAATTGAATTTGTAACCAGCACTTTTACTAGTGCGTTCAACGTCTACGTAAAAGATATCGATTTGTATGTTGGATTCTGGTTTAAATTTTCCATGCGGAAACATGATCAAAAAAACTCTTTCTTGAATTATTAGCCTCCCGCATTATTCATTGGCTGGACGCTAAACCTTCTCTGAAAACTGTACAACCCTAACTTTTGGAGTCTCTCCCAGTATGAAAGCTCTCTCATTTCTGTGATGTTCCTTGTGAAACATCCTTGGACCTGTTTGACCTTTTGCAAACCTACCAAACTCATTGGAGCCCAAATGGGTAAGGCACATGCCAGATGCGGTTGAACAATCGACTTGTACAGAGGTAGAATTGCAACACTATCTCTGGACTTAAAATTGCGATAGATCCAGCCGCACGTTTGAAATGTCTTCCCCACTTTCAACTGGATATGCTCATCGAACTTTCCATCATCTTGGATGACAACTCTTAAATCTTTCATGGACAATACCAGCTCAATATCACAAACTCCCTTGTCTTTGAGCTGAACATCTAATTTTGACGCCCCATACGGCATTGTGCGAAATTTCATCCCGTTTAAAGCCATGTTACTCTTAGTAACCCAATAGTAGACTTTCTCCAAGTATCAACTAAACTATTGGGGTCCTGACCATTCCTTCAACAAACTAATTTTGTGGCATCAGCAGATGAAGAAGTACTGGATTTTCTACTAAAATTCTGAAGACGACCTAAAATGGAACCTCGTGGAACACCTGACTTGACATCATACATGCCACTAAATGACCCTTCAACCTTAACCATTTGCTTCCTATTACTCATGAAACTATCAATCCAATTCAGGACCTTGCCCCGGATCCCAGGGCCTTGGCAAAGTCAAGATAGACCACATCAACTGACTTGTGATTTTGAGCCCGTCAATTATCTGCCCAATGTGGGGTGACTGTCCTAAAATGAGTTTGAGACCCATGCAGTCCAGAGGGAATCATTATTCCCCCTCTGCCCCTTCCCCTTCCCCTCTGGACATCCACATTCCGTCTGCCTTCCGACGAACACGTCAGGATGTTAAAATGACAACCACATGAAGGATTGCTCTTGTTCTTTATACTTTATTTTACTACTTTTTCTTATTTTTTTACTCATTGTACTTTATTCCATCCATTTGGAAAAGTATAGTTGGGCAATCTTTGCAAAAACATCGTCACTGGAGTAATAGCTCTCCATCCACCAAGCCATGGATTGCTTTTCCATTTGTATTGATTGATGCAAATACCTGTCAATTACCAGTTAGAGTACAGAGCAATAGTGATGGACCGAAAGCGCTTTCGGCCGAAATTTCGGTTTCGGTTTCGGTTATGCCTACCGAAACCGAAAGCAGACAAGCAATATGTAAAATGGAGTTTGACGACAAAATTTAAAAAAAAATGGTCCAAAAACCTCTGAAATTTAATTTTTCCGATTTTTCAAAATTTGCGACTACCCAACATCGAACACATGAGCATTCTAATTTTTAAGGCAGATTTTGCATTTGAACAATTTTGTAATCAGCTGCTTTCGGTTTCGGTTTCGGTTTCGGTTAAGCCCTCTTTCGGCCGAAACTTTCGGTTTCGGTTATGAGCCCTTTCGGTCCATCACTACAAAGCAATCTAAGTAACGTTTTTTAGACTCCAACTGAATTGTGCTTGTTTATTTTTGAACTTGAAAGGTCTGGTGAAAGCAATTTGTTTTGGGAGAAAACCCTGTTAGATTACAAGTATTAAAAAAGATTATGGCTTAGGTGTGAACTGTGGGACAAAAATGCATAGTGCATCAATTTGATGTCAAATGAAATCGTGATGCCTTATTGCCAACTTGATCTTTCTGTTCTGTTAGAAGAAATAAGATTTAGAAAGCAATTTGCAATCATTAAATGAAAATGCGTCAATTCCATGAAAAAGATGTAGAATGAAATTCTATTACATTAACTTTTATTTGCAAAAACAAATCGACGATTTTTGGGGCAAAAATAGGTTTGACTAGAGCACAGATTACGGTCATACAATTGCGACATCTAGTGGATTTTATGCGGCAACAGCTCGCAGTTCCCATGATGCACATATTTTTGAAGATTGCAACGGTCAATCATCAGTTTTGGACAAACTAAAGTGCCTCAAATGTTGACTGAGTGTTGTTGATGAACCTGTGGTGGTGTTTGGTTGAAATTATTGGTAAAATCCCTTTCAAATTGGCATGGGAACCTGACTACTGAAAAGGTAATTCAGGCATGATCTATGCCAAAATTCATCAGAAAAACACTTAAGGTTTTGGTAAGGTTTTTATTTGGAGTTCCACCATCAACATTTTAGGTACTGAAGTTTGTCCAAGAAAGATGAATGACCGTTGCAATCTTCAAAAATATGTGTAACGTGGGAACTGCGAGCTGTTGCCGCATGAAATCCGCTAGATGGCGCACTTAATGACCGTACTCTGTTATTATAGGTTTGACCAGGAACCACTGTACATCAGGAAGAATTTCAAAAATACACACTGGGTCCGATCATTGTACTTAAATGTGAGGTTTTTGCAACAAATGCATTGTTCCGTTGATTTTTCATTGTACTAATCGGACCCAGTGTGTATTTTGAAAGTAATCCTGGCTTAAGCCATCCTTGGTTTGACTTATCCGTTATCACCAGGGCCCGGAAAATTTTTTTTAAATATAAAATATTTTAAAAATATTTATACATTCTTCGTCGATTTTTTTATATATTCTGGCTTTTTCATTGAAAAAATAAATATATTCTCAAATATTTGAGTCAGAAAAAATATTTCAAGCAAAATTGAATAAAATAAATGAACGACCAATGCTCAAGAGGGCATACCAAAACTGCACCAAAATTACAAAACCTCTGCAAAATGGCATTTGTACTAAGATAATAGACATTCACAACCAAAACTACTGTCATCCATGAAAAAACTGCGCCATCTATTGTTGCAAATTGTAATTTTTTTTTGAATCAATTACATTCAAGTATGCCTCTAAAAACGGCCAAATGCATCCAATTTACCAGGGACAAATTTGGAAAATCGGTGCACTCAGACAAAAATACCGAAAAATGGCCTTTTCAAAAATATTTATTCTTAAATATTCGGCTTTTTTCCAAATATTTTGGCCTTTTGAAGAAAATATTTATTGGATCAATAATGGATCTTTTCTCACTTTTTCACAAATATTTTTCCGGGCCCTAGTTATCACTTTTCACAAAATAATCAAAAATCCCGCAAATTCTGGAAAATCCCGCTTTGTCTCGTCCTAATTAAACCAGCTCTTGTCGTCATAGTATTAAATCTTAAGGTTGGGTGATTATATCTCAGACAAACCTATTTCAAGCTTTTATTACCTACCCTAGCGTCTCTAACCTACAGACGCTCTACTCTAACCTAACCTAACCTACGTAATCTAACTTATGTGGCCTAACCTAACCAATATTGGAACCTTTCTTACACTACTCGTGAGATTTGCTTGAAAGTCTGCGACATTCCAGGCGTGAATTTCATCCTATCAAACGAGAACTTTGAATAAGTTTTCAAGAGAGTTCGATGGACAGGCTTCAACTTGAAAATAGTTGGGAATTTTTGTTCTGTAAAAAAAGATGTTTTATTGTCTGTGAACTTTTTGATTCACCCTCGTACTTCAAATTCTAACTCATTTCAATTAACTTTGTTTTATATGTAGGGCTGGACAAACAATGGATATAAAAATGCAAAAGAAAATGCAAAAAGTGTCAAAAACTAGTGACAGTTACCTTATTACAGCACCAAACATCAAGTGGTTTCGTGAAGGGCTCTAAAAATGTAGTATTTCAGCGATTGCCAAGACGAGACGATTAGACGGCCGAAATTTTGAAAAAAACTTCAAGCTTCAGACGAAGCATTATGAAGAAAAAAGTTGAAATATTTTTTTTCCCTTTATTTACGTCTGACCCAAATTGAAACACGACCTACTAACCTCAAAAAATTTCAAGTCACATTTTAGAGGATTGTAATGGCCGTAATAATGAACAAGAGAATACAAATACGTAGAAGCAACAAATCATCTCCTCGTGTACCCTCAGGAAATAAGCTGACTCTTTTACTTTTCTCAACCCTGCAATCTATTTTTGAGATCATCCTTAAGATTGTCTCAATCTTGTTTCCATGCAGTTCATCTGCATCTTTGGGCTCTTTTCTTCCTTTACACATGTACGTACTATGCATGGCATAGTAAACTCGCAAAAGATTTCACCTGAACCATAGTACATTTTCATCCTACCCATACTTAAGGATCTCTTGAATGATCGTGACTCTACCATTGAGGTCTATTAAATACTAGAGGGAGTGTAATTATAAAAAAGTGTCTCCCGTCGCCATTTGTTGAGCGGACAAAATTGCAGGAACATTTGAAATGTGTGACCAAGCAAATGACAACCATGCAATTGATGAATCAAAGGTGGGATTGAGTAATGTTTTTGGGCCATTTTTTGCAATTGCTAGTGGTCACTTTCTTGAAAGAACCAAAGACGTCACTAAGTGACCATGCCTTAGATTTGAATACTACAACAAGGATTTTTTTGCCAATACATAGATTGAATAAGTCACTGATAGGAAGAACATAAATTTAAGCTTTTGCATTAAGTGGGGTTAATCCAATACATAAATGGACAAGGACTAACATGTGGCTTCAAGAACGAGTTTTTAAAAGTTGATCTTGATTCACAAGTTTGGTCACACCTACTGTCCGCTCAACAGTTGTGAGGGCGACATTTTTCTCACAAATTCAACACATTCCGCCCCTTTTGCCGAATCAACCTGAGTAAAGCTTTCACGCTATCTAGTGGTTAATAAACGATCTATGGATTCTACAGACGTTACTTGACCAGCTTCTAATGTCTGATCAATCTTTGTTAATTTCTTAAACCAGAAATATTACTTTTGTCGAAACCTACGTACTTTTTGAGAAAAAAAAAAAAAAAAAACTAAGGATGGAATGACCTTCTTAGAGTGTGTATGGAACGATGTTTTAGTTACATCCGAATATTTTCCGTTGAAACATACGCATTTTTGGTAACAAATGGGCAATGCAAAGATATACATACAAAGGCGTTAAATATGGAATATCCTGTGAAAAAAGACAAATTATCTGTTTTTAAGTCCTCATGGTATTTTGTCGTCGCGAGTATCGAAACGGTAGATTTGAACCACAAAAGCACCGTATTGTTTTTTAACTACAAAGTATTTATTTCATTACCAAAGCACAATCAAATTACGACAAATGTACACTCTCACCATTGAGAAATAATAGAAGATAAGAGCAACACAACCAACGAAGCCAAAGGAGCTGAAGAACCGCTCACAACATCCACAGTCACCTAAAGAAAGCATCATTCATCTCAATCAAAGTTTACATTCTTTTAAAAATAAACCTAAAACCTACCATCGCCTCTTGGTCATCGTTTTCTCTTTCAAAATAACTCCCTTGATCAGCTTTACAGATCAGATTGAAGTTGAAGAAATGGTATCTTCTCTTGTTTGTTTCGCACGCGTAGTCATCAATGTCATATCTGGTGCAGAGATCCTCCAGAGTTGGTTGAAACACAATGGTTTCCTCAACATATTCGCCCAAAACACTGTCTTTTCCGGGTCGAAGTCGACGTTGGATGTCACTTTCGGAAATTTCATTCCGATCGTCGTTAATAAACCTGCAATTTGATCGAAAACAGACTGTTAGTTTAGCGTTTGGTTGGTATTTTCCTGTTGACATGAGTATTTTTTTCAATATTTTTACCAGCTTGCCAAACAATTTTGTGTTTACCAGTGAATTTTGAGAAACGGATCAACAAAAACCATGTCCTTAGCTTGGAAACGGTTGATCTTAAAACAATCTAAAACATACATGAGTTTGCATTCTCTTTTTGTCGCCATATTTTCGATTTGTCCAAAGTTTGGAGGGAGAAAATTGTGGAAGTCATGACATTTCTGTTGAAAAAAAGACTCTTTATAGAGAAAAACCGTCATCGTTTATTTATTGAACTTGGGATGAAATAACTTTTCTAACTCTTCAAACCCAGTGTTTGTCCACTCATATTCAATAAATGTGAGGATCATTTATAGTTTCAATCACGAGTTATAGATGATATAGCTATTTTTGCAGTTTCTTTTGAAGCACGTGGAACAGTTTTTGTTTAAATTTAGGCATTTCGTCATAAAAAAAGAGCATCGTAAGTCTTTTGGGAGTAATTCTCAAGTGCTTTATAACGACAAAAAATAATCACATTACTTTCTTTGATACCATTACCATCTATTAAGGTTGAAGGTATCTAGGTAACAATAAATTGACATTATACATATTTTCTTAAAACTTATTGAAAAATGCATTAAAACGCATAAAAAGGTACTCTTCACCTGATCCAAAATCAGTCTCTGCACGAGAATGACTAGTAAAGTTCTACTTCCCTTTTTTGTTTTATTTATCGCTTACTTATTTACTTACTAACATACAGTATTGAGTTACAATCAAAGCTGCTAGCATGAATATTATCCGTCAGCACCTACATTGTACAATCTTACATCAAAAGTTACCAGCGTAAATACAACTTTCATATTCGCCCAAACATCCATTCTTTTTTAATCAGCCAAGAAAACATCAAATTAAAAAGCCTTTGTTCATTTTTGTACAACAATCTTGCGTTCGTTCTCTTTGCCCTCTCGATCATCTTGACTGTGCTGAACTGAAGTTTTCCTCCTTAACCCTAAACCATCTTCAAGACCTTGTCAAACCTGTGGGAATGTTGCCAGGTACTTTTGTCATGTTCTTTACAAAGGTTAAAGACACATACATACACTCTTTAGAGTTTTTCTTGTTATCCTCAAGTGACCTTGGAGCTTTTCCAAGTGTTTAGCATGGCTTTTGTTTCGCATTAGCCAGTTGTTTGTCAAACGGTGAAGAGAGTTGAGCTTCTCGTCTTTTAAAGTGTTTGACTCTCTCCTAGGAAAGTCCTATTTGGCCTTGTTCAAAGGCCCTGACAGGTACTAAAAG
This sequence comes from Tigriopus japonicus, assembly GCA_010645155.1. Classification (NCBI taxonomy): domain Eukaryota; kingdom Metazoa; phylum Arthropoda; class Copepoda; order Harpacticoida; family Harpacticidae; genus Tigriopus; species Tigriopus japonicus. Next base: position 165,495 of record JAAGOF010000088.1, on the reverse strand, counting down.
AGCCTTCATTCAGCTGATTTTCTGAATCAAAATGAAGATCGAGCCCGGACAAGTAATCTTACGATCCGAACCGTTTTGTGCTATCCTGGAAGGCCAAGCTATCCAAAGCCATTGCTCATTCTGTTTCTTTCGCATTGAGAGCGATGAATTGCTCAAATGTTCCGGTTGTCTCCTGACTCGTTACTGTGATGAAGAGTGCAAACTGCAGGATTTCGAGACGCATCAAGATGAGTGCTCGATCTTGGCAGAGAATCGTGATATTTGTGATAGTGTTCGAATGATGGTGAAGCTTATCTTGAAACTGGATCGAAACAAAGAGTGCGGAGTTGACAATGCCGAAGTGTATTCCGGAGGAACGCGGTCATTTGAAGATCTCATGAGGTATTTTGATCGATGTGACTTTCCCACAAAAGCTTACTTACGTATTTCATGAGGTGCAAACGATGGACAAGTTCGAGAGTTCAAATGGAAGAGAAGAAAACGATGTGTTTTTTGGCTTGTAATTCATTCAGTTGTTGGGGGTTACTCAGATGAGTTCTTCAGGACGAATTTCAAAAATTTTGAATCTGTTATAGGTTGGTCAAAGTAGGAATTCACTCCGAAACCGAATTTTGTTGCTAACAGGAAAAAGCAAGAATTATTAAACTATAAATTTCGGCCCTGACAACGGCCTTCACTGCAATATAGATGGTCTTATTCTTTATTGTCGGCACAATAACGGTTAGAAGAGGCACTCGTATTTCTAGTGTTACAATATATGGTAGAAGGAACCACTGAATTTCTCTGGACTGAGAGGTAAACGATAAGAATTATGATTTCCAATTGGATTGAATAAATTTCTGTGTTCTGAAATTGAGACAACGCTTGTGTTGGATAGACTACGTATTTCAATTTTTAGCTCAATTAGCTGTTGGCCTCAAAACTCAGTACAGAATACTAAAGCAAATGAATGAGCGAGCCCTCTTCTGGTGATTTTTTTACTACAAAAGGGCGAGCTCATCCATTTTATGCTCTCCTAAGTAGATAAGTTTGAGAAGGGATAACTTTTAACTTAGCCGTTTGATTGAGTTGAAAATTGAAATACGTAGACTAACCCATACAAACTAGGTGTTATTTGCACGAAAACACAATTGTTCAGATCCTGCTCAAAATCACAATTCTTCTAGTTAGCTACCCACTCCTGATTGGCTAATCACGACTGTTTTGGAGTTTTAAAGAAGAGGTCGTAAGGTAGTTTCAGAGCAATTTAGATCGAAATACAATTGTATCTTGGATCTATTTTTACAAATTCTCATGTGTAATGACAAGATCAATGGTTGTGATGGATTCAAAATAAGCTCTACCTGCTCTCATGAATTTTTCCTGTAATTCGAGTATTTCCAACCTCCGGGTAATTCCACGACCCCAATTTCTTAGGATGAGTTCGCTTTTCGCTTACGAAAGGTACGTTTTTTCATTTCAGTCATAAAGAGCATCTTTCTCAAAGAGGGGAGAACTTTACCCTGATCAAGAAGTTCCATCAAGTTATGACTCGACTTTTAGGCCCCAAGTGCCCAAAGTTTGAAACGTTTTTGGAGATTTATGGGCGTCTGATCATCAATGGTTTCGAAATCTGTGACGGCAATCAGGAAAATTTGCAGTTCATCAAAAAATGAAATCTAATAGAAGAACTTGAACCAAATAGGCATAGGCACACACAGGGTTGGCTTAAATGTTGCAAGAAGGATTTAAAGCGATCACAATTATTCCTTCCAAAAAGAGAGGAAAATCCTCCTTTTTGCAATTTGATTCTATAAGGCATTTTAGATGTTAATTTTTGATTTATGAGTCACATGAGAAAGCAATTTCATTCTATCGGCTCTGGAAAAAAAATGTTTCGAGGATTTATTGCAAAACAAAAAAAAAACTTGTTAATCTTTTTCTTAAATATGTAAACACTATCCTTTTAAAACAGTTATTATCCTGATCTATTTTAAAACTTGAACTCTTTTTCATTTTTCAAAGCTTAGTGAAATTAAGCAATCAAAAAAGACGCAAAATGTGATTACAAAGCACTCAATATTCGCTGCTATTTAACGGGTCTTTCGTGGCCGTGTTTATTTTTCGTAAGGTGGCGCCACTTCTTGACTAGGTTAATCAATTACAGAAATCCGAGTTGGTTGGAAATCAAACCAAAGCTCACAAAAATAAATCAAATTTGGCATCCTGTTTTGCTTGTTGCCCTTACGATTGGAAAATTAGAGCAATAATAACATAATTGTGCGAAAATCAACAGATCAAAAAATCTAAAAATTATTACGACCTCCTTTGGCTTTTGGTAATCAAATTCCTTTCCGAAGGTTGCAATATTTCTCGAAACACAATCTCTCCGAATCCCTTATTGCATTTATCGTTCTCCAAACCTTGTCCTCTATTTCAAAACTAAGAAAGTCAATCAAGCAAGTTGTTTTGAAAAACATCTTTCACGATTTCCGTTCCTTTTCGTCGGTTTCTATCCAATCAAAAGATGAGAAGCTCAACGAAACTACGTAGTACATACAACTTGTCATCCACCACGACAGATGGTATTAGAATTTTTTTTGATGAACCGATTCCATACAGAGTATCAAAGGCTGGGGTCTATATTTGGCCCCATCAATTTTGGACCACTCGTGTGTTCCCAATGCCACGGTCTCGTTCTTGGGACGAACAATATTTGTGAGGACATTGGTGGAAATAGAGAGTCCTCTCAAGTGGAACGAGGTCAGAATTTCATACATCGATCTCATGGAAACCGCTGAGATGAGACAAAGAAAGCTTTTGGAACAATACCAATTCCTCTGTGATTGCCCAAGATGTGTCTCTTCGAATTGTAAGCATCACATTTTGCCCCTCTTTTGAGTTTTCCAAACTATTTTCGACATACTTTCAGCAACTGATACGATGGGAACGAAACCTGGTCTACCCAAAAATGAAGCTCTTTTGTATTGCATAAGATGTCAACATTGCTCCGGAAGACCAGTTTACGTTGGACCTCCTGAGTCTGAAACCAATAACAACCACTGCCCAAACATGTGTCATAATTGTGAACAACCACCCTCTGTGGAACATTTAAAGAGGTATTCCCAGATCTATGCAAAAGTGGAGACCTTCTTGGATCGTGATGAACGATTGTCAACGACGGAACTGGCATCTCTCTTCAAGTAAGAATTGGACCAATTTGTGCTTTTTGGCAGGAAGGATGTATGTTAAACTCATTTCGTGATTAAGACACAACTAGCTAATTTGGTACATGGTGTGTAGGTAAGAACAAGTACTAGTACAAATGCTCGTTAGAAAAGAACTCTTTTGTGTCATTATTCACTTGAAGCTTTGAGGCCTTGATTCCTTTTGGTCTTTGTAGTCTCTCATCCAAGGCCGTTTCTTTTATCTTCCTGAGGTTGCAAATTTGCTCCTTGATGCAATTAAAAATACAATGCAAGCGATACTTTCAAGAAATGAAAATCCTCGGAACAATATTTTGTCAAGAAAAAAAACTTTTCATCTCAGGATAGCATCATTTCGTTTATGATTATCAAGTGCTTGATATCGTACGTTAATTTATGCAAATGAAAGTCCCACATCAATTAGGGCAAAGATTGAGAAAGTTAGCAAGATGTTTCCACTTTGGAACGCACCCATTCGTTTCTGAGTAGTGATCCAATTTAGTGTTCAAGTGAAATTTGATTCGTGTGCGATTTAACTTGAGAAGGATGCTGGTATCAAATTTTTCAGCGTATTAGAGGTGTTAGGAGCCATTTTGCTGACTAAAACCCTACAGAACCACGAAGCATGATGCTTAAATTTGAAGTTCCACTCGATGGAGGCTCCATTTTGACATCTTGTCGATAAATGCAACGTCTAACATCCAAAGAAAAGTTCAAACGTCGAACGTTAGAGAAAGATTGATTGGAACATATAATGTTATAAATAGGTATTTGGGTTCCACAGATGGAAAGATTAGTTAAGCATATTTACGGAAAAGAAAAACCTGAGAAACGATTTCTTGAATATGATATCGGATCGAAAACAAATGTCATTTTTCTCATGCATAACGATCATTTGCTTTGGAGATGAGGCAATTGGAATAGGCTCCAAATATTGGATTGTTTATGGAATGATGAATCCCACCCTCACTAAGCAATAATTTATTCTCAGAATGCCTTTAGCTAATATCGAAGCGCATGTGTTTGGTGCCAGACATTAGTGCTATTGTTTTTTGTTTCTTTTGCCCATAGATGGTTTCATCAAGTGAGCAAGGCAAAAAAGAAAGCATTTTTCAATCAGACAATCACATCAAGATGTGTTTGTAGCAGGGTAAGCCAAATCTCGCAAGAGGTGTTAGAATGGTCAGCACTCAGTTTAACATATTTATGACTAAAGTTGAAACTTAGCATGAATTGGGAGCAAGCAAGATGTTACAATACAGCTTATTCATTGAGTTTATCCTAAAGAATACTTAGTCTGAGTTTGGTTGAATGTTAGCAGAAAATGTTAAGCTCAAACACAATTATGACGGTTCATACGGTAGGTCAAATATTAACCCCATTAATTCAAATACATCGTGTTTCAAGTTTACTGACATCAATTTAGCTTTAGAGCCACTATAATTAGAAGAGTACGTGCAAGTGGTTTATTGTCTCGTTAAAAACCGAGTGTCTCATCATGGATGAGACAAAGGAAAGAAGATTATATTGACAATGATTTTTTAATGGCCTTTAAAACTGAATATACATTTCAGTTCGCGCAAAAATACTTTTTAATAGCTACTTTAATTCAGAGGTATTTTTTCATCAACTTTTGACGGTACTCTGTTTTACTTTAGTTGGGCAAAAAATCCTAGAAAATGTTTTGGCTCTTCTAATCATCTCTTGACTTGAAGATGTGATTTTTATGTATTGGAAGTATCATCTGCCAGATCATATCTAATCAGATCGTATCTAATAACTTTCCTGAACACTTTTCAGTGAGATGACAGGTCTGTTCTACCCTCAACATCGTCTGATGGTTCGGATTGCTGAGAATCTCTTCGAAGCTAATTTCCGATTCGGTGAAACCTTGCCTGCCTTCGAATACGGATCCATTTGTGCCAAGGCTTATCAAGAATATGGTGCTCATGGACCACGATACCTTGGGTCATTTTATTCCCGATGGGCATTAGTTCTAGAGAGAATGGGCAAAGTCAACGAAGCACTCGAGGTGAACCAAAAGGCTTTGAGTATTCTCACGGGTTCGCACGGACGTACACACTCAATGTGGATACGAACCAATGCCAGGGTCATACAATTGTTAAAGAATAAAGTATAGATTAATAGTACGTTTCTACTTGTATTACTTCAATAGAAATCTGTGGACTGCTCTTGCTCTAAAGCATGTGGGACGTACATAAGATCCTCCCTTTTGTGAGGTCTCTTGTGACCCTTGATATTTCATTTAGACGTCCCTGAAGGAGCGTGAGGTTTTCAAAACTCGAACCTTGAAGTCTTCCTCTCTTCTTTAGTAAGATCTTTCGTTATTCAATCCCGTAAAAGCAGATCCTCTAAGAGATATTTCAATTTCTTTTTTTCGATTTATATCCTGTTCCCCATCAAACTTTTATTCAAGGTCCAACTTACAGCAATTTTCTTAGGGGCTAAAAATGTGATACAAAATGGGTGAGCCTACATATTTAAAAGAAAGTCATTCTCAAACGTGATCTCTTTCCTTGAAACGGCGTTGATAAATTTGCAAACGACATTTGAAATATAAAATTGCTTTTGATTGGTCACTTGACCAAATGCTGTGGTCTATTTAGCTAGATAAATTTGTCCGAAGCTTGGATATACCTAAACTTGGGACTTCTTGAAAGCATTTCTTTGTTATTATTTCGTTAAAAAAACATTTTGTAATTATTTCATCAAAAAAAAACTTTATAT
>JAAGOF010000088.1:94970-159325 GCA_010645155.1 Tigriopus japonicus | reverse complement strand
ATTGAAACATTCTTTGTAATTATTTCATTGAAACATTCTTTGTAATTATTTCATTGAAACATTCTTTGTAATTATTTTATTGAAACATTCTTTGTAATTATTTCATTAAAAAAACAATAGTAATTATAACTCACCATCTGAATGTTGGCTCAGGTTTGCCCCCATAGCCCGTACACGTGGCTTCGATCTCAGCTCGTTCGTCCTCTAAGTCATATTCGATGGTTTGCGAACTGTCTTCCTCCAAATCGGGGTCCGTGATGAAGATTGTTGTTTGGTTGGCCACGTGAATATCAATATAACTGATGGGGAAATACACAATTTGAAATCTGTCATGCTTTATTCCATTTAGGAAAGGACAACTCACGAGTAGTGTTGATTTCCACCGATTGAGGAATCTGTGACGTGACATTCCCAACGTCCATTGTCACGAGCTTCAGCGCCTCTGACCGACATGCCGCAACTATTGGCTGACGTCACAAGAGTCACTCTATCAAGTATGGAAAAGGCTTGAATTAGTTTATTACTTCAAGAAATATTGAATTTGGCGGTTAGCAATGAGGCTTATGATTTCGAGTAAAGCAATTCTATGGCCGTTTTTAGGTAAACGTCACCAACTTTGAAATAAAGGTTTATCTACCGCCATCTACCGATAAAACAACTCATTTCTTGAAAGGTAGTTTTTTAAAAAGCACAACTTGGTAATGATTTTCTACACACTTTGCATAAACTTTGCTTGATTATAGTGCATGGATGGTATAGCTTACATTTGATACCATTTTGATTGTGGGAAAGCAAATGTATTTCCAGAGTCTTCAAAACTTTGCGCGTTTTCTCAATTCATAGCTCTACTTAAAGAATGGGAGTTTAGGAATTGATGTACAATTTCAATTCAATTTGAAAGGTCACATTGATCAAGAAACTTGGATTAAATTCATTAATCAATAATGTGAACCTTATGCACGTGCTGGAGACAAAAAAATATATTTATTTTTTCCCCTTGATACCCTCAAAAATATGTTTTTAGTGAGCATTGCTCAAAGCCATCAACTAGCTTGGTCAAAAATTGTTTGGGTACCACGCGTATTTACCCCGAGTAAAAAAATGGAACTTAATAAGGTGATAGATGTCTGCATCAGGATCGCAGATCATATAATGACTAGATGTCGCATTGGCCCGTTCCGTCGGCGAGAGCAAAGTGACACCACTTGGCCCAGCTGCGCTAGCTTCGAAATCTCAGGGTGACCGCGCCGCGTGCTCAGAAGTAAAGACGCTCGCTCGCGTCGAGAACAAAGTACGTACGGTACGTTGAGTTTGTTCAGGATTTGGCCACGCTGGCAAAATTTTGAAAAGTTCGAAATTCCCACCATTTTAGGGTGTAGTGTTATGTACCAGCTGATGAAGCTAAGTTGTCCACCTTTTTCTCGCACAAAGGGAGGTCTAACCATTATATGGTCTGTGATCAGGATATTGGTTGAACTTGGGCTTGCGACAGCTGACTCTTAGGCAAGCTAGGCGGAGCTTCATGAACCCGATGAAAAATAGAGGGCGCCATAAATTAGTGGCCCAAAGTGAGCATTGAAGCACCAAAGCTGTTTGCATTTACTTGAACAGAAGAATTACGTTCCTCTGAAAATGAGACCTTGCCTCAATCAAACGTCAGTGTCAAAAGTTATGCTCTCTCAAAGCTCAGCACAAACATAGATAAATTAAATAGAGATATCTCAATTTTGACGTCGCCAAAACTGTCCTCTATGAGGGATTACCTAACAACATGGTTAAAAATGATGATATCATAAGGAACGTCATAGAGTGCGCTACCTTGTTTGTAGCGCAAATATCCTTTTTGAAGTTTGATTCTTAGAGTCAACCCAGAAAATACAGCCTGCGTCATCTAGAAGTCACGGATCAAACAACTGTCGCCGTCGTCTGCCTGCTTAGCTAGAACTGAGAAGTTCTCTGGAGCTGTTTTGTGGCGCAAATCCCTTTGAGAATGAATGAGCTAGCCCTCTTTTGGTAATTATATTACTACAAAATTGCGAGCATATTCATTCTATTCTCTCATTGGTACATAAGTTTAAGAGAGCATAACTTTTGAATCTGGCATTTGATTGAGCTGAAAATTGCAATACGTACTCCACCCAACAAGGCAAGGTCTCATTTGTATAAGAACGCAATTGATTTGCTTCTACAACAAATCATAATTATCTTTGCTAACCTCCGACTCCAGAAAATTTAGTTCTTCTTGACCGTATGTATTAGCAATTTTTATTCATTCGATTTACCTAGATGCATATGAGCTGAGTTCTGAAGATCCCCCTTTATTGGAACATTGGGACGATCCATCGGGTGATGTGGAACAGACAATCCGAAGTTCTTCATTATTCGCATCCTAGAAAGAGATATTCGGTATCAACTCTAAGAGATGTTTTACTCTGGGGTTTCCCGTTTCAAAGGTCGAAAAGGGAAAGAAACGGGAATCTTATCAGTTATATGTTCCTCACGCCTTGAGATCATGAAGGATGAGGGAACAGCGACCCCAAAAAAATGTCAAAAGAAAAGTTCAAAGGTGTTTTGGGGAAGGAATTAATACCTTGGCTTTGAACTAAGACCCTAAGCTGTTGTTTGAAGCTTCAAATTAGAAATGTCACTCTGTGGGGGAACAGCTTTGGTACAATTAAGTGTTACAATCAAAAAATTAGTCGAAATGTTTAAAAGCCTTTCAATTCAAAAGCTTCCAACAGAACAAAGACGTTTTATCACGAAATGAAAAAAAAACATCAATGACATCGACCTCCGCTGTCACATTGCATTTTATAGAACTATTGCGTTTAAAAAGATTTTTCTTTTACAAGGGAAGTACAAAATAAACCGCCAAATTCTGTTTGATATTAGACGGAACCTTATAACGAGCAATTTTGTCATCTTTTCACCATGCTTAACGACCAACTTGTTAAAATGCTTTAGCTACATCATTTCTAGTATTTGGTTACATATTTGGAATGGAACTAGAAACTAGGGACAAAGTTTTTCGGTTTTGGTCGGTTTGACGACTTCAGGAATCGAATCCGAAAAAATATTTGCTAACACCATTGCCTTTATAATGACAGTTTTTAAAACCAGTTACGGTATCAGAATTGAAGATTGATTTCTGATATCTGGCAATTTCTGAATTGATCTCTAAATTTTGGAAGGAAAATTGGAAACAAAAATGAAAAAGTTATACTTCCAAAACATATGACTCAATTTTTGCAAGTCGACTCCTCAAAAGTCGGTTCCGAAAAAAAACAAACCGTACCATTAACTCAAAAATAGTTTTGGGCTCCAATATAAGCTTTAAATAGATACAGGAGGTATCAATACAGTACTAAAAATACCAGAGCCTTTGAAAAAACGAGACAAGAGGAAAAGAACACAATAAAAAAAATAGCTTTGTGAGGAAAACTGACCGATAGTACACATTTCACGGCTTGCATATGCTTAAGCTTGCCGTAAGGAAGACCATTTTAAAAAGGTTTCTTTTGAACGCAAATAATTTGTTGGCGGATCTCACAACCAATGGAAGTGGCCTCTTAAATGCTATTCCAAGGCCATAATATCCTTAGAATAATTGTTTTTAGGTCACAAAGAACAAATTTTTAGGCCTTTTGTTTGTTTAAAAACGTTGATATTTGATCAACCTGGCAATGGTATTATTTTAATAACCGTCTTGTATTGGTTATAAAAAAAAATATCGATTGAGTTCTTCATATTTACATGATCCACGAAGTTCTTCGTGGTCTATTCTAGTTTGATTGAAATTTCAAATGCAATACAGATAACAACGCTTAAGCGAACCAATCTCAAGCGTATTTAACTACAATACACTCCGAACTTGTTTACCACGTGCAAGCTTATCATGTCATACTTCTATCTTCTAAATCTTGAAGCTACTACTGATAATATTTTGTACTGAATTTATGCTACTCCCACGCTATTTTGTCTTTGAAACATTAATCAATTTAAATGTCTTGCAAACTCAATGACAATGGTTATGTTTCTATGTCTTTTAGCCTTGGTAACATGAGTAAAAACCCGTATACTACAATGTAAAAATTGTTGAAATTTGGTTTCTTGAATTGCAAGAGTCCTTTTGGTGGGAAAAATGCATCGCCGCCTAAATTTTGTTAATCAGTGCACAAAGATCTACATTCCCGAGACAATGTTCGATAAATGATCAATCTGATCGTCTTCTGTTTTGGTCAAATATTGTCAGATGCCCATCATCCTAAAGCACTATATTACTAGAGTACGCTTATGGGTTTGATTGATTCTAAGTTGCCCTGCACGATTTGAGAGAAACATTTGCAAAGCTTGGGAGAAAACTCAACCCAATACGAAGGGTGCACCAAAAAGAATGCAAATCTTTTAATCTAATACCTCTAATTTTTAATCTACACGGCCAATTTTAAGGAAATTACTATCAGGTAAAATTTCAGAGCTTTGGCTACTAAATTTGATATACAAACATTATTCACAACCCTCTTTTTGACCCTATTTGAAGCCGTCAAAAAAGTGGATTGGGCGACCCTCCTAAAATTTTGCCAAACGGTCTCCATGCACGACCTCGTTATTGCTTTGTACATGGCCAAGAAGATCATAAAAGATGGGAAAACACATTGAATGGTATCTAAGGAGTCAAGGCTATCCATTTTAGTCAATTTGACAAAAATTTAAGAAAGATATGAGAGCAAACATTCAATGAAGTCAAGATTTTAAAAAATGTTTGCTGTGGGTTGACAATGTTGAGTCTGTGAGGGACCTTGTTGAGTCAAAAAGGCAAGTGAGCATTTGGAATCGTACATGTTCCTTATCGGAATATGCTCAAAATAAGTATTATAATGCTCTTGAAAACATGCTGCAGGAAAATTGTAGATGTAGGTTTTGTTTGAAAATTCTTTTTCATTTCAAATCTTGCGGAGACACTGATCCTAAGTGGCAATCTAATTTTGTTGGTACTTTACACGATCCAATAATATTTCATAGAATAACTTACAACTTCATCTTCCAGAACATGAGTCCACATGCATAGAAGCCACCCATCATTGGTTCCCTGAACTTGAAGATCACATTTCAGAGTGAATGAGTCATCTAAAAGACAAATTGAACACTTCAATGCCAATCTACTCGCATACGAATCAAAGCCAATTCTCACCTTCGGCAATGGGCGTTTCTTCATCTAAACCATCACTGCCTACAATACCAGCCTGGCTAATACTAAGACTACTGACACCACTGAAGGCTAAAAGGCCGCTCAAAAGGAAAGGGAGCAACACTCGCATCCTTGTATGTAGGTGGTCTCAAATTCTTTCGGTTCTTCGCACTTTTTGTAATGTGTTAGTCAGCACAAGAAGTTATCAATGAGGGAACTTTGAAAAGTTTAAGGCTCGATATCTTTCGGGTCTTGAAACAAGAACCTTATCTGTTTGTGAATGACGACGGGCATGACTGGAATCTTCTATCTAAAGACCCTTATCTGCCAACAATGCTGGCTGAGGCCCTTATCAGGTTTTCAGTTCTAACATGGCAGTGTCAAGCCTGAAGAACTTTTTGAGTCCGATGTTGTTTGTTAAAATTATTCACTCTTATCATTTCGTTAGGATGACTCAATGTCCCAGCTCTGTAAGGTCACATTTTTTGTAAAGCTCCCTGATTTTCATGAATGATAGAAATCCGTTTTATCTTTAAAGATTTCCATGTTCAAATCAAGTTAAGAGGAGACAAAGCTCATTTATAATGTAAAGATTCTTTGCGTGTACAAGACGGAAATCGAAGCAATCAGAATGAATAAAATAATATGCAGGGTCATCCACATTTAGCGTTCTATCCCAAACAAAGAATTACTCGCTACACAAAAATGGCACACTAATTAATATTGGAGAAATTTCAGTGAAATGAAATATTTTTTTAGGTATGATAATTAGCTTAGCGCTAGTGCGAAATTGGTGATGAATGTATCCAGTGCTAAAATCTAAGGGGACGTTATTATGGACTACCCTGTAATAGTTAAGTATTCCAACCGAGAATGCAAGAATGAAATCAATGAATGTCAAGAGCAACAATTCAAATTAGCTATAATCTCACAGGAATAGAACATACTAGAGCTCTTAAGTAAAGAGTGAAATTACGAGATGCGACCTCTTGCGGGCGCAGGCGTTCACACCCAAGAAGCAAATTTTCACTACAAAAGCGTTTGATTAAATCCATTTTTCGACGATTAAGAGTTGTCCAATTATGGAGACGACTTTTTTTAAAAATGAGGACCATGACATAATTAAACAGGTGGTTCTATCTGGATCTTACATTATTGAAGAAATTGGTGTTCAATGTATCCATTTTGTCCATTCTTGAATATTCTTTGATGTATTAGTGTTAGCTTTGCTCTATGAAAGTGTTTGCTCAAATGTCAAGACTTTTAATGTCATTTTTTCAATGTCATGGTATCATAACATTTTGTTTAGGTTTGCATTTTAAATTAGCTCAAATAACTATATTGAATCCCCACTAAACCACTAAAACTACTGAACCACCAATTATCACTAAAAACACTAATTAATATTTGGGTCTGAACGCCTGCGCCCAAGCTTTCAGACATTAGTAGTAAATTCTTCGTACTCTCAAATAAAACCTGCCATGACTTAGTTCTTCATTGGAATTATGAAGGTTAAAGATTGATAAGTAATTCTGGGTTATCTCACTTTTTTATTCTCAGAGCATGCATGTAACAGAAAACAGATTCCGACTAAGGGAAAATTATTGTTTCGAAATAGTAATTACTAGAGCCAGGATTTTAAGGTGAAGAAAAAAGCCAAAAAAAGTGGTAAATAGGTGAAGAAAATAACCAAAAAAAAGTTAAAAAAGGTTCTTATTGTGCGCTTTTTACAATAGAAGCACTTTCATTGGTGAACGTATTGGAATGTTGAAGTATACCGAGGTCACCCTGAGAATCCCGATTCACCTGACACGCTTTTTATCCTTATTTGAGACTGTTTGAATTTCTATCGGAATATATAATGTGAAGAATTATTGCCGTTGATTACCTCAGTAGCCTCACACTGCATGGCGCAGTCGGCTACCATACCACGCCCACACCACATTCTTACCAAGTTGTGCCATTTGAACCATCATTTTCAACATGGACAAGTTTACAAGCTTGTCATTTGAGGCGCCAAATTTGATTGACTCACAAAACCTCCAATGCGCTGTTTTTTTGCGCAGTGCCCAGAAGCCAATTCTTTAAAAAATGAAGAAGTTAGATAAATGCAACCATTTTCTTTGGAAGGCCAATGGAAAAAAATAATTGTAAATTTTACTCCTTTCTACATTTTTCAAAGAACTGCCTCTAGCCTCTTGAAATTAAATGTGAATTCAAATCAATGCCCTTCCTTAGTGATAGTTTAAATATGACCATTTTTCACTAAGTTAGAAATCACTTTCTCTAAACCAGGTGGTAAATGTTGTAAATCTCGGCATTTATTAACCTTTTGTCGCAAAAAGTGGCAAAAAAAATATTTTTTTTTGCAAAAAAGGACAAAAAAAAATTTTTCTATCAAAAGCAGTAAAAAAGGTGAAAAATTAAAAATTATTTTCTAATTTTTCACCTAAAAATCCTGGCTCTAGTAATTACCCTTCTTATACATCTGAGCCTGCCCTGTTTCAAACGGCCTATTAAGACTCCTGGTTCTTCAATGGGGACAAAGTTAAGACTCCTGAACTTAAGCTATTAGCATCTTTTTCTGTTGGCATATTTCCCCGTTTCTTCTGAAAAGGCTGCCAAGATGGCAATGTTGAACGAGGCAAAACTCTTTGTAACATCCCGTGTAGTAAATCTATGAATCATCCTGTGAAATCACAGAATAGAAGTTTGACTTTTCCAACTCAACATTTATGACACATCTTTTGATCAAGTGAATGTCAAGGGAGGTTTTCTTGGTCGTGAGCTTAGAACTTTCTTGTTACAATGGGCTGTCCAATAGGATTTTATGCCTTTGAACTTATCAACAGCCTGTTTGTTAGGCCTTTAATCTCCTCAAATAGATCTTGGGCTTCGATTCCAGAACTGTTGCAAACTGCTGATTTATATCATTCAATTTGTTTAATATATGTTTTGACTTCTTCTTATTTCCGTGGATGTTTTAGTTTTTTGGGGGACATCTTCAATTTGCCCTTTATACTCTAAGTCTATGTAATTTTGTATTGAATTCCACTTCTTTTAATACTTCCAAAAGTAATGGGCCAGTACAAACATTTCATAATTAGCTAAAAAAAATTAATGTAGGACAAATAACTATTGTGGAGATTGTAAAAAACCTTCCAGCGTTTGGGAAGCCATTTTTCCACAGGGACTTTCATTAAGGTGATATACTTAAAAACCCTTAGATCTCTTAGAAAAAGCCTTTTAACTACTTACAAGGAAAACATACCTTTGCTCGTGAATATCATAAAGAGATTTTATGATTGTCCATCCCACTCATTTCTTCATCTTCATTTGCTTAATGAGGTCGACAATGTGTTTGCAGAAATTTGTGTATCTTTTCATGATTTTTGCTTGAGGCACTTTCCCACTTGAAAAATTAAAGTCTCATGGAATGTGCGCGGATGATCCAATACTTGCAGGGTTTGGAAGGATTGGAAATGATAAAATGATGTATAAGAATCTGTCGAATCTGTTGCCAGGAAAGAACCAATATTACGAAATTGGCTTTAGTGGTTGGTTTGATCACATATTATACTTCAGAGGGAGGTTTCCAATTCACGCAAGATCGTTCTCCACGGTATTTAAGGATGTTAACAAACTAAAAAGAGAATCTGTCCATGGTCACAACGAAGACTTTATCCCCTTTTTTATTTTTGTGGGTCCATCAGATTGCACCACAATTATTCCAAAAATTACCTACCAAGATAAAAGTATTTCCAGTCTCTTCAAAACTTAAACACTCGTCATGAACAGACATGTGTAAACTTTATGGCTTTGCCCTTTTGCGCTTTATCGTTAATTTGAGCAAGCAGGCTTGAATAATTGACGCACAAAAATCCAGAGCAAAACATTAGGTTGTTTTGCATTAGAGAATGATCAGCATCTCGAAAAACGGAAATCCTCCCAAAAGAATATGTTATGAAGAAGTTTTATGGAAGTTTGAAAATGGATTCGGCACTAGATCGAAGCAAATCAGGACAAAGTCACCTAATATTAGATTTGAACACGTCTTGATCTTGTTGGCAGAATCATAACTTATTTCTTAAAAAGACCTTTATATTTTGAGTTTGTAAGTGGTTACCTACGATACTGTTGTGCTTATGAATCGAGAAATTTTAGTACGAGCACGATTAAGTACGGAAAAATTTCGCAGAAACACCCGAAATTGTTTTTATCGCCAGATGGCCCTGATTGTCGCTTCAGCTCTTCATGGAAGCCAAACTTGGTGTCTTCAAAATGGCGGCAAGGCGATCATTTGAAGGGCAAGAGATGGCGGCACTCCAAGCATTACAGCTGAAGCACAAACAGTTCCATCTATGTGACAAACACACGGCTGTTCTTTTAAAATCAGGATCGGTTGGAGGATTAATCTGCCTCGCTATGTATGGAATAATATTCAAAATATCTAAATTTAATCAAGGCTTACAAATTCTTCACTAGATGGAGGCAAAACAAGGGCAACGTTTCTTGATTTTAGAGCTAGTCTCATACTTAACTGTTTGCCAATAGTCTTCTTTTAGTTGGTTTTTCTACATATTTCGTGTTGAGCTACGATACAATGGTTTTTTTCAAGTAAACGACACAAACGTTCAAAGTGAAGTTTCACTTGGGCCATCTACCATTGAATGGAGTTATTTCTTTAAAAGTAGGCTTTTCTCAAACACAATTGTGGTATGCTTTTGTTTGTAATTTATATAACCTTTTGCTTCGTTAAGGTTCACTGATGGTTAAGCTGGCATTTGGTTCGATTTTGATTGTCAGAGAAGAAATTGTACTTCAAGGCTTTTAAACCATTTTAGCATTTCCTCAATTCATAGCTCTATTTCAAAAACGGGAGTCTAAGAATTGAGGTAAAACCTCAATTCAATTTTAAAGGCCATATTCATCAAGAAATTAGATGAATTCATAAATCAACGATGTTAACCTTCTACACGTGCTGGAGACAAAATAGATATTGAATTTTTCCCCTTGACACCCTCAAAAATACGTTTTTAGTGGGCGTCTCTCGAAACTCGAAATTAGCTTAGACAGAAATTATTTGGGTACGGTTGGAACTGCCTAATCACACCGAGTCCAATAATAGTACTTTCTATGCCCGCATCTGGATGTTGGTGGAACTCGGGGTTACGGCAACTGACGCTTAGCTAAGCCAGAGGAAGCTTCAAGAACCCTTTGAAAACATAGATGGCGCAGTAGATGAGTGGCCCTAATTTGAGGATTGCGGTGACTGTGGCCCTAAACTTGTTTACATTTACTTGAAAAAAAAGAATTGAGTTGAAGAGTCAAGAGCCATGCGGATTGATCATAAATGGCTGCCAAATTGTTTATGGCTTCGAAGTTTGTCTGGAACTTCAATATTAAACGTGATGTATGGGGAGTTGCTCATTTTGAGAGCAAGAGAAGGCGCCCACAAAAGACGCTTGAATTTGCGTAAAAGCCATCCAGGTAACAGAAATGCCGGTTATGTTTTAATTGGTTTAAACCAAGACTTTGTATTTGATCAACTTCTCCTTTCATGAGACTTCCGACAAGCCCAAGGCGGTCCAGACAAATATTTTCCTCCAACTTAAATAATTTCAATGCAACTTGTAGTATTCCCCAAACACCATTTCATTTTCCAACATCTCAGTTATTCCCCTATATTTCAATTATTTCCCATCATTTCAGTTATTTCCCATCATTTCAGTTATTTCCCTACAACACAGTTATTTCCCTACAACTCTGTCATTTCCCTACAACTTATGTATTTCCATATAAATACCTATGTGATTTGTCTCAAACACACCAAACATTGTGTATTTTTGGAGCTCCCAATTTAGTTTTTAGGACTGATATATTTCAGAATTGTGGCCGGTATTTCCAAGCAGTGATTGGAAACAAACCCGAGCTGTCGTCATTTTTTACTTGGATTATTTGTCTTATGGCTTTCAAAAAGTCAGTTTGTGCAAAGCTTTTTACCCCCAAACCTGAGAAATGGCCAATATGGCAACACCAAGCTAAAACATTGAATTTAATTGCATCCCTTGCTTGTGGGGAAGCACAAAGTCCAAACAACGACGCACATTGATAACTTGCAGTATGGTTGCCAAAGGATGAGCCTCCACTTCCATGGAAATTTTCAAATCACACTATTTTCATGCTCAGCGGTTGAAATTTTCAGAAGTTTTTGATTCAGTTCGTTTTCTTTTGTTGGATTATACTCGTCTTTGTTTGCTCCCAAAGGCAAAACTTTGAATTCAATACCCAAAATCTTGAGCTTTGTAAGATAGCAAACCTTTTTGAAAGTTATCTTTTCAGTGATTTTACCTGAGATTTTGACCATATCAGTGACACTTATTAACATACTTCGCAATTTTCACAATTTGGCACTTTCAAGGTTGCCAAGTATTTCCTTCAAATTGTTTGCCAACCTTTGTTGAGTCTCACAATCTGTTAAGTTGTCTGATGGATTCGTGTTTGATCTAAACGAAAAGCGATTTTCCAGAACGTCGAGCATTCTGGATTGTCTAATTTTCCACTTTGTGGGTCCATCGCATTGTACATTGATCCCATTTTAATTTTGTTTTGAGAAACTAAATTAAAGTGAAGCCCCTTCGAAGTCAGAAACTTGAATGCAAGTCCAATATCCTGTTGTTAAGATCAAAAGCTCTGGCTGAACAAATGGTACCTTTGGGATGAGAACCATCCACATCCTGGTCGAGTGTTTGAAGAGAAACGGATCTATTTGACCTTCGACATTCCTTCGTACTCTGGCACTGCACAATAGAAACGGCAAGGTCGTGTCTCATTCGAACAGTGTGAGATTCGAGAAGAAGTCGAGTCTTCCCTCATTAGATCCATGTTAAATGTAGTCGGAACCATAGAGGGCAGTAGATTGCCGAAGTTCAGTGTTCCTCGTACAATGAAGCTGTGATTTAAGTCAGCTGATGGTGGGGGTTCAATAGTAATGAGATCAAATAAGTGTTGACGTTTTTGACCCACAGTTAATGCCCGTAAGTTTTCAACTGTTTCAAAGTCTGTTTGTGCATTTTTGGCTCAAAGCCTAAACATGGACCAAAGTAGCAACACTGCTTAATTATCTTGTTTAGTTGCATGATATGTAAAGGGGTAAAAAAATGTAAAACGTCTCATGTGCATTTTTTGGCTAATTTGGACAAAGACGACGAAAAAATTGGTGGTTGCGTGGAAATTAAATTTTATTTAACAAATTATACCTCAGTTAAACCTGCAATATGTTGCATTTATCCTCTCTTTTTCCAAGATTTTCCTGCATTTTTGGGCTTTTACTTTTATTTTTTCTGCCTTATATTTATTAGCATAAGGGGATGGGTCCAATTGGGCCATGAGCCGTTCAGCATTGGATGGGATCACTTTGGAGGTCAGTTCATTAGGAGTTGGACCAAAAAAAGCACAAACCAATTCAGAGCAGAACCAGAGCCAACTGCAATTACCACAGAAGTGTTGCGAAATAGGAGTTCACTCATTGAACTTGAATAAATGGCACTTGAAAGCTCAATAAAAATAATGTACTGATTTTTAAAATCCCTCTATCAGACCTTTTTACAATCCGATCTGATCCGGATTTGCACTGATCTGGATCTGAACCCAAAACCAAAAAATCTTGACGCAACCCATTTATATCAACATGTTTTGCATTTTTTTGCATTTTTCACATTGTATAAGCATATTTCTCCTTATTTATTTGCATTTTAAACATACTTTTTTACAGTTTTCGCCCTGTTTATTTGCATTTTATTTATCACTCCAATGATATGACATTGAATAAGTTTAGTCTTTCGTATTTGAATTCAAGAGTCTCGTATTCAAAAGTTGAATCATTGGTGAATTGTTCTCTCGTCTAACTACCTTGCCCATAAAAACAGCTGACAGAAAATGTATGGCAGAAGCACCTTTAAGCAATCTAGGTGTTATCTATGGCTGGAACCAAGGCTGATTTGTCTATTGGGGTTTCTTCTCATCATGATCTCTTCTCGCTAAATCTCTTGAGCTTTACCCATGGACAATAAAAACGTGAGGAAAATCATCAGCACATGTGATCCCACCTTAAAGCAATAAAATATTTCTAGAGAGTCCCGCTATATTTAGTTAAAACATGTTGATATTCGGAAGATTGTGTTCCATATTTCCTATTCGGATGATCGAATGATGAAATGAAGGAGGCTGTACAATCCTAACCCAAAAATTGACGTCAGGCTGTTTTTACGTTGATAATTAAACACGTGGCCATGTTAAGCTTGGGGCAATCATGGCTCAGTTGGTTAATCGCGAGTTGAACGCTCCCAAAATATGTTCACAGATAGTGACCTTGTTTTTCTTTTCCATGTCCAACACTCGTTTCTTTTTAGCTTCGTGGAAACTAAGCCTCTTAAAACAATACGAAGACTTTTGAGTCATGACAACTGTCTTCCTGTGGCTAACGACTGACATGGTTAGAGTCACTTTTGCCTTGTGCCTCTCTTTCATTAGGTTTCCGTACAAGAATGGAAAGAGAGCTGATGCATGAGAAGAACTGATTCAGACATGTATGTATGTAAGGCAAGTTTTACTCTGAGAAAAGTACAAATCTGAGTGTGGAACAAAAGCGTAAATGTCTTTTTGGACGTGCCATGACGACGATGATTCTCACTTCTCTTCATCAATAATGTATTTTTCATGTAGCACTTTTCTAGAATATCATACGCGAACTTTAGTATTGGGTTGTAGAGGAATGCGTTTTGAGATTTCCTCTTATAACATGAAAGTTCTTTTTGGTTTTTACAAAGACAATAAATAACTTTGACATTGAAAAAAAAAACAATCGAAATCAATAAATCAATAAATCACCCGAGGTGGTTAAGATAATCACCACTTTCAATATAGTGCGAACTGCTATTTATTTCCAGATAAAGTCATGAGACTAATTTATTAGACACTTTTCATTATATAACAAATATAAAAATTGAAATTTTAAGTTTTATTTAAAAACAAACTTGCATCTGATCACAATGTAATTGTTATAAATTAGATTTCAGCGATTATAAATAATATAATAAGTTCAAATTATAATTTTATTTCCACCAACATATCAATCAAAACAATTTAGATCCATATTGTCCAAATATTTTGCACTTCTTCTTTGTCATTAACTATCGCATCCAATTTACGAGTACATGTAATTATCTAATGTTCTACGATTTTTTTTCAGATTGGGAAGATCAAAGTTGAATTTTGGAAAAGAACAAAAGAGTCACACCAAGGCCGCAAGATTAAAAGGTATAATAACTAAAACTGGATGCACTGGCTTATCCGAGTTTCAAACGGCACCTGAGAATTTTCTCACGTAAAGATCTCTTCTAGTTTATACTTTAGTTTCAAGAAGGCTTCAAATCTGCAAAAGATCATCTAATACCATAACATCCAACACAAGGTCTTTATGCTCTAGAAATGTAGAAATAAGTAATAAACATCAGTTTCCGTTCAAATACAATGTTTGTTATTAACACAAACGCTTCAATATGTAGATACCTACGTACCTGTTCATCACTCTTACCTAGCCTCTAGATCCTCCAAAGGGGTTTCTTCTTCTCTAGTTTAATCTCTCTTATGATCTGTATGTGGCACACAGATATCGGTATCCAGGCCTTGATTCACCAGACCCGCGTTGATCGCATCGCATCCGTTCAACGCCAGAATCTCGTATATACCGTAGTACATGTGTCACCCAACAGGCATGCCAAAAGCAAACCCAGCCCCAGTCGATTTCACTACCTGAACTATCTGAATTTCTTCCACAACTGTCTTGGACAACTCCCGTACGGAAAGAGGCCGAAGAAAACGACGTCGGCGCTGAAGAACAACCATACCGAGGAACATCATCATCCGTCCATTCTGGTTGGTGTACCATCATTCAGTTGGTGTGGGCTTGTGTTCAAGGCATGAGGAAAATCCGGACCTCAGCCATTGTGACATCGATTCGTGAACGTGGTCTGAGGATCAGATAGGATTCTTGAGTGTGATGTGTTTCGTGAATCCCGAGGTTTGAAGTGTGTTTTGGGGTTAGCCAGGTAAGCAATTTTGGTTTTTATTATTTGCAATGATTGCAATTTTTGATACTTTGGAAGGGTTTTGGTTGGCTTTGACTAGATTTAGCTCACGTGTTGAAAGAAAACCACGTGAAGAAAAACGTGAAGAATAGACTCTTTCTATGGGTAAGCTTAGATTTGTAATTGTAGGTTAAAGAGACAAAAGGAGAATAAATCTTTGAAAAAGGAAATAGATACCAAGTTGAAATATTCACTTTCAAATTGTACATCATAAATCATATTTTCAAACACCTTTTACCCAATATTATCGGCATGACGTTTCAGTGGTTTAAACACATTCATAAACATCTTTAAGAAAGCATTTAACTCAATTCAGTCTTTGCTAATTTGTGATTAGTTGGCCCCAGATTTTTTTAAACTTTGATATGGAGCAGAAATCAAATACGTTTCACACCTGATGTGAAAGCTGATGGTTATTGTCAGTTGACCCTACCCTTTGAAACGTCTGGGATTTCTGCTCCATAGCAAAATTTTGAAAATCTGGGGCCTAGTGATAAGGCTAAATTTTGCAAGACATTTATTTGAAGCGGACACAGCGTTACTGTTACCCGACAGATAGCCGAGGCTTTTTTTGGGAGGGCATTCTGTCCTAGAATTTCCAATATTCCTTAAAATAAGTTAAAGGCCATCTACGAACAACATTTTTGTCACAAAGGTCATGAAAATGGGCAGAACAAGTGATTCTCCACATAATTGAAATTTACGATCATCATTTATTTTAGATCTTAACAAAGAACAGAGACTTTTCTTCCCTCAGCAACATAAAACTCTTCATAAAATGCAACGTTTGTAGAACAGAATTTTGTTGAAAAGAGCCTCTGAGAGGGTAAAATGTTTGATCATCAAGTTCTTATTGACCGTACTTTCTTTATCCTGGTAATCAGACTTACTCATATCATCAAGATCGTCATTTCTTTTTGTCTTGGTTGCTTTGGTGAAAGTTCTGGCTTATCTGACGTCGTCAGGTCGTCAACTTCCCAACAACAGGGGTTCATTTCACGCTTAAATGTCGACGAAAAGAAACTGAGTTGGTTGGTTGTTCGGTTAAAGGTTACCAAATGGCTGCTTTAACGTCAATTGAGCACTTCCACCTTGAAATATCGCGGTTAAGGTCACGTCTTACTTTTACAACGCGGAGATATCACCCAAGTGACTGAAATAATTGCAAGGATTTGGTCACTTGGCAAAAGTGGACGTTCTGGTATGATTATTCTTTCATGCTTGGTCGAGAAATCTAGGGAATTTTAGGCCAAGGTCATCAAATTAGGATTCTCGGTAAAAAAAGGTAATAGATGTCACGGTTTGAGGAGGAAAAAGAGTGAATTAGGAGGCCACATTTTTGATAATCAAAGGAGATGATAAATTTGAAATGTGTTGCTTTTGCTGGGTGTGTTTCGTCGAATTAATTACTACCAGACAGACGGATTTGATCGTCGGTTTCTTCAGAGCTGAAGTCTCTTGGCAATTGGGTTGAATTGAGTGCTCTTGAAAAAGAAATCTAGATTTTCTAGTTTTCAGGCCCAATCAACAAGAAGTTTGTTCAGGGGTCATCGAATGCCAATGTGGAGTACTTTTTTCTTTACTTTACAATTCTAATTTGTTTACATGTTCTCTGTTCAATGAATGTGCTATGATAAGATCCAAGTGATCCTTCTTTCAGATGTCAATTCCAGCCCTCTCTATTCCGTGTGCATCAAAACTCCCAAGAGCGATCTCGTCGATGGATCTGAAACAAAGAGTCTTGTCAATGTCCTCTGGACACAAGCAACAGTAGCTCTCAAGGGTGTGCTCGAGAGTTCAACTTTGCCCTGAGACAGACGTCTTTTCAAGCCAAGTGAAGAAATCACACTATGACCGGCTCAGTTCAATCATCAGAGGATAAGTTCAGTCGTTATGATGTGGCCAATGTGGGGACATCGCATGACACTCAAGTCAAAGAACTGACCCAAGACTCGACAAGTGCTCAAGAGGTTCCACAAGGGCCCGAAGTAACTCCTCGATCCACACAAGCCTACTTGAACCAAGGATTCGACGGAGACATGTCATTTGATAAGCGATCCGAATCGTATTCAATGGCTCCCAAGGACAAAGAGCCCGGCCATTGTGAACTCTTTGGACTTCCGTTGCCTTGCTTGAATCGGTTTCTGACGGCCAAATGGCTCTTGGCCTGTCTGTGTTGCTCTGCCGTGGTTCAAGGCATGATCTTCACCAATGTGGTGATCTCGTCGATTGAACGAAGGTTTGGCCTTCAGTCCACTCAAAGTGGCATTATTGCCGGGTCCTATGACTTTGGCTCGCTCTTGGCTGTGATACCAGTGACATATTTTGGGGGACGACCAGGCGCCTCCAAACCACATTACATCGCTTGCGGAATGGTGATCATGGGTACGGGTTCCCTTCTATTTGCTTCACCTCATTTCGTCACAGGAAGGTAAGACAACCAGTGCCGAAATAAATCATTCCAAAATTGTTGTTAACACATAGGATTCCAGGTACCTTAATATAGTTGACAACATGGTCGGCATTGAGATCACAAATATGACGCGCAAGGAAAATCCCATGGGTTTGTGTGTTCCTGGGCCGAAGAATCAAACATGTACCCCGGATGAAATGAGAAGTGCCCAGGATCTATCGGACTACCAATATGTCTTTATTTGGGCTCAAATCTTGCATGGTGTAGGAGCAGCTGCCTTGGTCACCCTGGGAACCACGTTGCTAGACGAGAGTGTCACAAAGAAAAGCGCGCCAATGTATATTGGTATCTTTGAGGCCTCCTTTGTCTTAGGACCTGCCTTGGGGTAATTCAACTGAAATTTTCTTTTTAATTAGATTCTATTCTAATTTGAAACACGTTCCTAGATATGTTGTGGGCGGGCGTCTTTTGAACATATTCACCGAGTTCTATCTTCTTCAAGATTACCTTGAGCCTGGAGAGAAACCCGCTGATTACTTGAGTCTCGATTCCCCTAAATGGATAGGGGCTTGGTGGTTAGGGTTCCTCATCATCTTGGTGTTGAGCTACGCTTGCGCCTTGCTCTTGTTCCTTTTTCCAGCTGTAATTCCACAACCAAAGGAAGAAAACGAGAACGAAAAAAGCAAGGGACATGTGATCAAAAATGACGATTACTACGCCTTACTAAAGGATCTTCCCCACGCTTTGTACAAACTTGTTAGTAATCCTACTTACATGTGCATTAGCTTGGGAGCTGTTATGGACGGATTTTTATTAACGGGTAAGGATTATTTGAAGTGATGCAAATCAATCGTGACTCGCAGCGAGAACGGGATTGTAAATCGAAAGCTTAAGAGATTTTGCAGGGTTGGCCACGCAAAAGCGGGGAAGGAAAATTGTAAATGTCGAACAATCAAGGCTCTAAATCTAAAAGTCATTGTTTATAATATCCCCATGAACTAATGTTTTTCAACAATTTGATAATCGATCAAACCTAATTATGAAATGAATTTTGAAGGCAACAATGACAAAAATATGAGTGCTGTTTATGCAATTTGCTCGCTGTAAAATAACAGCTTCATGAGGAACATGTTAAAGGCGAATCCCTTCTTTTACCATTAATTGAATTAAAGGCCCCTTTAAAAAAAGAAACCCCTTGAGAAATATTTAGAAACAAAAGTTCTAAATCGAAGTATAATCAAAACTATTTGTAAATGTTAATATTCCCCCATTGTACGACATTTACAATTTTCCTTACCCATTTTTAACTGGCCAACCTTGCATAAACTGTATAAACATAAACACAGTTGGGATGAGTGAAAAAACAACTCATTTTCTACGACTCCCTAAACCTTCCCCAATTCAGAGACGTTTTCTCTTTGAGCAAACAGAGTCTCAACAAGTTTGCTTGAATGAAGTTAATGAAAACATGAACAAATATCGTTAAGGTGCAGGTTTCGTGTTCAAAGAAATAATTAAGCCATTCAACCTTTTTGTAGCTTCAAAACCTCTACACAGAAACCCATGTTTGCCTCTGAAGTCCGAAATTGTTCAGCCAATATCTGTTTGGACGTCAAAACAGAAACTTTTTCTCCTCTAACCCAAAATGAACTATTCTCGATTTTCAAGGTCTTCTATTTTAGCCTTGGCCGCATTCTTACCCAAATACTTCGAATCTCAATTCCATCTCAGTCCCGGATATGCGGCCATGTTGGTTGGAGTAATTGTCGTTCCTGCAGGGGCAGGTGGGACCATAATGGGCGGATACTTGGGCAAACACTTTCATCTCACTCGATCCGGATCGATTAAGATGTACATCATTTGCCAGGCCTTGGTGATTCCCCTGTACCTCGGATTCTTATTGTACTGCCCTAACGGCGATTTTGCCGGCGTGACCACCGACAAAGTGGGGAATTTCACTTACCCAGATGTCTCGTTCCGATCGGAATGCAACCTGGAATGTGAAAATTGCGATATCTCGAATTTCGACCCCGTTTGCTCGTTGGGGGATGACGTCACCTTCTATAACCCTTGCTTCGCAGGATGCTCAAGTGCATTCAATGGAAGTGTCTTTATGGAGTGCTCTTGCGCATCTCCTTTGTCAGAGCTGAGAGTGGCCACAAGGGGTCAATGTGAGAGTGGCAAGTGCAGTTACATCTACTTCTCACTCTTCCTCTTCCTCCAACTCTTGTTTACATTTGCCGCCACAATGCCCGGTTTGGTGGCAAGCTTAAGGTGGGTGTCACGTGTTACATACGAAGAATACCGGGGTTCTCAGTGTTGTCAAATGATCCTGTTTCAGGTCGGTTGAAATGGCGGAAAGGTCTTTGTCCTTGGGGTTGCAGACCATTATGATCCGTGGCCTTGGAACTGTGCCAGGGCCAATCATATTCGGATACATCATGGATTCAACGTGTATTCTTTGGCATCATAATGATTGCAATGGCGATAAGGGCTTCTGCATCGTGTATGATAACTTTTCCATGAGTTTGTATGTTATGGTGATTGTGATAACCTGGCGTCTCATTGGCGCTCTCTTTTTTGGCGGTGCTCTCTACCATTCACGTCATTCTCATGTTAAGGAAGAAGAGGATGAGGATGGGCTGTGATCATAAATGTTTCAATAAACCCCAAATGGCTCAAATTGAACCGAAGTGGCGTCTTTTAATGAGTTTGATCAAATATTTTATAGAATTGACCCCTCGTGTTGTTACATTATTTTGACAGCAACATGAGGATTTGGCGGCAATTGCTAATTTTGAGTTAACCTCTTTTAAGATTTTCAACAATCTACGACATTGAAAAGGTGCTATTTAAAGATCTTTGCTCTTTTTTTTAATTTGTACAGAAGGCATAGTTCAATATGGTAGTAGATTCCGGCTAGCGAGTTAATGGGAAAGTCAGTCGAGACAAATTGAGGTGTGGCCCATCAGAGGCTAGTTTTTTAGACGCAAAAGACCGATCTCAAGATCGCACTCTAGTACTTTTAGGGAGATCGATCTTTGCGTCTTAAAAACTAGCCTCTGGACTCTAGAGCCCAGAAAAAAGCGAAGGGTCGAAACTTTTAGCAAGCTGTCCATGTCCTCAGACCATAAACCTTAGAGACAAATATTTTGCATGGGTTGCTCCTAGCTTTGCATTTCAAGAATAATAAAATATGCTCGAACTTTGAATTAAAATGATGGTTAAACCAAAGACGGCCAAGACCAGTCCTGGCATGACCGTTAGTCACAGTAAACATTCAAAATGGCCCAAGTTTTAGAATTCTTATCCACGGTACTCCACAATGGGGATGACATCGAAAATCTGGACATCGACAGCAACAGTAAGCGGATGGTCAATGTCGACAGCTGTTGTGCTTAAAGTTGTCCATCTTTCATTAGTGATGGACTAAATAGACTCTTAACCGAAACCGAATCCAGATTATTGCAAATCATGCATGCAAATTTCACTTAAAATTTTGCTTTTTTGGAAAATCACAAACCCTTGTCTCCTTTGAAAGCGTCTTCCACCCATCTCTAATTCAGAAACCGTGACTAATTTCGACACAATTGACTTCCCCATTGATTGAGAAGTGGTGTCACTATTCATTTCGCTTACTCTGAATTCAAAATTGCGATAAAAATGGGCAAGAATGTCCAAAGATCCTTTGGCTTGAGATTGCTTCAATTATCGCACGTCCGATAAAGTACCTTTCATTTTCATACCTCTGTCTGTCAAAAACGCATGTTCGTGTAAAGGTTTCTCAAAAGAAAGTTAATCTTTAGAAACGCAAATGAAGATTCTAGAGCTTAGAAAACATGAAGCGTGTCACAGCTTCAGTTTTGTCAAACTTGATCGTTATTTGTTTATCTTTCTTGATCCACATTTAATAATAATAATAATCTGGCAATTCTGGCAAGATTCAGATATTTCAAGACTATCATATATCCAAGGAAATCGTAAGACATGGAAGCCTCCGCTCAGGCGTTCAGCTGTGGATTTTTTATAAATCGAATTCCATTCAAGTAAATGACTTTGTTTTGATAAGAATGATTAAACAATTATATAAGGATGTCGTTTGCTGAATTTCAACATGGTACACTACTCCATCCACGAGAAACAACGTTTCCAAATTTGCTACAGTCGCAATACATACGCGCTGAAGCGAGAGAAAAATTGACCCTACAATCATCCAAGAAGCACTGGAATCATGGAATGGGAGGCTAGTAATGAGAATAATGATTTCCAGTAAGAACAATTCAATTACGTTCTTCTGCAAATGAGACCTTGCATATGTTGACAAGAATACGTATTTCAATTTTCAGCTCAATCGAACGTCGGAGAAAAAAGTTATGCTCACTCAAAGTTCAGTGCAAATCCTACCGAGAATGAATGAACTAGCCCTTTTGTGGTAATCGTTTTACAACAAAAGGGCGAGTTCATTCATTCTATGCTCTCTTCAGTACATAAGTTTGAGAAGGCATAACTTTTCACTCCGGCATTCGATTGGGCTGAAATTTGAAATACGTGTTCTTCTCAATGCAAGCCAGGTCTCATTTGCAGAAGAACGCAAATGGTTCGTTTCTGCTGGAAATCCTAATTCTCATTGCTAGCCTCCCACTCCATGATTTCCGTGCTTCTTGAATCATCCTTTTGGACGATTGTAGGTGCAAATGTTCGGTTGGAAGAGCGCCCTATGTTCTACGCTTCAAATTACTCTCACTGCCATAAATTTCAGTCGCTCAAGTTGAAATTAAGCATGTGAGTTTTGCATTACCAATCAAACACTTGGTTTGATAAGATTTTTCTCTGTCTAACACAGAATTCGAAAAATGGCTTTTGCCGGTAGTCGAGGTATCCAGGTGTATAGTGATCCTTGACATATCCGACAAGTAACCGCGTGCTTGTTTTATGTATTGTAATCTATTTTTATCTATTACGAGTTCGGTTGATTGGCATCCAACAATCAAGTGATCCAAGCAAGATCCAAATTTGAACACCTAATAGAGATTGTGTCAAGAGAAATGAAACAGCAAACCTCGTTTAAGACACTCATGACTAGAGTTATCAGGAACTTGCAAAACATGCACTTTGACCCTTTTAGGATTCATTTGCATTTTTTGTACATTTTGAATTGTTTATCGAATTTGAACTTTTTAAAAGAA
Organism: Tigriopus japonicus; assembly: GCA_010645155.1. Lineage (NCBI taxonomy): Eukaryota > Metazoa > Arthropoda > Copepoda > Harpacticoida > Harpacticidae > Tigriopus > Tigriopus japonicus. The sequence goes on along the minus strand of JAAGOF010000088.1, from coordinate 136,390 downwards.
CAATTTAAAAAATAAATGAATCTCTGGCAACGTTGATTCTTCTGGAAAAGCCACAAATATTAGCTTTCTGGCAACACTGATGCTTTCCCAACATCTACCAAACTAATTTTTCTTGAATAAGAGTAAAAAATTCTTTAACCTGCCCAAAGTGCCTTGACCTACTACTCTCATTTGTGAATTGGCGGTAGTAGGGGTGTGACTGCAGTCCGACCCTCTTCTGCAAGCTCATCACTAGGGACGGGCAGAAAGTGCAAATAATCTTACCCTTTTAGTTACAAAAAGTTGCAAAAAAAATGTGCCCAAAAGTGCAAAACAAAGTGCAGAAAAATGTTGAAAGTGCAAATAATTGTCAAAAAAGAGCAAATAAATTTCGAAAAAAGAGCAAATAAATGTCAAAAAAGTGCAAATAAATGCCAAAAAGAGCAAATAACTTCGTTTTGGACTTAAAACGTCATTCATGGAGTACTCATGGCTCCTAATTGAGCAGGAGAAGTCATTTACACGTTCTAAAGACATTTGAGACTAGTTTGAAGTGAAGAGACAATTAATTTAAAGTAATAGAGTTCTATTAATTAGGTCACTAGCAAAAAGGATGTAAAGTCATTAAAAATACTCTAGTCAACAATCTTCTGAATTTTTCATTCCTAAGGTGGTCTCGTGGATGTATGTACCTAAAATATTGTCGAAATATATTTAGCAATTGTTTTATATGGCTTTACATCACTCCGTTTTCGTCCTTCAAGTTGTTCAAAAATAGACATTGAAAATTGAACAGAAAAATACCCACGTGTGCCTAACAATTGCATCAAAGAAAATAGTCATAAATGTGTTTTTAAGCAAGTTTTTAGCGACATTACTTCAATATTTGGCCCATGGCCTAATAACCAGAACTCAATTTCAAATGTGTCATTTATTGTCTCATCACATCAAAACTGGTCTCAAATACTTTTGGAACTTAAAAGTAAAATCTCCAAGTCTATTAAACAATGTGTACTACTACATTGATATATCCTTAGCTTGATGATTTTAAGTTTATATCGGCCTTTTTTAGAAATAGCGATCTTTTTAGGCAACAAATCTAATTCTGCAATCTATATTGTTTATAGATCATTCCATTACCATAACATGAGTTTCTTTAGGTTTGCCATTTGTTGGTTGCATGCAATGATATTCTTTTGTCTAATATTTAGTTTAGTAAACAGGATGCTATAGTTAAAGCCAAGATGGTGAATAAAGTGTGAGTTTTGCGTCTGAAATGCACATATTTCTTCAAGGTGCTAAGAATGGTTGATTGCAAATGCAAGCTTTTTTGACTAGTTCAAAATTTGATCTTGAAACTAAAAATTCTTACAAAAGCCATTACATTCTCTTAATAATTTGTCAATTTTGGCCAAAAACGTAAATAAAAAGTGCAAATAAAGGTGAAAAGTGCAAAAGTGCAGAAAATTGGGTTTATGTTACCAAAAATCTTTTTACCCTATTTGCCCGTCCCTACTCATCACAAGTGATCGGCGCCAACGCTTCCATGGTCACCAGTGACGTAGAGCGCGCCTTTTAGGCTCTCAAGAGCTCAACACACAAAAAAACTACATTTTTTGAAGGGTACATCCACAATGGTAATTTTCCGCTAGAATGGTAAAATTGTGCTTAGAGGCAGCAAATACACGTAATTGATTCGAAAAACCCTTACTTTACTTTTCATTTGCACTTCATGGTATATTTGCGCAATTTATTCGACACTTTTGTGCAATTTTATGACAGCTCTACTGATGACTTCTCAAACCAACATTCGAAAAGGTTGCTATAACCAGAGTTGGGTCAATTACTTGAAAAATGTAATTAATTACAATTACAATTACTTTGTCGAAAAATGTAATTAATTACAATTACAATTACATCATCAGAAGATGTATTTGACTTCAATTACAATTACATGACAATTACATGTCAATTTCAATCCTTCCGTCTCTTTCACCCTTTTGCCTTTTCAAAACGATGAAAAATAAACAGATCTGCCATTTTTAAATGGCGATGTACCAACTGGCAACTTATAATGCCTGACAGGTTAATATGAAAGAGTGATTTACAAAAACCAAAAGTTTATGAACGGGCTTAAATATCAAAACTATTATGCCATGAACCACAAGGCATATTTTTCTTTTCCAGAAAACACGAACTTTATACACATATATCAAGTATGACGATGTTTTAAAACTTTATTTTTCCACCTCACTTGTCTCCCCTTAGTAGTGAAAAAGCCCTACCTCCTGACACAAAAATCATGGTCAAAAGCTACTTTAGTTTAAAAGTATTTAAACATCATAGCTTGGGTGTGTATTGTAACAAAAGCTACCTGTTAGTGGCATCTTATTGACCGCAAATTAATGACAAAATAATTGTTTTGCAAGTAAAAACTCAAAGTATCAATTGATATTATGGTTAATTTGAAAAGTATTTGGTAAATTGTAATTGAAAATTCGTCAAATACATGGCCAAAAATGTAATTAATAAATTAATTACAATTACAATTACTAGGCCCAAAAATGTAATTAATTACAATTACAATTACTTGGCCCAAAACTTTCATTAATTATAATTACATGTAATTATAATTGAAATTACTTTATTGTAATTACAATATTTATTTTTAATTTGAGAACTTGTAAAAAGAGACCTTTAAAATTGAAAGCTTGAAGTCATAAAATTACAAAATAGGTCATCTCACAAAATAAAGGCACTGACCGCCCAAGACCCTATTCAAAATGCATATTTACATTGATATACCCTAAAGAACATATGTAGCTACTTCATTCTTCGACACATTGTGCGAAGACAAATGTGAATTAAACGTTTGTATTGACTTTAGATCCTAAATAACATCAACTTTCTTGTCTAATATTCAAATATATAAAATACTTCAGCTGAGCCCATAGAATGTCATTGCAACAATAGAGCACAGTGTGGTTCCAACGAGACGTAAATAAATAATTTATTTCGATTTTCTGACATTTTTGATCAAGTTTTACATCCAACTTTTTAGCGTTGAAGGAGAACCTACGTAGTACTACCCATCTTGGCAATCACTCACAAGAGCTTCAGAGGCTATGTCTTGTCCTTTGTTGAGAGTTTCCGGAGAAACTCGACGAGACTTTGCCAGGTACTCCTCTTCATGTGAGATCACATCACTCTGAACTGACGACGGAGTGACGGGAAAAAGTGATCCCATGCATTCTCGGCCTCGAGCCAACGAGGTCATTTCGAAGTCGCTTTTAAAGCCAGCCACATCCATAAACACGGTTTGAGAATCAATGCTACTTTCACGTCGATCATTGGGCGTATAAGCCATCACTACAGTGTGAAAAGTTCCACCCACCACTCCAGGACTGTCGGCATAACGACATCGCCGAAACAGGTTACTGAAGTCGCAACAGACAATGCGACAGAACCGATTTCGAAATTCCCGCCCACTGAAGCAATAGTAAATAAAATTAGCTGACGCATTGATGATGAGCAAGACTTTTTCAATGGAGGTCATGATGAACATCCATGGCGGCGGGACGAATGGAACATCGAAAGTAGACTGACAGTAGTGGGATCTTTGGTGTAGGAAGAACTCGTAGATATTGAGAACTACTCGAGGTAAGTGGCAGATGAAGAATGTCGAGTTGATGCAACAGAAAATGGTCAGTAACGTCTTTTCTTGGCTGCTGTGACTCTGAAGGCTGAAAAGAGACCAAGGGAAGCCCTGTCATTGATCAAGACCTGTTTCCGTAAAGACTAAAAAAAGAAAGGCCTTGCGTGTTTTACGTTCATGTAAAAAGCTCCTTGAGCAGTTTCTTACTCCACGAATATGGGAATAAATAGAGCTTTCAGTCAACTACATAACGAGTTTTTCCCCAATGGAGCAAAGGACCATGGTTTCACTCGAGTCGTTGAATAATAATTTCTTTCATAACACACGATTGAGACAGATTTTCACATCGAAAAAGGCCAACCGCTGAGTGGGAACAGAATATACCGTACCGTACAAGATCTGTAGATGTTAGGAAAATTTCAAGATCGGAATTGTCTTTCACCTAAGCAAAATGGCATAACTATCAACAAACGTGGCAAGTAAACAATCATGCTTCACCTTCGTATCATATGAGCTATAGTATCCTTCATAATTGGTTCGTTAGATATAGACTAAAGGCCAGGAAACAAAGAGTTTTACTGATAAGGAGAGAAACGATATTTCTTGCCCCATTGAGTTTTCTTTCCGGGATAAGATTGCCAAGTCCAGAAGAGAAAAAATGAAGCAAAACTAACAGGAACCAAGTTCTTCAAGACAAGAAAATTTAAACACAAATTTTCTCCATCAGATAATCCCTAGATTTTTTTTGGTGGAGGAACGTACTATTTGTGCTTCAACAATGTCCGGAATTGTCAAGAACAGAAGCACTAGGGCATTCATTCTTTGACATAAGCAATTGTTGTAAACCCGGCAAGCACCAAGATCTATTCTCACTTTCCAAGCTATGCATTTAGTTTCAATGCACCAATCTATTCTCTATTCCCCCTCTGTTCCCCATTATTTCCGATTTTACAGATTGTCTTCAGTGGCAAGAAAAGGCCAATTGGAAAGCATGCAAGACTTGGTTCGATGTCTAGTAGCCAACCCAATCCCCTCGCTTCGAATAGCTCGTGACTAAACGTGATTAGATTGGTGAATGTGACTCGTGAGCTCTGTGGAATAGTTAGTCTGGATTCGTAACTCACTTATTTTGCTTATAGTAGGAGAACACTTTGATATTAAAGAATAGCATGAGTGTGAAGGGAAGTGCGATGGTTGTCAAAAGACGATACCACATGACATAGGCTAAGATGAATGTCCCATTGGTCCTCAAGGGAGAGTATTCCACGCCAACAGCCTCTCCATCTTCCATGATGGACTGGAAAAAAAGATGAAAGACGTGTACTGTGTGAGATCCCTCAAGTTCCTCTTCAACGTTGAATGACCAAGGGCCAACAATCACGGTATTTCTCCATTGCATGCCAACAATAAAGGCCCATTGACTTCTAAATGAGGTGTGTCGAAAAAACGTCGTTCTTTTCGGCCTCTCTTACTTGCCAATACGTAAATGGACCAGGATGAAGAAACGTGAATGAGCTGGAGCACCTTTCAGGCTAAATTTGATTTAAGCTATGTGATTGGCACATCTCAATCATCTGTGGGCTTCAATAAATGTTAGCATCACCTGCCTGTCAACAAAATTTGGAAGCAAGACTATATTTCAGATTATTGTGACAAGTTTTCTGGTACAAAGTACGGAGTCTCCCATGGAGTACAAGCGTCAAAAGCTGGCCTACTAAGGTAAATAGAAGATATGCTTTGCTGGCTAAAACAAAGTCGAAGTACAATGATTGCCATCTAAACTTTTCTTAAAATGTTACTACGTGTCTGAGTTCAACTGTATAAAAAATCAACAGAAGGAAATAAATTAATAAGCTTAAATACAGTATTAATAAACCGTGAACAAAATGTCAGCATCAGCGCCTCTTGTGGTCAGACTGAGACCTAGTTTCCAGATTGCGATTTTTTAACTTTGAAAAACCGGTGAACAATTTATGACAGTATTATTTCTCCAAAATGTGCGATTTTGATAAGAAAATTTAGAAAAAAGCCCTGAAGTTTTGCCATAGGGTGGCGTTAAACCCCACCCCATCATCAGTTGGCAAGTATGTCTCAATTTGACCACAAGAGGCGCTGATTTGGGGAGCAAGCTGACTTCTTGTTCACGGTTCATTGATAGTAAGTGAGCAAAATATGATCGATGACTCTGGCTCGACGGTTGATTTCTTAAAGTTGAGAAAACGTGGAAAAGTGTCAATTAATAGATGTAGTTTCAATACTGATAGTTGAGAATTTTTAAAATCTTTTTTATCCTATTTTATGAGGCTTTTTATATCTTTTTGTGGCAGATCTAACATGGTCAATCTTATATTTTATTGATTTTATTCTTTTTCAACTTCAATTTTCGATGTCGTGCTCTCAAAACAAGAAAAGTTTACAAAAATAAAATTCAGGTACCTGAAATATTTCACTTATGATCTGGTACGAGGTTGTCTGTTTTAAACAAAATCTTTTCAACTCTAAAGAATAACTCTTAGGACATCAAGTCGGATGTTTTTGAAGTATCAAAGTTATTTTAAAGGCAAAAAGGAACCTACGTAGTTGGATTATCAAAGCGATAAACAACCGGTTGGAAATGCAAGTGCGTGTTACGTTAAACATACTTTCTTCCCGTTAAGAACTACGCAAACAATGGATGGATAAGGAAAGGAGCAGATTAAAAGAGGAAGTAAAACCAACACAGACCCAAAAACTACAAATCAAAGAGAGCACGAAAACAAGGTAAATCAATAAGTTGTTATCGAATATTTTCTTTCAGTGGGCGGGATCAGCTTCTATTTTCCGCAAGATTTATTTTTAGAATCATTTGGTCTTATTAGAAACTTTAAAAAATATTTGTAGCCTTGCTCTCCAGTGTGCAGTTGTTTCTGCTTGTTGGTAGTTGAATCTTGCATTAGCCATGTAATTTACAGATTAAATTTTCTTCAATCAAGCTCAATTATGGCTTAATTGAAGTATATTAGTACGGACTTACCTGAACTTCAAAGAATCTGGGAAGGTCAATAACCAGGCAGGCCAGGAATATTCCAATTACATAGAAGCGAAACTTTCTGTAGCATGGATTTCGGTTAGGATGGCAGATCCCCAAATATCTTTCCGCAGCAATTGCAAGACAAGAATAAGTCGAGCCTGTAATGAATATCATTTGGTTATTAATGCAAAGACGCACTTTTCCAATCATTGGTCCCTGCTCAATCAATAGCTTACTTAATCAAAGATTAACAATGTCCTTATAATACTGATGAAAAGGGGGACCACTCTAAAAACAATGGTTGCTTCATTGCCTTCTCCTTTCACAAATTGCTTCCACAAATAAAGTCCAATAATTGGCTCTGCGCGACACGTTCGACGATCTATTCTTATTAAACACTACTTGATACCCTTACAAAAATGTTTTTCTAGAAACATTCGTATTGTTCCATTAGGTTTGTCATTTGTTAATGTAAATGCCAGCTAAAATCAATCCAAGCCCTATTGAGTCTTTTGGTTTAGTAACTCCAATCAAGTCCTCCTCAAATACTCATTTGGCAATGGGACGTGAGGGCTTCATGCATGGATCACGTAACAAATTGAGAGTCTCTTTCGTCCCAAGGGAATGATTAACGGTGCAGTACGTTTCTGAATTGTTTTTGGTATGTTGTGTCTAACTCGGTCTGCTTTTCTTTTAGACTCATTTGCCTTCATTCATTGGTTATTGCGGTCGAAGTGTTTGAAGCTCTCTCCACAGATCATTTGTTTGATCCATTAGATATTTGCTTTTATCCGACATCAATTTAGGTTTCATTAAAGTGCGTTTATAGATCTAACGTCTGAGAGAATCAATTTGGGATCGCGATGTCTTTTTCGTTTCATCAGAGCCATTTCTGATGATCGGAGACACCAATTATGAACAAATAAAACCAGAAAATTCAAGGAATGAAACGTATTTAAGTTGAAGTTGGGGTAAATAGAAAGCAATATTAAAGAAGTCAAAAGGAACAATAGTTTAAACTGCTAAAAGCAAAAGTCCAGGAAAGTTAACGAAATTCGTGATAACCACCCCCTTTTACTTTCTCTCCTAACGAATAATAAGAATATCGAGAAGAACCTTTTTAGGGAGGACAAAGGCAAAACGTACGTGGTACAATACCCTTTGAATACAATATGTTCCGACTAGACGAGCTTTCATCAAGTACCTTTTATCTAACAGACATGTAAAAGCCTAAAAATACCATTAGGTCATACAAACGCTTCCAAAAGAGTTTGTCTTGGAGTAGAATTGTGCATGTATTTAACGTTTTGTGTACAGGGTCGGCGGGCCAAGTGTAGACTTTGGCATTTTTATTGCATAAAGTGTTTGTTACAGATCCAATTGAGGCTCATACACGTCTTTTCCGGTCAATCTTTAAAAGTGAGACATACTAAAATACAAAACCACTCATTCCAAGGCAAAATTCCATCCTCCTCCCTCCTTGAGAAACAAATGGAAGGCACAATGTCTATCGCAATTTTCTCATTGATGCCATAATCATCTCATTCTTGCCTATGGGCTTCAACAAGGAAGTGTAGAAATATTTTCCATTTAAAAACTAACACTCGTAATTCTAAAACTGATGTGAATTTAAAAATAATCTTTTGAAAATTACAAAAATTGTAACAATGTTAAGGGGTCTACACTTGATCCGCCGACCCTGTATATGTGATTTGAAGACCTTGAACTCACGATTTCATTATCAAGAGGAGAGAATGAAGACTCCCCGCCAATTGAAAAATGACTTGAAGAAGTGAAGAAACTTTCCTGTTTATTCCAATAGTTGTTGTTTTTAAGGATATTTAGCGAATATTCATAATGTTTATTCTTTATTGGTCTGTCCAACAAGAAATGCGCCTCATACAAAGGAGAAATTAATTATGCAGAATTGAAGTAGCATTTTGCATTTCAAATTCATATGTAAACCTTGAGCTTATCTTCATGGTCTAATCTATGGATCTTCGGTGCGTCTGAAATGATGTTTTTCATAGATTTTGATTACGTAACCAACATGCCATTAATCATGCAAAAGGAGTTACAGGCACGGATAGCGTCGTTGTCAGACTGCTTTGCAAAAAGCTGATTTCATTCCAGCATGCCACTGAATACATTCAAATACAAGGAAACATTTTCGGCTCAAAGACTGCAATTACATAAAAAGAAACTGAACCAAAATATCGACCAAAAACTGATTGGTCAACCTCTTTATTGACCAATGTCAAGACGTAGGAAGTTAGTCCTAGTACATTTTCATCGAATGTTCTAAATCAGAAGTGATTGTTTATTAGAACTAGACAATCTCATTTTCCATCCGGGACGGTGATGCTTTATAAAGATGGAGATGGATAGTAATGCCTTCGAGCATTGCGACGGTGATCGGTCTAAGAGAACATACAAAAAAAAACATTAGAATAAGCGTTTCTTTTCCTTATGGGAGTAACTAAGCATTAAAACACGTCAGAGACGTGATCTAACTTGAATTGCTCTATTGTGCATATACAGAGTGCACAATAAGTAAAAAGTAGATACATTTTGCAAATTATTGAACGCGCAATAAAGAAGTTGTCCAAGAAACCTTTCAGAACTATGCCTTTAAAAAATACTTTTCCATTTTTTTCAGACTAGAGAGCTTTTTATTTTTTGTTTCCCTTTCGAAACCATTAAGTGCTGTTGAAGACAAAACCACGAATAATTTTGCTCATTTCAGAGTAGTTGGCCAGAAAATAATATATATTTTCACAATAATCAAATTCAAATTGAAAAGTTAGTTGCTTAGTTTAGCCTTTATTGGCGCGCCCAATCGTCTCGTTAAAATAATGTGTGCTCCACTTTGTCCATTTTTTTTGCAAATACTTGACTAAAGTGCACATTTTTAACTGTATAAACTTGAATCAAAGCGGAAAAGCCAAAAAGACCAGAAAGTGTCAACAAAGACAGAACCTGTTTTAAAAAGTTTGACAAGCCGAAATGAATGGAAAACCCCATAGATGAGATGATATGTTCATAAACCTTTCACATTTTTGTGTTGTGACTTCCCTTAAAGGACTGGTATCTTTTCTTTTGTTGATGCATGAAAATACATGAAAGGAGTAAGTTTAAGAAAATGGTGAATATATTTCCATTCGACTTCAATTGAACTAGTTACTAAATGCACTCTAAAAATGGATTGAATAGGTTTTCAATGAAATTTCCTTGGACTTGGCCTTATAAAACAAAAAAAAAGATAAATGACTCCTTTAGTATATTTTTTTTTGGTCCAAAACTTGCCAAGTTGTTTTGGTTTCAACTCAAACTGATAAGGACTGATTGCCTGTCAGTCGGACACAAAAATTTCAACTTTTAGTATGCTAACCCCAGTCTAGAGCTCTACAAAAATAGGGCTCCACCCGAATCAGCATCTAAAAGCTGGTGTTTGTTTGAATTCTTATCATTTATTATATTATTGTAAGTGCTTTGATTTTTTTGCGCTCTTGTACTGTTGTTCATAGCTTGGAAGGACCTTCAATTGTACGAACGCCTATCGAAACGCAGAAAAATAATGCAAGAAGAAAATGTGTTTGTCCATCTCATAGTTTGATAATTAGTAGAGTAAACATTCACCTCATTAATTGGCAATTTAACATTGCTATGCAAGGTACATGTTCTCTTTGAAAGAATGGAATGTGAGGACGAGGAAAAAAATGTTTGGTGCAATCTCCATATCCCATGAATAAATTGGTTCATGAATGGTCTCAATAGTTACCTCTTTCAAGAAGTACAACTTTTTGTTGCATATTAGGTGGGAAACGGATGCTTGACTTTCTTCTCTAAATCAAAAGAAAGACCGATCTGTAAAAACCAGAGGCTAGTTTTTTAGACGCAAAAGATCGATCTGAAGATCGTACCATAGTACTATAAGTCCGATCTTGAGATCGATCTTTGCGTCTTAAAAACTAGCCTCTGTATCTACCTTGGAACACTTTTTTCTCAAGAAAACTAGATTGGCAGAAAAATAGTTTGAGGATTTCAGTGCAACGCACATTTGAAATTACAGAGAAAAGTCAAAGCAATGGTACAAAGAATCAGCAATAGTATGTGATTTAGGTAATTGCATATATTTGAAGAAAAAAAACCTGCATTAACCACTCTCATTCATTCCCCCATAGACAATCGAAAAAGCGACCTCAAGCGGCATTTATCGCATTTCTTGGAGTGTGGTAAAGAAATTCCTAAAAACTGCTCTTCAATTTGCTGGGTTTGAATGCCTCGCGGACATCCCCAGTGATTTGAAATTGGCAGCATTTAACAGCAAGTTGTTAATTATTATATCAATAAATATTCCTAGATTTTAGGGACATCAAGATTTTTGCCTTATTTTGAAGTAATTACAGGCTTAAAATGTCAACTTTATGTTCAAAATTAGTCACTCTCTACATACCATATGAGGAAGGAGAAAAAAGGGAAAAGGAGAAGGCAAGAACGGCCGTCAACTCTCATCTGTTTTTGTAGTCTGCCCCCGACATTGTCAGGGTGGCCATCAAAAGGTATGGAAAAGCCGTAAAGCACTTTATGCACATCAAATTACTATCTGCTTTGAAATTTATGAACTATGTATTGCAGGCTTTCCATGCAAAGTGAGTAGCACGTGAAGAGTAGGATTTTAAGCAATTGATGATGTTTCCACCTTATATAATTTCCTTAAGGTTTAGTGCAACTTTTTTAGCTGATTTGGGATTAGATTATATAATTTTACAATAGGTTTGGCCTGGTTAAAGTTTGATTTTAAATTTGTGTTAGGTTAGGTTAGAATTTATCAATTTGCTCTTTATTTGGTTGGGTTAATGTTTAACTTTGAATTTGTGTAAAGTTTAAGGTACAAGTAAAGCTAAAATATAAGTTGCATGTCCTCGTACATACTCGTAGACCGGGTCTTTTGGGAGCAACTCAAACACAAATTTCAGTAAGGTTATTAAGTTAATTGCGTTCTAAATCTCTTTTATGCCTTTGAGACTCTAACTCCGATGAATCCCGATCTCCAAGTCCGTTCCATGGTATCGAGAACATAAAAGGTGTCTTTTACCGACTCTTATATTTCTTATGACACGTTCAGGATCACCCATAAGCTTGTTCAGATTTTATGAAAATGGTGTTCTTCATGTTTTTGACAATGTTGGTCAAGTTGCATTTGAGACGCCATTGCTGCGCACAGTGTTTCAAATGGCCTTTTAAGTTTGGTTCGAAATGCAAACATTTTGGCATTTTTGGACCCACAATCCAATATAGCCTCTTTTGGTGTAATCAGCGAAAATATGCGCCATCTCTAAGCATTGTGAGGTAAATTTCGCTTTCTGCTGTGTCCAAAACGTAATGAAAAGTTCGAAAATAGGTCAAAATTTAGTGTTAGATTAGTATTGGATGAAAGTCGTATTGCGAGTAAGAAAGAGCAAGGTTTGTATCATCATAAAAAAAGTAAAAAAAAGTGGCTGGTCGAAAGTTTTTGATTTTCTCTTTGACATTTGTACTTCAATTATTGCTAATTGAGAGGGCGAGTTCAATTGGTTTCTCTATGTGCGTTGTTAGTTTAGTTTCCTTGAAATATCATACCAATCAGAGAGTATTTCATGCGTTAAAAATGAAAGGAATACACATACTATTCTAGAGTGCTTCAGCAAAACATGAAAGTAGGAAAAGCAATCATTCTGTTCAAGGTGCAGACGTTTCAGACCAAAATGCAAAATTTTACCACAATGACATCAAATTGCCATTAAACACTAATACTTAGGTTATGAAAAGTGTGTGCCCTCAATATGTTACTTTTCATGGTTTCAGTTCGTGACAAGTTTTCAATGAAACCCCAAGAGCTATGCATGGTTGTGTGGTCTTCATGGACCCTAATTTACATTGAACCAAGGAGATCTTCAGACTCTGGAGACTCAGTCACGCTGGGAAACGACAGTTGAGAGACAGTGGGAGTGCAGTCTACTTATAAATAGAAACTAGGTGATTTGTGTTTTGGAAACGTAAAATTTCTCAAGTCGAATAATTGGAAGATGGTGAACACTTGTGCTGCACCTGGTTGCAGGTCTGGCTATTGGTTAAGATACGGAGACCCAACTCCAGATCCACAGATCTCCATGTACAAGGTTCCAAGTGACCCGTTCAGCGAGTTTCAAGATATCTTTCGATCACGCCAAAGCCATCACGGAACCAGACAGAGGCTCGCTACTTCAGGAGCCCGACAAGCCCTTCAAATTCAAAAGGAGGAGGCTTAGTATGAGGCGTTCCTTGAGGATGAACGCTTAAAGTGCCTTGAGGATATCATGTTCAAGCTACACACCCTTGGCTTGCCAGAAGGCATCTCAGTCGTCAAAAAGTAAACTGTCTCCTTTTTCCAAACATTGAGGAAAGAGGAACTAGCCAGATTAATATCTTGTTTCATCTAACAAATATTTCAAGATGGCACCTTTAAAATGCAAGTCCAAAACGTGATCTTCTCCCAATCCTCTGTTGCAAGTGTGACAACCCGAGATCGCATCGAATACTTATGGGAAATACCAAATATTTTGGCAGCCTTGAAGAGCTATGGAGAATACTTTAAAAAAGACACAGCCTTAACCGAATAGTCCAAGACTTTCAAAAACGGTGGAACACGAACACGTGGAATTTTACATCAACAATATGGATAAACCATGGAAAGACACATTGAAGTTCCTGAAATTGATAAATAAGTGATGAAAAGTGGTGAACACTAAAAGTGCCGTCCTTCACACACGAAAACGTGACCCATCCCGTGCCCCAATTTATTCAGTTTAGGAAGATGACTTGAAATTTCTTTCGAAATTTTCTTTTTGGATCTTTGATTGGAATTCGAAATTAGAAGGCCAGGGAAAAGAGCGACAAGGTCTCACATCTCCCACCATGCTTGCCATGACTTTGTCCACCAAAGCTCTCCAAGAATATGCCAAAGATATGTTACATAGGCATGAGATCCAAAATGTACTTTTTGGGAAATTTCAATCTGATCATTTCAATCAGCCTGATTGGGTTGGTAAGGACAACTTTCGGGAGGTAATTATTTTACCTCTTACCGACAGATTCTAGAATCTGATAAGCCGTGGAGTGAAGAAGCTAATCTAAGTTTGATCATTGGTGAAATTCGGCAACATGCAAGTTTGTGCCATTTAAATAAATGTTGGCCCCAAATCAGTGTCTGAGAGTGAAAACATCCAGAATTCTGATATAAAACTTCGATTGATGCTCAAGTTTCTTCCCATTACTCATTTGGAGTCCATTGAAGACAGCAGTATTGGTTTCTACATTGCTGGTTATCTTGTGCGATCGTCGAGTGAAGTGTACCCAATGCCCAAACTTGGTGTCACAGGGCAAAACCTTAATAGTTTTAAACCTTGAAGATGAAGAAGCCTCAACTTCCAATGGCCCTCGAGAGAGCTTTTTGGAGCAAATCAATTGTGGAAGGTTATCCAAATCAATCGATTTAGTTTACCTGACTTGTGTTCACACCTGTGGTATATTCTCGCAAATCATGGCAAACCAGGAAAGCAAGAAGTTTCTTTTAGAATGCCAACACCCAAGAGAGTTGTTTGCCAAAAGCTTTTGTTTGATCATTGGAAGCTCATTTGATACAGGTTCCACTTTGGAAGCCTAATGTGGCAAAGGTCACTCTTAAGTTCTTTGTGAAGAAATAGGCAAGAGAATGTATAACTTTTTTTGGCAAAAAAATTGCCAAAGAGCAGAACTCCGAAATTTACGACAGCAAGGAAAAAACGAAACAGTTTGACGCCTCCAAATCCGGCCCAGGGGCCAAGATAATAAATAAATTGCAGTCTCAGTACTAAGAAAAACATTCGTGGACATTGGAATATGTACTTGTTATGTTTTGTTGTTAAAATATACTGTTATGTCATGTTCCTTTCTTTATCTTCAAGTTTTGTAACTGTCCAGTTTTACTTTCTTGGTATTTTGGGACATTTACTTGCTAGATATAACCTACATATATATAGCAATTAATTTTCAGTCAGAAATATCGCACAAATTGATTTTGAACCCCATTTTCTGTAAAGAAATGTCTTGCTGGCATCGCCCTTTCGTTGTCTTGAACTTGCGCCCAGTCTACCTCCAGGGTAGAGTACTCCTTGATTGAACAAATGTTTAAAATTGGTGATTGAAATGTTTTTACCAAGTCTTTCCTTCTAAACAGAGCTATTTTTTTGAAAAGAATTTATGCATATTGCAAATATGATTTAGTCCTAATTTTACTCAACTGTTTTTACTTTTTTGCATTTTCTTATTGCATTTTTATTTGCACTTTTTTCGTTGGGTTCGAACCCATAAAACTGAGCTTAGCTCGGACGCGCGTTAATCAACGGCGCTACAACATCTTTCCTATAATGAGCTCGTTCTACCTCTTGTTGCAAGATCTTTCCGTATTTGATTGAGCTGATTGATTTGGTTATGTAAAAATGCTTTTTACATAAACCATAACGCTTGTAAAATACGTGGGACATCCAGACGGGGCCTGCAATTCGTTAAATTGCACAATTTTCAGATTTATGCCGAAATCAAAATAAAGATTTATGTCTTGTGAGTAGGGGTTATTTTTATAAATTTTGTTGTTAGACAAACTTGTTCGAAGTTACCATCAAGAGCGAAAAAATCATCAAAATACAATTTTTGTGAAGTAAAGATGTTGCTCATGGTCATAAATCAAATTAGATGAACTTTTGTGGAACAAAATTTTAAGTTGCGATGCAAGACGTTTTGACTTCGCATGACACATCATTTTGTCTTATTGCTCGCTTTTTACGCTTATCTATGTACACAGGGGTCACCCAACACACCTTATCTAAATAAATCATAGCTTCGAACAAATTTGTCTTACAACAATATTTGTAAAACAGCACTTGCTCATAAGAGATAAATCTTAATTTCTATTTTTTCATCAATTCAAACATCCTACATTCAAACGAGTTACAAGCCTAGTCTACCTCTAGTCTAGATACCCCTCGTACCATTGTTTCAATGGTTCCAACCAAATGTTTATTAAGCTCAATGAGGCTTCCATGATTGCAGATTACCATGCCGAAACATTGGACTGAATCCATGCAGTTGACATGTATCTAATCTCTTGATATTTCGTCCCATACTTTCACCACTGATGTCTTGAAAGCAGTGACAAAGCAATATACTTTATAACAAAGCCAGGGCTACAACTTTGGCTCTTTGCTCCCTCCAAAATGACGGAAATCATCTTCGGTAGCATTGGGTGAAGATCAAACGATAAAGGTATTGGGAGAAATTGAAGGAGGATGTTGTTCCTTGGGGCCGTGAAGCAATGCTCTGTACGAAGGGACACCTGAATATATGACTAAAGTCGTCCAAGATTTCTGCCAAAAGGAATTTCCATCATTTTGGTTTCAAAAAAGTCATTATTGCTCTGTCAATGCTCTCAAGACATCACTGGTGAAGGTGGATGACTATACGGCTATGTTATGTTCACATCATGCACTTCGTTTGGTTTGCTTTGGAGTGGACAATAAAAGATATTTTACTGATGATTGATGAATATGTTATTCATCATTAATTAGTACTTCATTTCAATAGCCAAATAATTCAATAAAGTGGCTTTTGCCGAAATTAGTTTTCGACCAAGTGATTTTCAACAAAGAAAAGTATTCGGCCCTCTGAATTTTCGACGAAATGAGTCAGATCAAATGACCTTCGACACACTTCTCTTGACCACAAATTCCCAGATTCTATACCATCTTTTTCAAAAACTTTTTTTCGTAACTGTGAGATTATGTGACAAGCCCTTGGAAAAGGTTATGTCGGTCGTTCAAACCAAACAAGAAAACCATAAAAACCGAAAAAAACGTACGACCCAGCCCGCCCCCGGGCGGGATTGGAAAAAATATGTCCTAGTCAGTGACACGATGAACCTTAGAAATGAAAAAAAACTGCGATTGCAACAGTGCTACTCTCAAATGATCTCACTCACCAGTCATCGATATTCCTGCCACAGGATAAATGATGCTCGGAAACAACAGATTATACCACGGGAATTCAAACTTAAAAGCTGTCTGCACAATAAACAACCCTCCGGTCAGGATGAAAAGCACATCGAAAATGGCCAAAGCCACCAGAAGCTTATAGAACAAGGTCACATTTCTCATTGAAGCAATGGTGAGGATGGCCAACGTGTTTCCAATCAGTCCAAAAAGACCGACAATGCTCACAGTGATACCTTGTCCATACAATTTGAAATATGCCACACTCGTTTGATTCAAGTTCGAGTAGGTGCCACACAAATCTTCCAAACTGATCTCTTCCATGATAGCCTCAAGCTGTCAAGTCCTTAAACCACAGATTGGATCAACGATGGGATCACGGTTGAAGTCAAATCAAACTAAGACCTTCAACGCTCCGTTCGTTTCTGATGGAACAGTTTTCCCTGACAGAGAACTTGTAGCGCCTCGAGGTTCTTTCTCGTTATGTATCTAGGACACAGAATGGAACGCAAGCCGCCAGGTTCCCTAATTCGAGAGCCCATTGGCATTTTCCTCTCGAAAACCGATGAACAATGCTTCGATGGGTACTTGGTCGGATTATTTGGCTCTTGGAAAGATATTACCCAACTTCAATCCTTTTTGCTTTAATCACAGAACACGCTCAAACATTTTTACCGGCAAATGTTAAAAATAGAATTTACTTGGTCCAATATTGGACTGGAAAAGAAGTGAAGTATTAAAGACAACATTCTTGATTCTGCCTTTCATACGCCTCGTTCCGATAGACCACACGTTTGATGGATTGACAACCAGGCCCGTCCACATGGATACTCTCGTCAGTTGATGCCATGGAGGTCAGCAAAGGTCGGGCATTCTTTATCTTATGAGCGAGGGTCAAAAAAATGGCTTCAACGTGATCGCTTTGGGAATCTTCTTTGGCAGAGGTCTCAAAAACAGGCATGTTGTTATCGTCAGCCAATCTAGAATGAAGCAGAAGTGGCGCAGATTCGTTAGCGCGTGATGATAGGTGGTATGTTCAGTACACTAATTCAGATAGCTCGAGTTCTCCAACATCAAGTCGGTTTAAGGGCTCTAGAGTACACATTTGCTCTACAGATACGCTGACCTCAAAGCATACTCAAGGACCCTTAATCTTACATGATTTTGATATATTCAAACTATTTCAATCACTGGAGTAATCAAAATCAAGCCAGTTAAAAAAGGCCCCTAGATAAACTCTCACACTCCAGAAGGTATATTCTCTTGCTCTTTTTCAAGCGCAGCTGATGACCTGTTAGTATACTTGAGAATCTTTGATTTTAGGCCGCATGTTAACGCACCTAATTCAAAAGCGAGAGCACACCAAAATCAAGTCAGATTAACCGGCCTCAAGTATATACTCAAGATAACTCCTGTGTTTGAAACGCAGCAGCTAGGGAGAGTATATACTCGGTGAATGCTAATTCGACTTGATTTTGCTATACTCTCGCTTTTGAATTAAGTGCGTTAACATGCGGCCCTTTATTTGATATTGGTGTACTCGAACAAGGAGTTAACATGCCACCTACATATTTCTTAAAGCAGATGAGTCGCACATTTTGTACCTTGTGGACCAAAACATCTTTATTTGCCACAAGGCCACAGCAACTAATATAATGCAGAGTCATTTTCAATTTTTTTAGGGTTGCAAATGTGCATTGAAGGATTAAGAAGTCTTTGTCCTCTTTAAAGGCCCTGACTTACCTTTGAGCTTCGTTGAATGGAACCACTTTGGGCATTCCATCTTCACATTTGTTCCCAACCATGAGCATAGGAACTTTTCCCATCAGCCCGTGCACGTCACATTCGGCAATCCAATGAGGCATAGCTTCAAAGGACGTTTTAGAACTAACATCATAAACTAACACGACTGCACTGACATTTCTATAATAATGAGAAATCATGGATCGCCGAAACCGTTCTTGGCCTGCTGTGTCCCAAAATTGGATCCTGACTTCTTCTCCATCATTCAGGTTCACAATCTACAATCAAATCACAATTACAGCTTAAAATACAAACATCTTCAAAATTAAAAGATGGCAACTTAAGTGGATATCAATAACCTTTTCTCTGAAATCAACCCCAATAGTGGCTTCCGTTCCAGAAGAGGGGAAATGTCCGGCGCAGAATTTATATGTGAGGCATGTCTTGCCCACACCAGAATCTCCAATGACAATCACTTTGAAAGTCCGCCTTTGTTTGGCACCCATAGATGGTTGGTGGACTTGTGGGCTATTAGAAATATCCGAAGAATCCATGATTCTTTACATACCAAAATAGAAATTAGAGGTACAGAGCATTGACGTTTTATACGTCTGTCAATCTGGCACCTGTGGAAAGCTGTCATGTGTGAAAACATTGCAAGAGTGACCAGTTGAGTTTTGCTTTTTTTGCCATCTAGAAGAAAAACTTATTTGATTCCATAGTGCTAAAAGATGAGGCCATTTACATTTTATCATTACACAAAATATCATGTAAATGTCAATATGACTATTAATTTTATGAAGTAAGGTAAACTTTTTACTTTCTTTACAGTGATACTATTCCTTGTAACGGTAGTAAAAATATCTGCAAACCAACTAAGGAAAAAAGTGTTTTGAAGATGTTTTCGAGGTCCTGATTTCTTACACAAAAAGTTGTTTTATTCTTTGAAACTATCAAACTATTCTTTGAAAAATCTTATGTGTTGAAGCAATCAATGGAAGCGTATTAGGTAACGTCAATCCCCAAATTAAATTCTTTGTCCTTTCAATATGACGCTTCCAAATTCAGTAGTATATCTTCTGAGTGGGAGAATGAATGTGTATACAAGGTTTGGAAGAAAGTGCTTTGAATCATTGACAAAGATTCCTCCCACATCTTGTTTTTTCCTGTATTTTGTCATCCTTGGAAGATACAAAGGCCAACAACCAAACAACTTAAATAAATGATGCTACTCCATGAATGGAATATTGAGTGCAAGCCAAGTTGCAAAACAATCATTTCGGGCAATTTATTCACCGCTGTTCTGGTCACTTCCCTCTCAATTGCAGTTTGTTTATTGATACTGGAAGTGCTGCCAAGAGCAGTTAACATGTGATGTGAATGGGTTCTTTCGCATAAAGCAAACCAAGAAGCACTGGAATCATGGAGTGGGAGGCTGGCAATGAGAATATTGATTTCCAGTAAGAACAATTCGATTACGTTCTTCTGCAAATGAGACCTTTCTTTTGTCGAGTAGACTACGTACTTCAATTTTCAGCTCAATAGAACTTCGGAGACAAAAGTTATCCTCACTCAAAGTTCAGTGCAAATCCTACCGAGAATGAATGAACTAGCCCTTTTGTGGTAATCGTTTTACCACAAAAGGGCGAGTTCATTCATTCTTTGCTCTCTTCAGTACATAAGTTTGAGAAGGCATAACTTTTCACTCCGGCATTCGATTGGGCTGAAATTTGAAATACGTGTTCTTCTCAATGCAAGCCAGGTCTCATTTGTAGAAAAACACAAATGGTTCATTTCTGCTGGAAATTATAATTCTCATTGCTAGCCTCCCACTCCATGATTTCCGTGCTTCTTGAGCAAACCCAACAAATTCTCTACAGACTTTATCTAACCATACCTTGGGGATACTAGAGCTCTATATTAGAAAGAGTACAATCATATCCAACGCCATCTAGTTCATTCTGCTCGCAACTGCTCGCCGTTCCCAAAAGGATGCACGAGTACCCTCTAAGCTGAACAAATTTTCCAAAATATGAGACCAAGATAGCACCATTTGAGAAACTAAAGGGCCTAGAACCTTAATGAAGGGGTCCAAAATGAACTATTAGTGTGTTTCAAATGATTCAAATCTGAATTGCTTGTAGAATTAGGTTTAAAGCTTTAAAAGACAGTAAGAGAATGAAAATCTATCCCTTTGGACATATTGATGCAAGAGGTGATGGCAACTAGTGATGTAAAACAATCTGACTGGCTTGATGTCATCGATGCCAATGCTTCCTGCAATGCAGCCTCAGAAAGCATCGAGCATGCTTGATTCATTTTCAGCTGATTCAGCGCCGCCAATTTCACTTGAAAATTTATATGGCTTTGATAGCGCAATATCCCATGGCTGATCGTACATACCTAATTGTTTTATAAATAGTGATGGATTTAAAGCATAATTAGTGCCAAACAAAATCAATATCCAATGGAAGAATGTCATTTTCAAGTCATCTGGCTTTTAAAAATGGCTTGAGGTTGTTCAGGGAAGGAAGACGTGTGACAAGAGAAATAATGTGATTAGTGCTGCGACATTCAAATCATATAGACCAAATCTCAAAAAAACAGTCTGAATTGACAGAAATGCAAATGCTTCCACAAATTAACATTTTCATTAAAACTGTCGTTGGATGTCCCTTTGAAGAGCAGTTCAAGATTTACCAGTGTCACTTAGGTAGAAATTTTGGCAACATGATTTTTAGGTCTAAATATGACTTTGCCGTCCTTTGGCTCTTCCATAATCTGGCAACCCTCTCTGCAGAGATGAGGATCAAGTTCCGTTGAAAGTAAACATTGAAAAAGCGAAAATTTCAAAGTCCACATGGGAAACCCTCTACGCCGTTTTCTCAAGTATCTGAAAGATGCCTCGAAAATCCCTTCCTTTTCTTGAACAATGACACCGCATATCTCCTGACGCAAATCTACCCCCTCGCTGCCTTACTCAAGAATCTCTCCAGCCATTGACTGGCGGAATCAAAAATTAAATCAGATTGTTTCAACGGGCTAATTCTTTCAATTTTTGACTACGTTCCGGTATCCTTCCCCGTCACTTCACGAATTGATTCTCTCGATCGCTTCATCGTTCTGGAGGCGCCACTCAATCTTTGAATGCAATCTACAAACGCTATATCTGTGGAGAAGTTTTAGAAAGTTACCATTCTCTAACATTTAGTAGGAATACATATAATATTTACCAACTAACATCTGTACGTGCACTGTATGTGGTTCACCAGTCATGCTCACTATTTTTGTTCTTTATTTTTCTTTCAGCGGTAATAATGCTACAAGCATTTGAAATATGAAATAAACAACGAAAATTTCGGAAATCAAAATGTATGTATCCAATATAGGTTCCACTATGTTTATTTGCATCGTCTCCCACGCCATATTTTGTTAGGGATATTTCCTGATGTAACAGCAGTAGCCAGTAGCACTTCAATCTTTTAGAAACCTGGTTTTGAGGAATATATGATGCAAATCGATTGATGCAAAAGCTTAAAGGTGAAATCAAAATTCACGTTGCAAAGGCCAAGTCAATTGGCAACATGGTGATGGATTTGAATTCGTAACTTTGTCACTCGAAAGGATTTTAACTTATTTAAGGTACAAATGGGATACACGTTCTTGTGGTCTGATGATAGCTTTGCCAAATTTATGATATCTTGAGCCAAATATACTTTTTGTTAAGAAGACTTGGACAATGAAGTGACAAACATCTTAAAATCATGAAACACATTGCAAATAAGAAATGATACAATACATTTGTATGGGACAAGCTAAACATTTGAATTGCCAGGATGAAGAAGTCAAGTGAATTGGCAAAGCAAAAAGTTATTAATGGGGAAAAGTGGCATGCCTGCGATTGGTAAACCTTTCAATGGATGTGACAAGTGTGGCTGAGTAATGACAAGATCGCATTCTCATGCCACAGCTGGATGTTAGTCATGTGGTTTTATATCTTAAATACGTCCAAATACACAACAAATCAAGTTTTATTCTTAAACGAGAGTTTAAAAAAAAACATTTTGTCTTCTTAATTATTTATTCATTCAACCAAGGAATATAAGACAGCACTGGGGCAGTCACCTTAAGGACCTTGCTCAGAGGCCCATATCAGCAAAAAAGCTTGATGCCATTCTGATTCCATTCCAATGACGAACATTACCCGTGACGTCACTTCAGAGCATTCAGGATCAGAATTTCTTATTGCGTTGGAAGTATTAAGTTACATGATATTCTTTCAATCGTATTGTTATTTGTGTCAAAGAAAATATGATCCACGTGTGTTGCACACTATTATCAATGTTATTTAAGCATTGAATCCCTATTTTTATGTTTGCCGCTCTGAACATTTCCATTTCTGCTGCCCTGAATTTTATGCCTTCTCTCAGCACGAGGAGAGGAAGACGGTCGGACGGTCGTTCTCCTTTATCAGTAAAATCAGGAACGCTGCCAACAACGACAAGACGGTCTATTTAAAGGAAAACATAGTTTTTTTTGTCGGTCTATTTCCATGAATATTTTATGGGGCAATCTGGTTACACAATGACTTGGCGACTTAAAAACATGTCATTTTGCAACATGAAATAGAATTATGAACAAACCATACTCATGAATGCACCAAGTGTATCTGTTGACCTTTTCTTCAATTCTTCGACAGCATACCTGATACGTCGAGTCTTGACTCAGGACTGATGAAGTGTTTCTCACTCGACCACATCAAAATTAAATTTTTTTTGAAGTATAGTCATGAAGTTAGAAAATTCAGCAGGCTTTCAAGATGTATCAGCAAGACGAAATATCAAGCATAATATTTGATAGAAACTGGAATCGTTAGGCTTTTGTGAAAGTAAGAAACCGAACTTTGGCCAAATTTTGATTAAAGCTAATTTGGCCTTGATGGCAAAACTGATCGGAGGGCTCCGGTAATGACCCTTATACAAGATCGTGTTGTGACTTAGCATCAACAGCTAAAAGAGCGCAGGGAATTTTCTTCCTCTCTTGACTTCACCCCTGACTGCTATTTAGACTTGCCCACCTACCCCTTGATATGCAAGATCACAGGTGTAAGTGGTGGTGGCCAGCAGGGGAGTCCAGTCAAATGCTTGCTAGCTTCAGATGGCTTGCCCAGCTTGCCCACTGGCACTTGTTAAGAAGGGAACTGCAAGGATTGCTGGGCCGGGCCAGCTCTCTCTCTCCCTTTCTCTCTCTCGCGCTCTCCACACTGAGCCCAGTGAGCAAACAAGGACTTGAAGGACTTGACTCAACATTTCAGGGTTGATAGGTAAAGAAAGGAAAACTCAACATGCTCCTCTCTATCACTATTCTTTCTCACACATTTTTTATGGTAGGAGCCCTGATTGTGAACGTTTTCTCTGAAAAAGCATTGATCACAATGAGGGGTGAGATATTCATTTTTCTCTCGGTCTTTTAGGTTTTAAACCTAATTTTACAGGCAATTCAGCTTTGAATCATTTGAAACATACTAATAGTTCATTTTGGACCCCTTCATTAAGGTTCTAGGCCCATTACTTTCTCAAAAGGTGCTATCTTGGTCTGATGATTTGGAAAACTTGTTCAGCTTAGAGGGTACTTGTGCATCCTTTTGGGAACGGCGAGCAGTTGTGAGCAGAAGGAACTAGATGGCGTTGGATATGATTGTACTCTTTCTAATATAAAGCTCTAGGGGATACCATCTTGGGGAGCACCCATCTGCGAGGGGCCGGGCAAAGGACGGAGCGTGACGAGGGTTAGGAGGGCGAGGAAAAGGCAGTGAATTGAAGCCAGTTAAGCACGAGAGCTCGGACTCAAGATCGTCTTGGCGTTTTGATGTAACAGTTTCTGAATTTGATTAGACCGTAATTTATTTGCAAGCGTTTTAAATATTAAAATAATGGATACATGGTAGAGACACTGCTAAGTGTAGTGGATTTATTAGGATTTTGTGTTACAGGGAATAGCTATCCTTGTTGCGGCAGATCAAAACCTACAACCACACCAAAGAAAAATACATTTTTTGACCAAACCTGTTGCATAAATGAAATGATGTATCTTATCATGGACAAATTCTTTTTATTTTATAAACCTGTTGCATAAATGAAATGATGTATCTTATCATGGACAAATTCTTTTTATATTATTCTTCAAACAAACAAGTTCAAATATATTTCAAGTTTAAATTTAATTGAACGGGATGAAATTCCGCACAATGACGTATGGGGCGTCAAAATTAGATGTTCCGCTCAAAGACAATGGAGGTTGTGATATTGAGCAGGTATCGTCCATGAGGGATTTGGGAGTTGTCGTCCAAGATGATGGAAAGTTTGATGAGCATATCTAGTTGAAAGTGGGGAAGGCATTTCAAACATGCGGCTGGATCTACCGCACTTTCAAGTCCAGAGATAGTGTTAGGATGCCAACTCTGTACAAATCAATTGTTCAGCCTCGTCATGAATATGCCTCACCTATTTGTGCTCCCATGAGTTTGGCAAGTTTGCAAAAGGTCGAAGCCTTAGTTATTTTCTCACGGCAGATTTCCATAGGTTCCATCTTAAAACCATGGGAGTGATTACCGTTTCAATTTACAGACCTGCTGCCGCTAACAGTCTAGACTTGCCAAAAAATTGCCTGAGTTTTCAAGGGTCAGATTTTCCAAAAATGTTGCATTTAAGACCAATCGCATTAATGGGCATGTTGTAGAGTTTGTAGATAAGTACAAAACACTAGAAGAAATTGAAAACGTGGAATCAAACTAATTTAAAAATCAAATAAAAATCAAACTAAAGATTTATGTGTAAAACATAAAAATGTTTAGTTGCCACAAGAACATGTCTCTCCTGGCCATCTGTTTATTCCAAGACAGGCGTTCCTGATTCAAAAGTTCGGAAGATCCCCTTTAGTTTATATAGCAAATTTTTAGATAAGAGCAATGAAACATTATTAATTATTTTTTGGATAATGTCAAGATATACCACTCTAACTTAAGTTGTACAGATGAGAAAGGCATTGTCTCAACAACTTGGCTTAAATCTTCGTTTAATCTAACTTTCATGCTCAAAAAAACAACGAAACGAACTTTCGAACTTTTTTCCAGCCAATTTAAGTGAGGCGAAATCTGACAAAATTCTGCAAAAGACAAAAATTGAATGTTAAAATAAGTGAGGCGAAATCTGACAAAATGCTGCAAAAGACAAAAATCGAATGTTAAAATAAAAAGATCTATCATCCATACTCATGTGAAGTTAAGTGAAGAATATATTATTGCATTAAATGTCCTTGTGTAAAACGTTAAACATTAGAACTTACAGTAATGCAATGATGACAATACCACTATTTTAAATCTCTGGGCTTGTTCACTTTTTCAGGGTACACTAAATCTGAAATCATAAGTAATTACTACTCCCATTGGATAATATCAACCAGTAGGTCCAAGTTTATGATACATAATAAGTAGGTAGTATAGCCAAAGATAATTTTGGAAGGAATGAAATCATGACAAACATCACGATTCACATTTTTGTTACTATGATGATGTGTTGTGGTTCACATGTGTATGTTCACACTAACTATCTGCTCAATATTTGTGATGGCGACATTTTCCTCATAAATTAAACGCATTCCGCCCCGCTTGCCAAATAAGCCTGACGAAAGGTTGGACGCTATCTAGTGACTGATAAACGATCTATGAGTCGGACGAGCTCAGCTCTATCCTCTAAGACGAGAGAGAAACAGGGCTGCCAGATGGCGGTTTGGCCCGCCAGATTTTGGTGTTTCTGGCGGTTTGAGGCCTTGTCTGGCGGCGAGATTTTTTAATTGGCGGGACGGAAAAATCTGGCGGTATTCTGGCGGTTTACGTTACAGTCTGGCGTTGGGAAATTTCTGTTTGGCGGGGAAGAACATTTTGACAAGTTTCTGGCGGTATTTAACTGAAAATCGTGAAATTTGGCGTATTTTCTTTGATTTGTAGAATTAGTAGAAACACAGTAGTGTCACACTGTTCTAACAGAATTCAGCATAACAGAGCTAGAGCTCAAAGTTACAGCATTAATTACAAAAAATAATGTGACCATTTTTGGCCCATCTCTTTCGTTTTTCTCTTTTTTATGTTAACTTTCCTGCAATTTCAGATAAACAACCAAAAGTAGCGCTTATGATAATCATCACTTATTCATCCTGATATTAAAATCTTATAATTATACAAGAGAGTGCTGGGCTGTTGAAACTAGTATTGGTCAGCTTGAAGATTTTAGCAATTAGAAGATGCTTTTCAAGCTGAAAAAGGGGCAAGTAATGTGCGCTAGATTGGAAAAAATGTGCTGGCATTGTAAAGAAAGTGTGTTGGGATCAAAAAGATAAATGCTTGAATGGTAAACAAAGTGTATTGGAATGGCAAATCAATTTATTGTAGTGACAAACTCAAATGTCAAAGAAACTGAAGAGTTTTTAAGCAAAAACAAAAAATGTAAAAAATACAATTTTGCGTTTCTGTTGGCTAAAACATGGCTAATGAAGTGCAAGAAATGCCAAAAAATTAAACTTTGTAAATATATGGGTAAAAGGCCAAACAAATAATACATGATATTTCCAAATATTTCAACTACTTACAAAAGCACATTTTTAGGGTACGAAACCTTTCGAAAGTGTCACATTTATGATTATTAGCTTTATTACTAGCTTTGGTGGTTTGCTTTATTTTTTGTCTTATTTGGTCTTACTGATAAACTCAAATTCAAAGTCTCTTTCTATCTAAATGAGAGCAAATGTGTGCGAAAAATGTGTCTTATTAAACTGGATCAACCCGAAGGATGCTTGATAAGTTCAACTCAGCTATCTTTATTGGTGAAAAGTTAGTGCATGATATGTCTCCTCTAGAACAAATGCATAATGAAGGAACTGGAATCAGGCGTTATTCTGGCGGTTCTTTGAAAAAAATCTGGCGGCGAATTTCGATATCAGGCGTTTTTGATAGGTTGATCTGGCGTTTTTGGTCTCCAATTACCTGGCAGCCCTGGTGGCAACACTGATTTGTAGTCTGGATAGCAGCTTACAAGCTGTCGTGCTGGTATTCTAGATATAGGGTCCATAGACATCGATTGGCCGTTTGGGTGGATTCCCGGATCGATGGGCCGTGCAGGTGGATTCCCGGATCGATTGCCGTGAGCGGGTGGATTCCCGGATCGATTGCCGTGAGCGCGTGGATTCCCGGATCGATTATTGGCCGTGCGGGTGGATTCCCGGATCGATTGGTTGTTCGGATCTATTCCCGAGATGACGACTGGCCGTGCGGGTGGATTTCTGAGAGTCGCCCATATGGATCGCCTGGGGGGGCTGGGTGACGCCCCGGTGTTTTGGTTTTTTTGTGCGATCTGTGATCTGGGTGGGGGGGAGGTGTGGCGTGCTCGCGTATGAGCAACTGTGTTGCTCACTACCCCTCCCCCAAGCTATGTATATAAACTCATTCCATGCAGAATAGAACCAGTATTGAAGTACATCTCTCTACTCACTACACGGTGAGTGGCCTCGCGGCTACTCAGCGTGCTAAACATGTCATTTGATCATTTACCGGTATCTGATACCACGCATATACGTATATACTCATCCAATATTTGTATAAACCATGACATGACCGTCAGTCGCAATAAAAGTTATTTTTATTCAATAATGTTGAGGCAGCTTTTTATTATCACTCTCATTTTACTTTTTGAAAATCAAATGTTTATCAATTCTAAATTCTGTAAATAAACATGTATTTGTTAAAAAAATTCAAGGGAGTACCTCACAAGTTTGACTATGCAAAGGATCAAAATTCAAAGCAAGTGTAGTCTGCTGAAGTTGTAATGAATTTGAATGAAAAAATGTATTTAACCATTGGTTTGTAATTTGTGTTTTGCATCACAAATGCATGACTATTTGTAAAGAGGACGTAAACAAGCAGACACTTATAAACTAAAATTAGAAACCGTCAAAACATCAAACCTTGTCCCGAATTTGCTCCTGACCTAGTTGTACCTTAAACAAACTAAACGAGGTCACGCATCCAAGGTCGGTTTTTTGAACGACTTACATTAGAGGACTACAGGAATTTGAAAAAAAAATAATGGACAGCCTCATGGAGATTGTAGGTAAAACGGTCACAAGCAAAACGGTCACTAGTAAATAAGTCACAGTAAAAAGGTCACGGGGTAAATAGGTCACAGCAAAAAGGTCACAAGGTAAATAAGTCACAGTGGGCTGAACCTCGTAATTAAACTGAGGTTGAGACAATTTATTAGTCATGGGCTTTATTGGACGTTAAGGAAACGTCAGTATGACACTAAACAGCGACAAATAATCCAGCAAATCAAATAACAAGGAGTGTCTCTTTAACAAAGGTATAGGTTATAGGTAATATGAACATTTTACTGTTCAAAAGTTAGCAGCAAAAATCAAAGTTTTGCTTTCAAAACCTACTTAGCCGTTTGTCTAAGTTGATATACTGACCCTCCTGTTTGGTCTTTTGAGAATGCTAAACGAAAAAAGTTGTAGCAGGTAAATGCGCTATGTGGATTTCCAAAATATTTTAGAACAACACTCCTTTTACTTCATCTCAGAATTTAGTCAAAGGAAATTTTCAACTATTTGTTTTTAATCATGTTTTAAGTAACATCATAGAGTTTTTCCCAATGATTAATGAGCCGAATTTAATAAAGTGTTTGGCATTGCCTTCATATCTCCAAGATGGTCTCAAAAGTTTTTGGAATAAAAAATACTTCTCCAGCTCAAAAAATAACTTGCTGACACAAGGGCAAGATATTCCATGTCATAATTAGATACGATATAAATTTTGTAGTTTGTTGTATTGATAATTGATTAAATTTTCAAGTTATAGGTTCAATTTCCCTTCAACTTCTACCTAAGGACCCTTTAAAATGAAATAATATCATTAATATGTTTTGGGAAAATATCTTGCCTTTATTCTTTTTTTATTCCGTTGCATGGCTTACTTCAGAATGGTTGCAAAAGTATGGAGCATGAGAGTAATGGAGATCTTTGCCACATAGAGTACAAAAGTAATCATTTGTGGGGCTGAGATCGCAATCTCATTTGGAACATGTTATAAGGTGGTTAATGTCAATGATTTTGTTCAAGATTTGTCGAAAAAAATTTTTTTCGTCAAAATACGAGAAGATTTAAAGAATTTAAACTATACTGACAACTGTACATGGGTTGTATGGCATACATGTGCTCAACAACATTTTTTGAATATCATTTCAATTTTAAGTTTCATTGTGCCTTTTTCTGCTTTTGAATCCCTTACTTAGTGGCTTTTTTTACCGTGACCTACTTACTGTGATCTTTTTACCGTGACCTATTTGCCTTGTGACCTTTTTACCATGACCTTTTTACCGTGACCTATTTACCTTGTGACCGGTTTACCGTGACCTTTTTACCGTGACCTATTTACCTTGTGACCGGTTTACCGTGACCTTTTTACCGTGACCTTTTTACTGTGACCTTTTTACCTTGTGACTTATTTACCGCGCGCCTTCATGGAATCATAAAGTTGTTGGGTTAAATATGAAACGTTAATAGTTAAATTCACAAACCGTAAGTTTTTAATCTAAACCTTGACTATAATACATTGCAAAACTGGTTTTATCTAGGTATTTGAAAAAAAATTCAGAAGATTATTCATGAACACATTGTTTAACTTACAGGTAGCAAGAAAAAGTAATATTATAAAAAGTAAAAGTAAAAAAAATGCAATTTCAAAGTCACAATAATTAATCAATTTATGCATGGTTTGATCAAATACCTGCAGTATCTTTGTGTGTCATTTTGCTCATTTTTTCAAAAGCAGATTATCACTAAGACATAGCTTGTATGTTTTATATGTATTATGGCATGGGCATGCTTTCAATGAATTTAAGGATATTTTAGACTCTTTTTGATTTGTAATAACCTTTTACATTACATAAAGAGCAAGGTTCGAATGGCATCATTTTGGAAGCTAAGTGTTCAAAAGAAAAAAAACACCTACTAAGGTGAAAATCAAATGAAAATCAAGTTCGAGGGAGGAGACGTGGTGTCGTGGTTAGCGCAGTTTCCTGTAGTGTGAGAGGTCCCAGGTTCGATTCTCCTCCCCGATCTTTCTCAGGGAAACTTTTAGACGCTAATCCACACCCACAGACGGAGAACCAATCTGATATCGGACACGAGATTGCCTATCGGAAATGATTTGGAAGATGCGATGGCTGGCTTCGCTGGCCGGGCGAGGCTCAAACCTCCGACCCTAGCACCCACAATCAAAAAAAAAAAAAAAAATAATAATGGCGAAGTATGCTTGAAACATGCACCTCAAATATACATCATATCACCAATGTTCTCCAACAAAATTAGTTCTACTTTTCAACTTTACAACCAAATGCCCTTAACAATTGACCAATAACCACTTAGCTCTTTGATATCAAGGTACAAAACAACTATCTATGAAATAGCTCCTCCGTATACTTTTTTAAAAATAATAATAATAATTGCGAGAATCAGTCATGGGGGCCCGTTCTGGATTCAAGAGGCGCCATTCGAGGCGGAATATCCACAAGACAGGCGGGTGGTGGGGGATCCCACCTTAATTTCGAGGTCGAGGATTACTAAACCTGGGATCTTTAGTAACACAAAAGCTTCTGTTGTTTTTGCTTAACAGATATATAAATAAATATTCTGCCCTAGAAATGGCCCGATTTGACAGACTTTATTAGGGAGTGCTCTAAAACGGAGGAAATTAAGAAAGCAGCTACTTATGAAGAACAAGAGATTAGGAGATTTCTTAACGATGCTGACAGTGAAGATGCATCCTGGCTCGTTCAAAAGGCAATTACAGTTATATACCTATGTGGGGGCTTGAGGATGGAATAGTTAAGGAACCTGGCCATGAGCCGAATCAAACTTTACGGCGAGGGCTACGAGATAGCTTTAAACATGCCAAGAAAAGGAGCAATCCGGTAATCCAATACACGTAAGCAAGAAGCAATGAATCTCTGGAGTAGGAGGCTAATGGCGTTCTTCTGCAAACGAGACCTTACGTGTATTGAGCCGACTTCGTATTTCAATTACTAGCTCAATCGAATCACGGACTGAAAAATTATGCCCTCTCAAACCTATCTAGTGCAAAGACAATGCCGCACTAGTAATTGAGTGCTATTAATTAGGTCATGACCAAAAAAGGGTGTAAAGCCATTAAAAATACACTAGACAACAATCTTTTGAATTTTCCATTCCTAAGGTTGTCTCATGGTTGTCTGTACCTCAAATATTTACAAAATCTCGTTTTCTTATATGGCTTAACCAAAATCCGTTTTCGTCATTTGAGAATGTTGTTCAAAAATAGCCATTGCAAATTGCACAGAAAAATAGATTTCACCAAAACTTAAGGCAACCTTCGACCCACGTGTGACTAACAATTGTATCAAAGAAAATATTCATAAATGTATTTGAAGCCTGTTTTGAGTGACATTAGTGCAATATTTGACCCATGGCTTGATTACCAGAACTCAATTTCAAATATGGCATTGTCTTATCACATCAAAACTGTTCTCAAATACTTTTGGAACTTAAAAGTAGTGTCTCCAAGTTAAACATTTGACAACGAGCCAAACATTTAAACAACGTGTAATTTTGACACGATCTTTGTAAGCAGCAAACCTAAGCTTACAATCTTTATTATTTGTCAGATCCTTCCATTACCATAATTGAGTTTCTTTAGGTTTGCTATTTGTTGGTTGCATGCAATGAGATTCTTTTGTCAGAGGATGTGATGCAATAGGGCAGGGGTCGGCAGCCACTTTTGGGTCGAGGCCCAAGAAATTTGATTCGTGTTGTCAGGGGCCCGCCAAACAGGCATTGGTAGGTTCAGGGGCCCACAAATTAGCAATCAAAGAGCTTTGGGCCCACAAGTACAGTACTATGGATGGCTCTCGGGCCCACTATTTTGGACTTTCTCCATAACTCCTGGGCCCACCAACAACCACCCTTGGGCCCACATTTGGGCTGCAGCCCACCGGTTGCCGACCCCTGCTATAGAGAGTCGAAAAAAGCGACCTAAAGCGGCATTTAGAGCATTTCCTGTAATGGAAAGTAGAGAAATTCCGAAAATACGCCCTTCACTTTGCTAAGTTTGAATGCCTCTCGTACATCCCCAGTGATTTGAAATTGGCAGTAGTTAACAGCAAGTTGTTAATCATTGTATCAAAAAAACAGTCTTAAATTTTATGGACATCAAGATTTTTGCCTCATTTTGAAGTTATTACAGGCTTAAAATGTCAACTTCAGTTTCAGTATTAGTCACCCTCTACATATGAGGAAGGAGAAAAAAGGGAAAAGGACACAGATCATGTAATGACATAATGGGTCGCATGTTAACGCACATAAGATCGATTTGTTTTAGAGTATACTCAACTCTGGTCTTACTACATAGCTGACCTCAAGTATACTTAACCTGAAACAAACCGATGAGTATAGCAATTGTTGTGTACTCACACAATTTGCCCATGCAACTTTTAAAGTAGAGGATAGCTTTGCGACACCAAAGATAGATTTGATACGTTTTTTTATGCCAAAACGGGGACAAGGAGGGTTTCTGTGACAGATATTTCAAAGCCGAGCTGAATTTCATTGGTACAGTATTTGCGCAATTATTGATAATAATAAAACATAAATGGTGGACCTAGTTCTTTCCTCGTTTTCAAAATTGAAGACAACAATTTGTCATTTGTGGCTCAAATACACTAAACATTTAGTATGTCATACGAAAATGGGTCTCGAGAGGTCCCGAAAAAAAAACAAGTCCTCGGAGCTATCAGAATTAAAGGATACAAAAAGCGTAATCCATAGTTCTATTGGTATTGAAATTTCCTCGAATATGTTATTGAAACAGCACCATTTATTCTTTCAATGTCTTTTTTAGTTTCCGTGGCGAAAACTTGCATCTTAATTACTCGTTAGGAGATTAACATAAATGAACATATTGGAGCATCTTTTGAATTAAAAGTGATAATTGTGAAGAAAGTCCGGGACACGATCCAATCCGTTTGGTCGTTCTACTAGTAGTTATGCTTCCATGAACTCTTGAGAATGTTTAGACCAAATCCTTTTTTCCTTGAAACGATTTTTTGGCATCAATTTCATACCGAAAATAGGTACAGTGTCTCAAAGACATAAACACATGGACTGAAATGACGTTCTTGATAACATGGGAGCGTTGTGGGTTCTTGGGTTGAAAATGGGCAATTTTGGCAGGGCCTTCCATGAGCACGGCTTTTTATTCCAGTTCATTTTTTTTTTCCTTTATGCTTTTGCGTAGTTGGTTGATCCGTGGACAAGTCCATTGGTAGGTGTGGCCATTGAGTGATGAGGGATGGATTTGCAAGCGGAGTCGATGGTATTCTTTTATTCACAATTATTCAAAATTTTCTATTGATTCCATAGCCATCCATTCGTTCGTTGTATCCGGGGATGGTGATGTTTAAGGAAGGCTCATTCATTTGTCTTTTGCAATTGTCATCGCACTTTTTGATGTTTCCGCGCACGTTGGAAGATGATCAAATCGTTGCTCTGGTAGTTTTCCTCAAGAGTTCCCGCTTAAAGTTGAATTGGATTCAGTTGGACTTGAAAATCTTTGAGAAATCAACTTTCAGTTCGATTTTGAACGAGTCCGAATTTGACACTTGGATAATAAATGGGCTTGAAGTTTAACTGTTTAAGTTCGGATTAACAACACAGGCCCAGTGTTTCTACACAAACAGTTTTTTTATGGTCAGACAGCTTTTCTCAAAGCAGTATGTAGCAGATATGGGTAGCTTAGGCTTATTTCACCCTCGCTGAAATGGGCGCACTGAGTCACAGCCTCTAATCTAAAAGAGCGCGAGTGTAACACAAAGGTGCACTCGTGCCCTTAGAGTATACTTAAAAATATCTCTGCCGGAAGAGTATACTTATTTTGAGGTTTGTTCAATTATTCCGCATGTTCCGACCAAACTAAGATTAGAGTATGCTCAAGCGCAATTATAGTATACTAAACATCACGAATTAGATGCGTTAACATGCGACCCTATATGGTCTGTGGAAAAGGAGAAGGTAAGAGGGGCCGTCAACCAAATCAGAGCGACCAATTTCAGACATTCAAAAAGGAGTTGCGGAAGCTTTCACACTTGTGGACTTTTGAACACCGTTGTGACAAACCAATGCAATTTTGGTGCATTCCAAGAACACAGCTTTTGAAGTTTGGAAGTTTTGATGTTAGTTAGTGCAGGGCTCTAGAATGAAATGTAAAAGAAACACCAAACACTAATAAAACTTGCATAAAAAGCGAAAGAAGTTACAACATAGACCGGGTCTCTTAGTTTTAGTACTGTGTGCACTCCACGTTTTGAATCGCGAGACTCTATGGTGAAAGCCAAGATGGCGAATAAAGTGTGAGGTTTGTGTCTGAAATGCACATATTTCTTCAAGGTGTTGAGAATGTTTGATTACAAATGCAAGCTTTTTTGACTACTTCAAAATTTGATGTTGAAATGAAAAATTCTTTCAAAAGCAACCACATTTTCTTAACAATTTGTCAATTTTGGCCAAAATAGTAAATGAAACGTGCAAATAAAGGTGAAAAGTGCAAAAAGACAGAAAAATGGGTTTATGTTACCAAAAATATTTTCACACTATTTGCCCGTCCCTAGTTGTGACACTTGCTCAATCAGTTAACTCTTTCAGGACGAAACTTTTGTTACACACTGTACACGTGAAATATTTTTAAGGTAGAAAAGCACTATAGCACTGGTATTAAGTACAACTAATTTAAGTTGTTATACTGCATGACCGTGACTATATCAAAGGTTAAATTTTTGGGTGCCACAACACCCAATTGGAATAAAAGGGCTAAAGATATTCATAACTTTGGCTTCTTTTATTACTTTGTGATGTTATAAAGGTGCATGAAAATCATCAAAACAGCTATGGCCCTTTACATTGCAAAGAAAGAAGTCATAGGTTTCACACAAACAGCATGAAAAATCTTCATTTTTTATATTTAGTCGCAAGTCAAAATGATGAAAATATAATCTAAAGCACATTTAAAATACATGGTTCTGAAAAATGCCTTTCGAATCATGAAAAGGGCTTGTTGGTACAAAATCAATTCAATTTTGGTCCAATTTGAGCATGGTTCTTCAAGAAAAATCATATTCACACGTATAAAGACTAGAGCTGTGCATCGGATCCGAAAGGTCCCCAAAATCCAATCCGAACTTAATTTCTTAAATCCGAATCCGAATCCGAATCCGACAGCTTCCATTCAATCCGAACGAACCCGAATCCGAAAATTTGCTACTCAATCCGAACGAATCCGAATCCGAAAATTTTTGCCTAATCCGAACGAATCCGAATCCGAAAATCTTCTGCCCAATCCGAACGAATCCGAATCCGAAAATTTGGAGCAAAATCCGAAAAAAATCCGAAATTTTTTTAGCTCAATCAGACATTAATTCAAAATTTTTTCCTCATTCCGATTTATATCTAATTATTTTGTTACTTTGGCATAAATTGGAAATCACAACACTACTTCAACTAGAAGTGCCCAGAACACAATCTTTTGATATAATATATTTTATTAATATTTCCACATTAAGTCTTAATTTTTTTAACATTTTGGCATTTTTCAGGAAAAAATAAGCATTTTCTTGTTTTTTATGCAAAATATTTCAGGACAATTAGAGCAAATTAATGAATGCTCTTTGCACAATAGAATTTCCCAAAATGAACCAAATATGTTAAAATGTTTACAAAAGGATATTAATACAAAAAATCACAAGCATACCAGCAGTCAAATGCAGAAAAAACTGCGTAATTAAATAGGGTAAAAACATTTCTATCTTTAAGTCAGTTTGGTGTCAAGTGGGCTGATATTTACGCACTTAATTGTAATCCAGGGGTGAATACTTGGCCAAATCTTTACTTTTTCAAATAGGATGGTTTTGCTTTGAAAACGTTTTGTAACTTTTTGATGCTGTTTTTACTACAAAACCTTTCTATGATTCTCTTAATATAGAAATATTTGATCTGCAAATGCTATTATTTAATTGGTAAAATCTGGAACATTAAAATACCTTGTGGAGTCATTAAAAAATTCAGAGTTGAAGGCAGGAGATTGCATTTAAATCATCAAACAAAAAAGGTCGCATGATGAAAATACTGTGAATTGAAATAAAAAAGTAAAATGAAAAATTTGGATTGGTTTCGGATTATGTCGGATCCGAAAAATATTTCGCAAATCCGAATCCGAATCCGACAGGTTTTTGGCGAATCCGAACGAATCCGAATCCGAAAATTCGCGCTAAAATCCGAATGAATCCGAATCCGAAAATTCTTGCGTCAATCCGAACAAATCCGAATCCGATCGGATTCGGATCCGATCGGATCCGACTTTTCGGATCCGATGCACAGCTCTAATAAAGACACGTCTGTTCGGTAGATTTCCTTAAATTTTCAATTGAACATTCAACTTAGTGATGTGAAGATAATTAAATTCGATCACCGTTTGTCAAAAAAAAAAAATTTGAAGTGTGACTTAGTTTCATAATATTTCATAATATGAATTTCATATTCATAATATAAATTAAACTTATTATTTTGACCTGTCGTGCCGAAACAAACAAAAATGAAGAATTTTCATATACCTGATACGATCAAAAACCTACATAGATTGCTTGGAAATTTGAGTTTTCATAAATCCGGAGCGGTTTTTCGCTTTTTGGGGGTCAAAATGAACATTTTTGCCATACAAAATTTTCATTTTTCATTTTCATCATACAAAATGTCGTATATGTAAAGGGCAGTTCTAGACAATGGGGTATTGTAACACCCAAAATTTAAAGGCTCACTGTATAAAACTATGATGTAAAATGACTTAAAACTTTGCCCACACATGCAAGAACATTATTATGATATAAAAGGGCTACTTAATAGAAATTGTACAACTAATTTGACAACAGCTTTACTACTTAGGAAATTAAAAGAATTACCTCTGGAATTCTTTTTAACGTAACTTCGTTAAATTTCGTCCAAATTTCCAACTTTTAAGACGAGAATAAAGGTGTTTCTCTCATAAGCAACTCATTTTAAGTGAAAAAAACGTTAAATTTCCCGGGGCGACAGAAAATCAATTTATAACAAGAAAAGCGTTTGGGTGTTTTAACACCCAAACGTCCTGAAAGAGTTAATGCAAGGTCAATCCTCCCATTCACAAATACAGTCAGTCCGTTGCAACAGAAATGTCTTTCATATTAATTCATCTAACAAGCCGGTAGCCATTCATTTTCCGTTACACTTTGCTCTTGAGTGAACATTTTTTGCAAAAGATTTACACATCTCCAATGATTCAATGTTTAATGTTTCAAGAAAATTTTACGCTACCTAAAATAAGAGTAGTGCACATTTTACCCATGCTTATATACGTACGCACTTTTCGAATTTTTGGAGTGGAATTGAAACACGCAACATTAGCAAAAAGGAGCCATACGCACAATTGCACATTCATGAGTAGGGGTGCAGATTTCAGGCAAATAAGATGTTATGCCCAAAAACATGTTTATTTGCTATTTGTCAGCTTTTAATGTTTATTTCTCATTTTATTTGAAATTTTTGGGCAAACAAATCCAAAAGTTGTCGGTTTTTGAGCAATTAAAAGCAAAATTTGTCGTTTTTGGGCAAATCAATGCAGAAATTGTCTTTTTTTGTTGAAAAATAGAAGAAAAAAAACATTTTGTCGAAAATGTTTTGTTCAAAGGATATATTGATTATTCAACGGAATGAAAATATTTTCTCTTAAATGTTTATAAACTTGCATTCCACTTTATTGTTGGTGAAACATAATGCTCATTTTTCCAAGTTTAGTGGCCAGTTTTGCCATACTCTGGTAAATTTACGTGTCTATTTGCCATGTTTTTTGCCATTTCTTTGCTTATTTGCCATTTCATTTGTCAATTTGGACACTTACATTTGCCATTTTTGGGACCAAAAAGGCATGTTTGATTTGCCAGAAATCTGCACCCCTATTCATGAGTGAGTGAACCAGAAACTGGCCTTTTCTTAAATGTGTCTCACTTCATAGCTTAGAAAACTGATAAACTAACTACATTTTTTTTTGGGTTGTTGGTGCTAGGGTCTGAGGTTTTATACTCGCCCGGCCAGCGAAGCCAGCCATCACATCGTCCAAACATTTCCGATAGGCAATTTCAAGTCCAGTATCAGAATGGTTCTCCGTCTGTGGGTGTGAATTAACGTCTAAAAGTTTCCTTGAGAAAGGTCGGGGAGGAGAATCGAACCTTGGACCTTTCTCACTATAGGAAACTGCGCTAACCACGACACCACGTCTCCTCCCTATTAACATTGTGTTACTACTTTAATAAATTCTCAAATTATTTTCTTATTTTCATTTTGCTAACCTTTTTCCAGATCATCCTGAAGGGAACAAGCAATTTCCTCACTTTTTTTCATTTTCACGATATTGTAATTTTGGATAAAAATTGAAGATTTTCGTATTTACATTGTAAAACTTAATTTACTACTATCTTGTGGCCCTGCTAATGGTTAAAGTGCAATGCCGTTACTTCATATTTTTGCTATTTTGTACATGACTTTTTGGGGGTAATGACTAATGATGCCCTGGTTAAGATTAATAAAAGGAGAGGAGTGAGGGGATCTAACTTGGAACCTCTCACCACAGGGCGCAAACTTTAGCTCACGTGTAGCCCAAAAAGGCCCTATATTCGTTGAGGCTTCGTTGAGGCTCTGCAGTGAATTCGAACGAAATTGCTAAAGGACGATAGAAAATGGTGTTTCATTGCAAACAACACTTCAGAGCAAAGTTGCAAAATTAGATAGTGCTCCTTTTCCTGTCATTTATTTTAATAATGATTAAATGAGAACAGAATATGTTCTCAGGAATTAGTCAAAACTGAGTTGCTCCTGACGAATATCTTGCACAAAACTGAGAATGGATCTTTATTAGAGGCATGTATAACTGGAAGACAATATTACCAATTTCAGACAATGGGTTCAATTATACCAAGATCAAGTTTCATGAAAATTCGGCGTCTAATTGGAAAATTGTGGCCATATCATTAACAATGAAACTCACAGCCGCACTCTTCTCCATAAAAACATTATTTTTAGTCAACATTTTGTCGTCTGAAATGCTTGAAATCCATTAGATGTAAAGTATCAACATTTTGATCGGCCAAACTGAGAGGAAGCACGAGATTGAACAAATTTTTTCATCAACTTAAGGTTGAGTTGTTGATGATTCCCTCTTAATGATCATTTATGCAGAATGAAGTAAAGAACAGATTACTTTCATGGAGCACAACATTCTTCACTTTGATGGTGTTGTTAGGTACTTACTTATAATCTGAAACCATTGGTTTTTAAGGATAAGTTGAAAAGGGTTGATGATGAGTGGTGAACATGATTTACCCAAGAGTGAGATGCATTTAATTATCTCTAAAAGACAGATACACATACTAAAATGACGTCGAGACAATTCATCCACTGATTTAGTGTAAAATATTGAATATTGAGTCCAAAACACTTCCCTATCATATTCGCTCCCTGGGATCGCTTTGGGCCCTCAAAAACAACAACATACAGCTGTCTTCGCATCATCTTCTGTAAGTATAACCACGATCTAACTCACTATTTATTTCCAATCCTGGAATAGGTTGTGTGAGTTTTAGACAGCAAAAAACAATTGTTTTCCGCCCGGAAGTTATTATTTTGATTATTTGTTCCATTGTCCAAATATATGTCAATCACTGGTTGTTGCTTCTTGTTAGAATTTATCGGATAGACATCTAGAATCTAATTAACAAATGAGCCTCACGAAACTGATCAACATGGAACATTTTATGGTTACTATTGAAAATGTAGGATTTTGACGAAAACAGGTGAATTCAAAATAAATCATCAATAGCAAAGACCACTTTTCCAGCGGTTTGAGGTCTTCCTGTCCGTTCCTTTTGCTGCTGAACAATTTTCATAATCTGGGCAGTGGCCGATCTTCTGAGTTTCAGGTGTTTACATCTACACGACTTGTGAGGACAGATCGTGACTCTATCTGGTACAACCATCCGCACGCCAAAAGTCTTCGCCAGTTTCTCGTAAAACACAACTTGTCTGGCTTGCCGGAAAAGGTTCT
This sequence comes from Tigriopus japonicus, assembly GCA_010645155.1. NCBI lineage: Eukaryota > Metazoa > Arthropoda > Copepoda > Harpacticoida > Harpacticidae > Tigriopus > Tigriopus japonicus. The sequence goes on along the minus strand of JAAGOF010000088.1, from coordinate 95,702 downwards.
TGGAATGACAAATATTGTACAAATCCATGATATCCGCCAGAATTAAAGCCAGTAGGAGGTTCACCAAAACGAGGCTTCCCACGATTGCGATGCAAAGGAGTAAAACGGTTGCATAGATTAGGGTAGGAAGGTCGTCCTCAAAGGTTTCATAGGTATCGATAAACTCATATTCACCGAGAATCATGAGAAGAGGGCGGAACATAATCTTGACCAAGGTTCTGCTATCCACTACTGTTGAAGCGGTGTTGTGGGCTATAATGAGGAACCCTGCGGCACACCCAAAAGCCACTGTTAACGTTAACAGGATGCCGCCCAGAAACCGTTTGTGCATGATGTGGATGAACATGATTGAGATAGTGGCTCCATGAAATCCGGAAAGGAAAACCAGATGGATCCATGCACCTTAAAATGTCAACATGATTTTAGCTCGATTTACTTGCAAGCTTGTAGCTGAACTGCTTCAATATAGGCTCTCCTCCCTCGCTTAAATTAACGCCTATAGATGGCGCTAAAGGTGAGGCAAGTAGAGAGAAAATTCTTGTGAGCATAGTGGATATAAAGAAGTGGATAATACTTGCGCCCCCTTTCACTCCATCTGTTTGCAATTTTTAAAGCTTGGGTTTAAATCCTTAACTGACCGTGCAAAATGTCAGCTTCAACCATTTGGCATCAGCGCCACGTGTGGTTAAATTTAGAAATAGTTGTCAGCCTGTGCATTATCTGCATTATTTC
>JAAGOF010000088.1:41771-94229 GCA_010645155.1 Tigriopus japonicus | reverse complement strand
AATAAAATTTTACCTTCATCTAAATTTGACAAATTTTGAAGTAGTGTAATGTTAAACATTTCTATGAGCATGGAATTTCAAGCCATGTTACCCTATGTACCGTGCATGCAGATTTTGTATCTAAATGGCAAGCCTTGCTATGAATTGTAATAAATATTCAAATAAGTTGATGGAATCCAATGAAATTGCAATTTCATTATTACAATGGGACATGACAAAGGTTGCTTCAAGTGAGCGTTTTAAATCATACCGCTAGCGGCAAAACAGGACCGTTGGCTGTGCTGAGTTGTTCAGCCGATTTTGGTGAATCCAAGTTTTTCCCACTTGAGCATCCATTCAATAGGTCATATGTTTTGGTTGTATTGGTCTCGGAATGCTTGCTAGTTTACTTGAAGGTATGCTCCAAAGTCTACTTGAGAGTAAACTCTTCATTAACTTTATAAACACAGCTCCTTTGAAGATTTCTGCAACCCAACCAAATCGCATTCAGTGATTTCATATAGTAATTCAATTTGAACTTGTGGCACTCTGATAGTTCGTTGGGTGCAATTTTGACATATCGTGCCAAACGCAATATGAATCGTCCAGTTCAAGTAAATGGTGTGAGCATATGTTTTGATGGCAACTCTAGAAAGTGTACTTGTTAGGACACTTCGTAGTTCAATTGGCTGGTTTTGTTGAGACAACTGCCGTTTTGAAAAGTAAGTCTCTCATTCCAACCTAGAAGTGCCTCTACATCTATGATCGTAAATTCATCCTCTCGAAACACTAATTGCCCGCTGATTCAGCTCTTCCACATTTCTCCTTCTTTATTTCATATTACTCCATTCAACTCAAAACATTGATTGATCTCACAGGAGCATGCAAATTTTGGCAGCTAATTTAAGGAAACACTGGAAGGAAGTTCGCTTGCAGTTCGATTGATCAGCGTTGAAGTATTCAAATGGGAGTGCTTCCACAACGTTGGAATGCTCCTCTCTAGGCGTGCTTCTCGGAGAACCTCTCATCAATTAAACCTGATGCTAAGCCCAAATAGCGACCCAGCTTGCTAGAAGTTTACTTGAAGTCAATGGAACTAGCACATGTTTGTGCATGCTAAACATATGACTAGCGTTGGATTGTTGTTGAGGTATCTACTTGTTGCACCTTGGCACCGGTGGTACACTTCTCTTTTTCATGAGTTGCTTGGTGTACTTCTGATTCAAGAAAGCTTATGCTATCAACAAACCGGCTAAAACTGCCTTGAAGTTGCCTCGAAGTCAACTTTGCTAGCACACCTTGGAATACACAAAACATCTGACCTAATGTTTCTAGGTCCCTGGAAATGATCGATATTTCACGTAAAGGCTCGAAATTGGGTCAATAATACCCAAACTTCATTATAAGGGTGATTAACTTAAAAGCAATTCAGCAAGACTTTTTTTGTAGCCAAAAATAGGACTTGACATAGATCCAAGCAATAATTTGAAGATACGGATTTGTTCAGTGGATTCCAAAGAATCAAATCAATATTTCAAAATATTGCCCATTCGGGTAAATAAAATAGTGTTTAATGGTTCTTTCTGGTAATAAATGCTTTTTGATGACTTATAAATTCTTGTAATTCTCTTCAAGACTTAAAATATCACGGTGTTCCGAATGACTTTTTAGGTTTGTTTTAAAATACCCAAAGACATCTTAGCATTTTTTGGACTCAAAATTCAATGGGAAATAACTTTACTTTTATTGTCTTATGTGAGTTTAGGTCCAGAGAAAAAGTAACATACCTAAAAACCTATTAATCATAAGATTTTTTGGAAAACTATTTAACCCATATTTAGAGACGATTTAGTTACCCATTGAATTCAAATTAAACAAAAATAGATCTGAGTAATTTGGTTTTGAATGGTCTATTTTTGACCCCAAAAAGCCGAAAAACGCCAGTTACAGTCAGGAGCAAAAGTATTCGTAACCTCGAAAATTTTATTGATTTTTAAATGATACTCGATTTTTGAAAAATACATTTGAGAACCATTTTGCTCCTTAGTTATTCTTTTATCATTTAAAAGCTATGATACTTTTCTTTTTAAAAATTTACAAGATTTTGGTTAAAAACCTGCTCAGAACATGTTTTAGACCAAGAGCAAAAGTATTCGTAACATTTTGTCAATAGTTTATTGAATGCCCTTTTTGCTGAATTACACTTAAGAGACGTTTTTTATAATCATTTACAAGATTTTTACATACATCTGAAGGAATGTTAGCCCATTCTTCATAACAGATTTGCTCCAGTTCGTCAATTGTCTTTGGACGTCTTGCACGGATACGGACGTTTAATTCTCTCCAAAGGTTTAATTGGATTAAGGTCCAGATTCATGGAGGGCCAGTCCAAGACCTTAATCCGATTGTCCTTCAACCATTTCTTGACCAAAATGCTGTTGTGCTTAGGGTCGTTGTCGTGCTGGAAGACGAACTGTCGACAAAGCCGAAGTTTCCGCGCTGAACTCTGGAGACTCTCAGCCAAGATATCGCGATAGTCTTCTTTTTTCATTGTCCCATGAATTCTCACGAGGTTACCGGTGCTTTTGGCGGAAAAGGAGCCCCATAACATGATCGATCCTCCACCGTGCTTGACCATAGGGATGGTGTTTTTTGGATGAAACGCTTCTCCTTTACGTCGCCAAATCCTTTGAACATCGTTGTGACCAAAAAGCTCAACCTTTGTCTCATCTGACCAAAGAATCCTAGACCAAAAGTCACTGGTCTTGTCAAGGTACTTCTTGGCAAATTCCAAGCGAGCCTTCAAGTGTCTATCCTTGAGCAAGGGAGTCTTCCGTGGGCGACAAGTCTTCAATCCTGCTTTGTGAAGTGAGCGAGCAACAGTAAACCTCGAGATGGACAATCCATTTTCACTGAGACTGTTCCGGATGTCCTTGACAGTTTCCTTGGACGACCGGATCTTGGGAGGTTCTCAACCGTTCCGTTCTTTTGTGCCTTCTTCACGACGTACTGAATCGTTGAAATCGGGATGTCCAGAAGCTTCGAAATGGCTCTGTAGCCCTTGCCTCCATGATGAAGACTTACTATCTTCAACTTCAAGTCCTTGTCGAGCTCCTTGACCTTGGTCATGATTGGCTGACTGTGAAGCAATTGTTCAATTCCGTAAAATTTATAAGATCCAAGAAAGATCTAGAAAATCTTGGAAAAAAGGAGACTAAATGACTTTTCTCCGGCTTTCTAGAATGTTCTACATCTTTCGATCAATTTTTTCTGATGAAAAATCTGTTTATAAACCCATTTTGTTAACTTTTTTGCGCGTTACGAATACTTTTGCACTATCTAAAATTTTATTTTTAATAATTAAAAGTTAGTTTCAGACATTTTTATAAAACAATTGCGGGAAACTGGTATTATTCTTAATCGGAAAAAAATTTACATTCTTACAAACTTCTTAGCATAGTATTTAATTGGATATAAAGGATTTTCTGGTTGAACAAACCTAAAAAGTCATTCGAAACACCGTGATATAGTGTAGATCGTTTCCAAGGACCTAGAACCATTGAATGGACACTTAAATGAGAAAAAACTTAGATTCACCAAAAATGGGCTGAGCAACGCAACACAGCCAACGGCTGGCCCTGTTTAGCCGTAAGCTAAAAGATTTAAAACGCTCATGTGAAGCAACCTTTGTCTTGTCCCATTGCATAACCAGATTCCACTTTAACTAACTTGAATGATGTTTTTCTGACAAATTATAACATCTTCTTCTTATGAGGTACTTGTGTGACATATTTTTTACTTTATTTTCGTATCTTTCCAATAATTTTTCACCACTTAAATTGATTTTTTTGACAAGCGTTACAACTTTATGGTACTTCTTGTGAGACACAAAGAAAAGTCGAGTCGGGGTCAGAAAAAATGTACTTAAAAGAGATTAAACTAAGTGATTGTACGTATTTCATTTGTTTTGAAACCCGTGTAACTAAAACATTTCATTTCTTTTGAAACCCGTGTAACTAAAACCAAGGATGGCTCAAGCCAGGATTACTTTCAAAATACACACTAGGTCCGATTAGCACAATGGAAATTCAACGGAACAATCTATTTGTTGCAAAAACCTCACATTTTAGTACAGTGATCGGACCTAGTGTGTATTTTTGAAATCCGTCCTGAAGTACAGTGGTTCCTGCTAAAACGTAATTGACGTGACATTAGTCTGGTAAATATATATCCGATCATTTACTCACAAGGTACTCCGATGGCTGCCAGGAATCTCAGGACTCCCAGATTCGTTTGAAAGAAGAATCCAACAATGACCAGAGTGAATATGAGCATTCGAAGCCAAGTGTCAAAGCGCTTGAAATATCGTTTGCGAAACACGTATAATTGGAATGCTTCCTCCAACAACAGGAATGAGAACGAGAGTACGCAAATGAGTCCAAACACGCACTCCCAAGAATGCCCATTGGTAAAACATGATGGAAAAGTAAGAACCTCGGCTTGCTCGGCTTTTCGGAGGTAAAATATGGACACTTGATGACCTGTGACATGAATTCAATTTGGAAATGGTTACATAAAAAAGCAGGTTATGGGTATATTGCTGACCATAATAGCAATTTTTAGATGGACTATTGATTGGTAATGAATAGAGGTGAAAACAATAGGGTTATATAAAGAACAATAGTGTAAAATGAAAAAGCAAATCTGGAAATGAAAAAGCAAAAACTGAACTGGAAAAAGCAAAAGCTGGAAATCAAAAGACTAAGAATGAAAAAATGCCAATAAAATTCATAGTCAAATGTCAAAAAAACTTTAAAGAGAATGTCAGTAAAACCTAGAATTTGAAGAAAAATTGCAAAATATGTCATTTGAAGATTGGGAAGCGATAAAGCACAAATTTTGTGAAGCTCTTTGGCAATTGAGATCCTTACAGATTGGTTTCAAACTATCAAAACCTATGAATTTAAGAAAATGGTGTTTTTTCTAATGCACCATTAATCAAACACCAATATTTTTATTGTGGTACATACTTTAAAGAGAAAATGACGAATATCACAAATGTTTGGGTAGACGTCAGATAGTTTTCTAGGTCCATTTGATTTGTTAAATTGTTTTCTCAAGCCAATTGTACGGGTAGAAAGAATGGTCACAAGTACATAATCAAGAGCATTTTGAACTTGAGGTTGATCACAACCACAGACCATACGTATAATGGCTAGACCTCGCTTCCTGGGAGAAAAAGGTGGACAATTTTGCTTCATCAGCTGGTACATAACACTACACCCTAAAATGGTGGGAATTTCGAACTTTTCAAAATTTTGCCAGCGTGACCAAATCCTGAACAAACTCAACGTGCCGTACGTACTTAGTTTTTGACGCGACCGAGCTTCGTTACTTCTGAGCACGCGGTCGCCCCTGAGATTTTGAAGCTAGCGTAGCTGGGTCAAGTGGTGTCACTTTTCTCTCGCCGACGGAACGGGCCAATGCGACATCTAGTCATTATATCATCTGTGATCACAACCTGTTCCCCCCAGTTTTTTAAATTCAGTTACAGTGGTTCGCAGAATGTAACTGACACTAATTATTATCTAAAACTATTTTGAATTGATATTTTTAGAAAACTTAAGTTTTTCCTCAAATGTTCATCATGCAATCAATGCTACATGCTAATAAATCATGAAAAATGCCAAAATTGCTTACACCAAACATACAGCAAAAATGCAAGTGGCAAGTTTCTCATTTTCCTTACAGCTCTAGTTATAAGTTACCGGGCGTAACGAAAAAAATCTTTACACTCAGTATTTGCCCAATAGCTCAAGATTGGGTTGTGGTAGACAAATGATTCCGTTTTATAATATAATAGTAAATAAATACTATAAATTTATAATAGTAAATAATATAAAAAAATAGGGGTGAGGCATGGCGTAGTGCGTACTGCGTCGGTTTGTCGTGCAGATGGCTGGGGTTCGATCCCGGCTGACTGCCACCCTCAAAACCCAACTCTTCGGAGTCAAAATTTAGCATTTGAACCGTCTTTCAAATGCAACACACAAATTTCCAAACTCAACTCTTCGGAGTCAAAATTTAGCATTGAACTGTCTTTCAATGCCAAACACTAGGCAAGCCCCGGTTCGATCCCGGGCTTGCCGAGTCCTAGTGACCTGTGGTATTAAGTTACATGCAGAAGTCACGGCCCTTGACGGCTTAAATGGGCGAACCTGGGGTCATTCCCGAGGGTGAGGTAAAAATTAATGCTTGCTTGTTAGCTTGTCCAAGTGGAGCGGCAATATCCCCATATGGCGGACAGCCTCTATCAGATCGCAGCTGCGAAGCTGCGTTCTGACTCCTCAACAAACAAACAAACAAACAATATAGAATAAAGACATAATTATCAAACAAAACAAAAAAGAACGTTCAAGCTGCTAAATTTCCCAAGATATTCAATATGGAAAAAGACAAACGAATTTCGATCCGCGCGCTTTTGGACGCTGGCCAAACGCCAACACAGATTTCCCACCAAGTGGGCGTGTCCATACCCACTGTATATGCCGTGAGGCGGTCCCAGAATATTGAGAGAAAGGCTGGGACTGGACGCAAGTCCAAACTTGACCCAAAGAAGTTCAAGACACTGGCAAAAAGGGCCCCACTGAAGTCAATGAGGTCATTTGCAAGGGATTTGGGCATTTCGCACATGTCCGTGAACAGGGCAATGAAAAAGGCTGGTGGAAAGAGCCTTGTGAGAGTGGAGAGACCTCCAGCCTTTTTCATTCCCTGTTCAGAAGAAAATTGTATGAAGAGTTAATAATAAAAATAGTTATATTTAAAAAAACCAAAATATCAAAAAACACGAAAAACCCGACCGAAAAACCCGGGCGGGTATTTTTCCGATGCAACCCTGATAAGAGCTGAATGCAATCCGATAAGTTGTAGAACCGACCCTGACCCGGAACCAAAAAATTTTGTCGCGACTCATCCAAATTGCTTACCTGTGTAAGAAACCAAGAACACCAAATAAAGAACAAAACTGGCTGTGAACCACTTGGACAATTTTTCATTCCAAATCGTCAAATAGGTTTCCATCAAAGGATGTGACAAGACTGTTTGAGCCTTTTTATGACCATGAAACAATATTTCCTTGATTATCGAGGATTTGTGGCCAAACACAGGATAGAAATCCAGAGAGACAAAGAATTTTGGGTCGTTCATATCCTCGGCCTCTGGGTTTGTGGCCACAAACTTGTCCAATTGATGGTAAACCAATCGTTCCCAATTGGTGGCCAGATCCATGATTGTGGTAAGAATGGAGTGCTTTTGTTTTCTAGACTGACATCTGCATATTTGACCTTGATGAACAGAAATTTGAACACAATTAAAGGGCTTTGAGGTTGAATGAATAAGGTCAAACTTACCAATGTCAACTTGGTCTAGGCGCTCGTTAATGGCTTCATGGCCATTGCTCAAAACAAACATATCCCAAGGCATTTTTGATCCCTTTGCTGACCATTGTTCTAAAACAATTTACGCAGTAAATTCACTACATTACATTTATTTGGCATTCAAGCAAGGTTGGGAGATGTTTTTTAAATTGCTACTAATTTACAGAGATTTTTCCAAAGAAGTGGTGAAAATGGGATAGGAAACTATCTTTTTTGCCCTCTGGGTGCGCTTATTTAAAATTTATAATAATTTTATTACTTTTTAATAAAAAAAGCACTTTCTCCTCGGTTTCAGAAAACCTTAGGGATGTTATGAATAGAGAAATAAAAGTTCATAAAACGGTCATCACAAGACCCCTCCGGTCAGTTTTGTCATTAAGGCCAAATTGACCTTCATTAGAATTTGACCAATGTTCAGTTCCTTACTTTCATGAAAGCCTAGCATATCTATTACTATCAAGTTTAATGCATGGTCCTTCATCTTGTTTATGCATCTTGAAAACCACAGTATTATTTATTCACATGAATAAACTTCAAGATATTTTAAGTTTTATCTGGTAGATTGAGTAACACGTCGTCAGGCCTGACTCAATTGAGTCAAAGACTTGACACATCAGGAGTACAGTTCTATATAGACAGAAATGTCACTCCAGTTAGGTCAGTGGAGATTTGTTTTGAGCTCATTTCAGCAGTCCATGAGCAAGGGTGCCAGGTGACTTGATTCTTTATGCATTGGTCTTGTTCGAGCATAGCAGTTGAAAGAGCAATTCCGCCACTGACTCCCTGAAATCGCAAATTCCAATTTTGAATCACATAATTAGCCGTGCTCAATGTCCAATCCCATTGCACACACAGTGCAAGCTTGTTGAATCACAAACAATTTGGTAGTGACATTTCTGTGTATATAGAACTGTAATCAGGAGGAGTGTAGTGGAAGATTTGAAGAAAAGGTCAAAAGAAAGGCCTGGTGTATTCAAGAGAATGCTTTGTGTGTTTAAAAGTTCAAAGGCTTAAAATAAATTAACTAGGCCTTTTGTTCAAAGCACAATTAAAGATTTTGTGTAGTAAGTTATGAGAGAGCAAAGTCCACCGTTGCTAGGATTCTTCTTTTAGTCAATGAAGTTGAGAGATTTGACTAGAGATTGTGCAGTAATTGTTTTTGTAAAGCTTTCCTTTTTGGCGTTGTAAGAGTTGCGAGATCTGTTTTTAGATTATTTGTGGTTTTCATATCCAGGGCAATATGGTAAAAATTGTACTTCAATAACCTAATCAGTGGCCATTAGGTTCAAGGTTAAAGAGATCATATAAAGTCTAAAGCCATTTGAAAATTCTGAAGAGGCCCTATATAAACAGCACAAGTGAAAGAGGGTTGACCAAACAAAGAATTGTTCCTCCACTCATCCATGATTGAGTTGGCTGCTCTGTTACATTCTTAGCCCTGCTACATAGCAAACTTGCTTTCTATTTTTGTCGTGAAAACATTCTTACCGTTGGCATAGCGTTTTTGAATCCAAGCCGTGCTTTTAACGCGTTCCTGATGATAGATGTCACCTTCTTCGCTTTCTTCATATCCAGATTCTGGAGATTTTGAGATTGTTCGTTTTGGCAACCCTGGGTTTCGAGACTTCTCCGTCTCCGTTGAATCTACGACAGCTGTCGGATCCACGAAAACTACTTTTCTAGAACTTCTGCCCGCTTAAAAAGTGAACTTAAGTTTAACCTACTTGTTTTAATGTAATAAATTAAGACTTACTTTTGCTTATGTTTTGATTGAACGAATTTTGGAGTTCGACAGCCTCTCGATGACCAAGCTTCCTTAACATTTTCTTTGACCACGTTGCACCACGGCTGAATTGAAATGCCCAATTGCTATTGATTTATTACAATGAGCTTTCCCTTTCTCATTGGTTGATCACAATGCTCAAACCTTGACCTTTGAACAAACGTAAGTGACTTATAACCGAGCCAATGCAATGAATGCCTGTTCGGCGCCAAGTTCAAATGAGGCAATGAAGTAAAACATTGTTACGAGCAAGGAAAGTCAACCGTTAAGCTGTTGATCTTTACAAGATTTAGCGTTTCACAGATAAAGGTACACTTGCGATCTCTAACCTTGTAGCGGTGCTTCAAAACGCCTATTTAGTTTGTACGCAAATATTTAGCTGTAAGTGAGTCTTTGCAATAACTTGTAAGGGTCGAATTGACTTTATTTCATCCGCAAAAATTGGGAAAGACGTGAGTCCTGGAACATGAGTCAAGTCGTTGAAAAAGGCTAAAACAGCTCAAATCAATTCCCAACGAATTGAATCGTCAACAGAACACGGAACGTGCTGTTGTAAAAGGTTAATGTCGAAAAAGGAGAATTTATATTCTTGCATAATCCTTACATTATACTCCTTAATCATTAGTTCAAAATATTGAAAGATTGAGAACTGTCTACCATGGCAGGGTAATTAAAGCCTATGTTTTTAATTGATTGATTGATTCGGGGACGCCTCTTTTTAAAATAACGATATAAAAATAGAAGTGAGTTAGATATGTTGAGGATGTCCCCAGGCCTCTCTCGTAAACCATCAGGCTTGTTTTCAGAGTGAGGTCTCGTCATGAGCTACTTGATACCATCGTTCATTGAGTTCGAGGGTTTAGGGCGTCTAGATTTGGAAGCTCCCTGTCTCTTCCGAGGAGCATTCCTCTTCGAAGATTTCATGGTCAGCTGCCTTACTTTTTGCAAATGAAACAGGGATTAAGATGACAAATGGTCGAGTATGAGTCAATGATTAGGGCCGTGATCTGTTGGGGCCATTGCTTTTTTCTATATCAAGATTAATTTTCGTTTTGCTGCAAAGAAAAAGTTATTCCAGGATTTGGGAAAAGCATAGTTCGGCAATTGCTGAAGCAGTCAAACCGGAGAAGTGGCAAGATGAAGAAAATAAATCCTCCTGTATTCTCTTTGTGGATAAATTGATTAATTACTTGAGGTATTTTGTTTCGCAATGAAGTGTAGTAGTACATGAATTTTAACTGACTTAATTTGACTAGATCATCCAGTTTTATAATCTTTAGTTTTTTGAATATTGGACCAGTATGAGCCCGGGATTTGGCACTATGTATTCGTATTTGTATTCGTATTGAAATGACGTACAGAGTGGCGACTTAGTATCCGGAATGATTTTTAATGGGTCACGACGGCATTAATTTGTATTTCTTGGGGATGGATATTAAATAAAAATAACTGGGCAAATAGTATGGATCAATTATCACTCAATGTGACCTCCCTGAGCCTTTACCACGGACTCCATGCGCCCGATGAAGGCAGAGCAGGCTTTTTTGACCTCGGCCGTGGAGAAGGTGGCCATGTTCTTCTTCACGGAGGACTTCAGGCTGCCGACGCTGTTGTGGGGCACTGAATTGACCTTTCTCCTCAGCTCTGATCACATCCAGTAATCGCAGGGATTGAGGTCGGGGCTGTTGGAAGGCCATTCGTTCTTCTTGATGACCACCGTGAAGTTGCTGTTGAGGAAGTCCATGGCCTTCTTGGCGACGTGAGCCGGAGCAGAGTCCTGGATCCACATGAACTGGGTAGTGGCCGGGTACGTCTTTTTCAGCCATGGCATGACAACCTTCTGGAGGAGCTCCAGGTACACAGTGGAGTTCACCTTTGTTCCAGGCTTGAAGACGTGGGCTGGCATGACCTTGCCGTCACTGGAGACAAGCCCAAAGACCATGATCTTCGCTGGATGCTTGGTTTTCATCACCGGAGGGACTTCATCCCTGCTCTCGGACAACCAGCGATCGTTTTGGGGGTTGTAAGCGCCGTCCACAGTAAAAATCGACTCGTCAGAGAACAACCTGATGATGCCGGGGTTGACCTTACAGATGCGGAGGAGTTTCTTACTTCTCTCGAGCCTGGTGGACTTCATCTTCGCCGTGAGCAGGTGACGGCGGCCCCTGATGTAGGACTTTAGTCCCAAGTCCTCCTTGATGGCCTTGGACAACGTCTTCCGGCACACTGGCCTCTTGGCAGCATGGGCCCTCATGGAGATGGCCGGGTTGGCCTGGATGGACCTGTTCAGCCCAGCGATAAAGGTCCTGGTCCGTTTTTTGGCCTTGTGTGGGCCACACGGCTTGTGTTCAATGCCCCTACCGGACTTCAGTCTGTTGACGACATCGCACACGGTCGAGGAGGCGTAGTTTGTCACCTTGATGATGGTCGTGGGAGCATTGCCGGCCGAGTGCAATTCAGCGATCACTTTGCGTTTCTGCTCCTGGGGCTTCATGGCAACGAAATAATTTTGTTTTCTTTACATCTCACTTGGCCCCAAAGGCGTACCTAACAGCGTGCCAAAGAGCAGAAAAAAATGGCGATAAATACGAACAAACCATGCATTCAAAGTTTTGTTCGGATACTAAGTCGCCACTCTGTATTTGTAATTGAAATGACGTTTTTGTAATAGAAATTACGTATTTATAATTGAAGTTATGCATTTGAAATTAAAATTACGTAAGTAGTATAGTAATTCACCCGCTTTTCGCAAAAGCTAATCAATCAAGTAAATAAGGCACACAATAACCCCCAATTTCCGGCCCGGGATGTAATTATGTGTCATAATTTCGAAAAAAAGCAGGTGTACAACAAACATGAATGGACAACAAAGAAAGGAAGCTACAGACAATATTTTAAATTGCGTGGCTCAAATAAATTAATCACTAAATTGAGATGATGCAACAACTTCCCATGCATGACTTATCATTAGGGACGGGCAAATAGTGTAAAAAGATTTTTGGTAACATAAACCCATTTTTCTGCACTTTTGCACTTTTCACCTTTATTTGCACTTTTTATTTACGTTTTTGGACAAAATTGACAAATTGTTAAGAAAATGTAGTGGCTTTTGAAAGGATTTTTAGTTTCAAGATCAAATTTTGAACTAGTCGAAAAAGCTTGCATTTGCAATCAACCATTCTTAGCACCTTGAAGAAATATGTGCATTTCAGACGCAAACCTCACACTTTATTTTCCATCTTGGCTTTAACTATAACTAACATCCTGTTTACTAAATTAAAGATTAGACAAAAGAATCTCATTGCATGCAACCAACAAATAGCAAACCTAAAGAAACTCATGTTATGGTAATGGAAGGATCTACAAACAATATAGATTGCGGAATTATGTTTGCTGCCTACAAAGATCGCTATTTCTAAAAAAGGCCGTTATAAACTTAAAATCATCAAGCTAAGGATACATCAATGTAGCAGTACACATTGTTTAATTGACTTGGAGATATGACTTTTAAGTTCCAAAAGTATTTGAGAACAGTTGATGAGTGATGTAAAGCCATATAAAACAATTGTTAAATATATTTCGACAATATTTTAGGTACACACATCCACGAGACCACCTTAGGAATGAAAAATTCAGAAGGTTGTTTTCTGGTATATTTTAAGGGACTTTATATCCTTTTTTGCTAGTGACCTAATTATTAGAACTCTATTACTTGTGCGGCATTGTCTCTTCACCTCAAACTAGTCTCAAATGTCTTTAGAACTTGTAAATGACTTCTGCTCAATTAGGAGCCGTGGGTACTCTATGAATGACGTTTTAAGTCCAAATGCAAGTTATTTGATCTTTTTCGACATTTATTTGCTCTTTTTTGACACTTATTTGCTCTTTTTTGAAACTTATTTGCTCTTTTTTTGACATTTATTTGCTCTTTTTTGACATTTATTTGCACTTTCAGCATTTTTCTGCACTTTGTTTTACACTTTTGGGTACATTTATTTGCAACTTTTGGTAACTAAAAGGGTAAGATTATTTGCACTTTCTGCCCGTCCCTACTTATCATCATGTGGAAATCCATAAAACCTTTTGAAACAATTGATAAACTTGTAAAATTTAGTTACAATTGTATCATTGCTATCATTCAATCCCATGTTTTTCTTAATAGACGTAAATTAACAAGAGATAATGTTCGTTTTTTCTTCATCAAATTTTAATATTCTTTGAAGACAAGTGAGGCTGTGTGCCCCCTTCTGAAGTTGCCGGTAGTGTTCTTTTTTAACTGAAATAAAGGTTATCCAGTGAGCTGAAGTACTTGCTTGAAAATAAAGGTCGCATTTTTTAATTTCTTTCTCTGAGTGCAGGAACTTCAGCCGAAGAAGCTGTTATTAAAGCCCGAAATTGGATTATTTTTGGACCATTTAACCCCAAATAACTCAGGTGCTGATGAAGGTCTTTTAATCCAATTTGAATTGAATGGGTGACTAAATTGTCCCTAAATAAAGATTACATATTCAATCAAAAAATATTGTAATTTATAGGGTTTTAAGAACATAACTTTTTTCCTGGACCTAAACTTCTACGATACAATAATAGTAAATTTCTTCCTCATTGAATTGGGGGACCAAAAATGCCAAGATGTCTTTGGGTTTTCCGATCCAAACCTAAAAAAGCCATGCAGAACACCGTGGTGCTTTATGTCAAAAACTGCTAAAAATGACTTGCTATTTGCGAAAACGTGCATTTCATGCAGAGACAGAGGTGAGAGAATGGTAACGCACGGCGTTTAATTGAGGGTAAGCCATTTTTAAATTCCAAAGACATTTGAGACCAGTTTTGAGGTGAAGAGACAATGCCACATATGTTACCGAGTTCAGTTAATTAGGTCACGGGCCAAAAATTGATATAATGTCACTTAAAACTTGCTTAAAAACTAATTTATGAAAATTTTCTTCTGTATAATTGTTAGGCACATTTAGTTAGGATATGATTCAAATATTGGTGTACTCTATTTAGGCCTTCAATTTTCAATGGCTATTTTCGAACACAATTCTCGAAGCTCACAATCGGACTTTTGTTCACCCAAATTCGAAAAGGGTCACAATAGATTAAGTCAATATTTCGGGTTCAGGCAATAATGAGACCATCTTAGGAATAAGTGAAAAGAAAAATTCAGAAAATTGTTTTTAAGCACGTTTTAAGCGGCATTATGTAAATATCATATGCGGGATTGTCTTATTATTCCAAAACTGGTCCCAAATGTCTTTGGAACTAAAAAATGACTTCTCCAGCTCAATTAAACGCCGTAAACGGTTACCAAATAAGTTGAGTCATTCCTACAGTTTTAGGCTTACCCTGCCCAGAACATCCACAGTACTGTACTCATGGGAACAGAACTCTGATGGTTGATGTGTCGGCCCATGAACCTACCAAGATTTGTTTAGAGGGCTCTTGGCTAAACAAAGCCAAAATTACCGGCCTTCACTCAAAAGCAGTGGCCAATCCCTTGTAATTCCCTTGGGTTGTGGAATCTTTGTTCAGAGTTGCTTTTTGTTGCTTTTAAGGGCAACACTTTATAATAAACCGTTCAACTGAGCTTTAACTCGTTAATTTCACAATTTGAAGAATACATGTGAAAAAAAATTTATTCAATGCAACAT
The DNA here is from genome assembly GCA_010645155.1 of Tigriopus japonicus. Lineage (NCBI taxonomy): Eukaryota > Metazoa > Arthropoda > Copepoda > Harpacticoida > Harpacticidae > Tigriopus > Tigriopus japonicus. The sequence goes on along the minus strand of JAAGOF010000088.1, from coordinate 79,377 downwards.
TGTTATCATGGACAAATAAGAAAGGATTAATCTTGAAGATTGGTCAATAACAACAAATCCCATGTGGTTGGTTTCTTGGCATTTCCAGGACTTGTCCAGACTTGACCAGTGATACATGTGACAAAGTTCCACGTACTTCTTATACAAGGGTAGGTGAGAATCCATGAGAATGGCTTGACTTTGCTTTTGAAGGATCGTCTTTGTTTCTTCTTGGATCCTTGTGACATCCTGAACGGTGAAGAACTTAGGATTGTATTTTAGGGACTCAAAGGGCTGATAGACAATCACCTATGGAACAAGTTTTCCCATCGTGAAGAAACTGTGCATTTGGTCAAAAATATCAAAGAATCATTTAGAAATAGAAATGTGTAATTGAAGTAGTTTCGATCAACAAGAATATTTGGCCAATACATGTTCCCAATAGAGTTTGCGAGTATGAGTTTTTCAATTTTTTTTGACTTGCTCTATTCTGTAATTGTTTTTGCTTTATATACTTTTATTTTATTTTATTAAGGATTATAATGCTGAACTCACAATATTCTCAAACGATATCTCGTGATGTCATACCACGCCAACAACTCGTGGACTCGTTTCTATTGTTGTAACTTCCCCTTGCTAAAGTGGGTGAAAGATACGGCATTGAAAATCTTGATGTCTCATCTAGGGCTGAATAAGTTGCTTCCAACCCTCTAAATTGTCTGCTCGACGCCAAAACAGCCTGAATTATTCACCCCTACATGATTGGTTCACTACTTGGTTGGCAAAACAGCACAAAAACCGGTTTGTGATCAATTCCCAGGAGACCGTTCTTTGTATTGTTTTATCAACCAAGCGGCCGCAGCTGTTATAGGATAAGGGTTGAACGTTCGCCAACTAACCATCTCATTTCTGGTTCAAATCCCGGGCCTCTATCAGATCGCAGTTGCGAAGCTGCGTTCTGACTACCGAAAAAGAAACAAATTAAAACAAGCGGTCGCTCGTAAGACTATGAACGTTACATGGATTGAAAATCCACGTACATAGAAGCCGCCGTACATAAACAAATCCAAGTGGACGGCAAAGTCAATCAGGGTTGCCAACAAATGCTAGACACGCCATTACTATTGGCACAATTTTCTATGAATTATTATGTTTGGTATGTGTACATGTTTTAAAATTTGATTTGCCAAGAGAGTGATATTATCTCCTAAACTAATATTTTATGGAGGTTTTTGATATCCTATTTCAAGTCACTGAAATTCTAATGACTTTAGTAATGAATTTGCCTTACAAAACAAACAAAAATTTTGCAAACAACTTTAAACATGCCTTGATATTTCTTCCAGATTCTTTGCATTTAAGGCAGGATTGTGGACAAATTTTTAAACACTTTTCCTGACCAACCCACTATACAAGGGTTGTATAGATCTGCCAACAGTAACTCATTGGTAGACCAAATATCATATAAACATTAATTGTAGAAATTATATCAATGATTAACTCTCTTTACAGGGAATCCCATTCCTTGTGATTATGGAGAGAACTTGCTTAATTATTGAATGAATAAAACAAAAACATTTTTGCAATATGATTTCTGAAAGAAAAATGTGTTTCTACTAACTGCCATGTGTGTAGCATATTTTAGCAACCCTGATTGACTTTGCCCTTCACTGAGGTTTGTTTATGTACATCGGCTCCTATGTACGTGGATTTTCAATCCATGTAACGTTCATAGTCGTAAGACCCGTAAGACATCCAGCTGCCTATAGTGTGGACCATAAGTTCTGTTAAATTACATTTAACACTTAGTTTTTCTCTTGCATTGAAGTGACCTGAGACCTGAACTACATTTTTTGTGTTGACTCTTTGGTCACCTTGAGACCGCTCTTGGAAAACAAGATTTTATTTCATAAACAATTTTTAATCATGGAAGCCAAACGTGAAACCATCGTTAAGCTTTTCAATATGGGGAAATATAATCCAGAGATCACACAAGCTCTGAAACCTATGAAGATCAATCCGATGTTGATCAAGAGAACCATTGATCGTCACAAGGAAACCAAAAGTACTATGGTCCCTAACTGTCTTCCGATCTGGGAGATGACACCAAACCATCATAGATATTGACAAAAGGGGAGAGCATAGCTTACCTGAACGAAACTTAACCTTAACCAAACTTAACCAAACCTAACCTAACTTAAATTAACCTAATCTTACCTAAAGATAGGGAAATCAACCTATTCTTACTCAAAAACGTCTCTACCAAAAGCTCTCACAGAGGCGCAAACCCCATCTTGCAGATTGGAATCCTGTGTGCTGCCACGATTTGGTATCAAATTCTACGGTATTTTAGATTTCTGTCGTGCAAAAGATGAGTCATCTCCTAGATTGGAAGACAGTTAGCTCCAATACCAAAAGTACCCAAGGCAGGCCTAGAACTAGTGATGTGAGTTGGTGTGTTGGGCAAGCTTTTTTTGCGCGAGGTCGCCAGGTGGAGGTTAATCTCCACCTAATGGAGATTTCGTGTTGTGCCCAGCTATATCAGCAAACACAAATTTGAGTGTCACTTGCAACCCTGTTCAGAAGTCACAAAAGTTGGGAACGCCGTTCCGTTCTCCTCGATGAAAAAACAGGTTTTTGAAGATTGGTAAGCAAAGAGGAATACGATTTCACAAAGGTCAAATGGCGACACTACCTTACGACCTCGCGCAAAAAATCTTGCCCAACACACCAAGTCACATCACCACCTAGAACAGGAAGACCAAGGTCCTTTAGGACTAAACAACCTCATCAGTCATTCAGGAAAGGGTACAGAGGAATTCAAGAAGAAGCATTCGAAAATTGGCCAGAGCTACCAATGTGAGCCGTGCATTGATGAGTTGGGTGATTAAAGTTGGCTTGGGATTACATCCCTATCATCTGCAAAGGAGACATCTCTTATCGTCTGATACAAAGAGAAAGAGGATAGAAAGATTGAAACATATGATGAATTCGCTCAAGTCTGGCAGGGCCCCAAACATTGTTGTTTCTGATGAGAAGATTTTTTCAGTTCAAGTCAAGTTTAACCCTCAAAATGACAAAATCTTGGCACAGAGCACTCCAGCATTGCTCCACGATCCATAATTGTCAGCAGGACCCAAAAACCTTTAAGAATCATGGTTTGAGTAGCCGTCACCAATGACAGAAAGTCCCAATTGATTTTTGTCCCAGAGGGGGTGAAAGTGGACACCAACCTTTTAACATGATCCCAAATTTTGAAAAACACGAAGAACACAAGTACATTTGCCAGGAAGAGCCATTCTTGCATTTTCAAAGTGTGCAACAAAGCCCTTGCGTACTTTCACACACATAAAAATAAGCAATTAACTTTGTCAGAGGAGTGAAGAAAGTAGAAATATATTCATCTATAACTATATTTTCTATGTTTTCTCCTTAGACAAGAGTTCATTTCTTAGAGTTCACGCACGTTACCAGTAAAAAAGGTACTTTTTTGGCCTCCAAAAAATTCACATTTACCCGCCCTTAATTATCAACCCTTCCCTGCCCAACCATTTCACCAACAATGGCTTGTTTTCAGAACGTTAAATTGGGTCTCTCAATTCTTACAATTGCTGTCAATATTGTACATCGTTAAGGTCTCAAAGTGCACTAACTATAAATCCTTTTTACAAACCTTTGGCTTCCACTGTAATCCACTCAAGAATGAGATATGTTTATCCAAAACAAACTCGAATCGATTTCGCTTCCGGTGTTGCACAAGGTACCATACTCCAACCGAAACCAGAATAACATCAGGTTGTACTTCGTTTATCTTGGACAGAAGTACAGTCTCTTCTTTCTCTAACAACGGATCCCACACAAAACGCAAGTCGAAGAACAGATTCTTCCGAAAATATCCAAACGTTTCGAAATCTTGTTGAAGATTTCCCTCTGTGGCCCAATTCGGAAGCTTCAAGTGTGATAGCGGCTGCGATATCTTCTGAGAACTATTTACTCTTTTTTATGCGTGAGGGGATTTATTATTCTTTTCTTTAAGAACTTATCAACAACTGCAACTTACCCTTGAATTAGTACAGAGTCATTCCGTTCATGGAAGAATGCAGCAAAAGAAGCAAATAGTTGTCGTCCTCGGGAATCTCCAATAAAGACAATTGACACATTTTGATTCAAATCGTTTGTAGAAGAAACAAATCCCGAACAATCAATGACGCCATTCCGATTTGGGAACCAAAGACTGGTGGCATTCGAAAAACATGATGCCTTTAGCCATTTTGTGGAACCTTCACAGTCTAAATTGACCCCAATTGTCTTCGGAAACAAGTCACCTCTTTGGTTGCACTTCAGAGAATCTTGAACAAATTTGTAGATGTTCTGAAGAGCACTTTGTTCTGATGGGCTAAACATAAATGGGAAGGACATGGACATGAATATCAATGCAACAAAAAGCAAAAATATCAGCCACTTGGCCTTGATTTCTCTTCCAAATCTCGACAGCCTCATTTGTTTATGCGACAATCCAATCAACCTGACTTCTAAAAAACCTGAAAGATAAGACCAAAATAGATAAGAGACTTGTTTGGTTGGAATGTTGAAAGAGCGGGAATATGAGAAGGGAAAGTGCATGAATCCTTTGTTGATCTTTGCCCACTGAGTGCAACTGACTGTTTGATGAAAACGTGTCATTTTTCTTTCAACTTTTAAAGGGGCTACATAAAACATTTACAAACGTTTCGAAATACATATTTTGTATACATTTTTTAAACTCTTGTTGAGGTTGAATGACGTTCTAAGCTAGAGAACTTTGAATGCAAGAGTATGTGTGGGAGGTGATTGATTCATGGGATTCGAGAAGAAAAAGAAAAGTAAGAGAAACAAAAACATTGGTTTTGTATTGTTTACTGGGAAAAACGGAAAGTTCTATTTCTTTCTCATGGCCCTGAAGACCCCGTCCTTTTCAGTCTTGAAATCTTTTGCATCACAACTTCAGTTGGTATAGGTGGTTGGCTGTAAGTGTTGGAGTTGAGGGTCTGATCACCAATTGCAAGAGTTACTCTCCCAAAGACAGAACAAAAAAGATTGTAAAGAATCGTTGCCACATTCTGATCTCTTCCTTCAAGGACACCAAAGGAATTTTTTAACGGTCCAATCCTCGCTTTGGTCTTTTGATTGGAGTTAATGTATCCATAAAAGGCCCTCAGATTTTGATGTTGGCTTAACTTGGTTTCAATGTTTGCTTTTGCTTTGAAAGTTTGGTTTTGAACTTGTCATTAGGCCGCATGTTAACGCACTTAATTCAAAAGCTGAAGTATGGCAAAATCAAGTTGAAAGGTGAGTTGTGGTGAGTACAAAGTGTGAGTAGAAAGTGTGAGAAGAAAGTATGAGTAGAAAGTATGAGTAGAAAGTGTGAGTAGAAAGTGTGAGTAGAAAGTGTGAGTAGAAAGTGTGAGTAAAAAGTGTGCACTGAAAATAGGATTAGAATGTAAGGGTTGAGAGTATGCAAGGAAAAGAGAATGAAAAGCAAGTGGGTAAACAAGCAGGAGTAGAAAATGAGAAAGCAAATGGGAAAACAAGCAGAAGTAGAAAATGAGAAAGCAAATGGGAAAACAAGCAGGAGTAGAAAATGAGAAAGCAAATGGGAAAACAAGCAGGAGTAGAAAATGAGAAAGCAAATGGGAAAACAAGCAGGAGTAGAAAATGAGAAAGCAAATGGGAAAACAAGGAGGAGTAGAAAATGAGAAAGCAAATGGGAAAACAAGCAGGAGTAGAAAATGAGAAAGCAAATGGGAAAACAAGCAGGAGTAGAAAATGAGAAAGCAAATGGGAAAACAAGCAGGAGTAGAAAATGAGAAAGCAAATGGTAGTTGATCAATGGAAAACAAGCAAGACTATATTTCAACTCCATTAGTTTGACTTCCCCTTAACCAGTACATCACGTAAATTGACGAATTTTGGAAGCCTGATCGGCTCAAAAAATCAAATGTTGGACGATTAACCGAGAATTATTTCAGGGGCTAGTTTTTTAGACGCAAAGATCAATCTCAAGATCAAACTTTAGAGAGTACTTAAGTACGTTCTTGGGATCCATCTTTTGCATCAAAAAGCTAGCCTCAGGGGAATACCTAGGGCAACGTCTCTTGGAAGGTGCTAATTTGATGAAATATGATGGAAGATTAGACCAAAACCGGTTTTGATTTAGCTCGACTTTTCATTAATTAGTTGTTCACTGTGCAGCAGGCATTTTGTCAATCCAATAGAGGATTTTAAACCAAGCTTAAAAAATTCGCCGATAGATGGAGGGGAAGGTTGGGCAAGTAAAGAGAAAAGACTTGTGAGCTTAGTAGTGCTTAGTACGCCCCCTCTTTCACGCCATCTATTGGCGAATTTTTCAACATTTGTTTAAAATCCTCTATAACACTGAATTGACAAATCAGTCATTTTGCATTTTTGAGAAACACGGTGTTTTGATCAGGAAAAGTCGTTTTTTAAGGTCCAAATACTTTTGAGACCACTTTTGATGTTGAAAAGTTCTGCCCATTTTAATATAAATGTTCTTATTAGTTCAAGGGCCAAAAACGTTTCAATATCACTTTTACACACTTTATATCAAATGTTAGAAATTTTTCTTTGCCTCTATTATTAAATAGTCTAATAGGAGTGTTAACCTTAAATATTGTTGAAATTGTTCTGCTCCTAGTCTAATTTCGCGGAACAGAACTCAAATTAAAAGGCAATAGTACAGTTGGTATTCAAGGGAAAGAAGGTTTTTAAATATTTGTTCTTAATATTTTGCTGTATATATTCTATGTGGCATTTTCTTGTTTCCTGTCTGTAAATTAATTGAAATAATTGAAATAAAACTGCCGCAATGAACTTTAATTTGTAAACTGACCTCAATTTTTTTGGCATTTAAAAACGACTTCTTTGGCTTAGAAACCTCGTGGTGATTTTTGGATCTTGCATGTGCTCTTACCGACTTTTAGAGTAGGATTTATTAAGAAGTTACGCAATTTCATTACCAAAACCTTGCGTCTTGGAGGAGTGATATGGCAGACTTCCCGTCTTTGATTCTCGTGCCTTTGCTTTTCCAAATAAACCATGGGTCGGGGCAAGGCCTGAGACAAGATGCGTCCCACAAGCAAACAAAACACCCAAGACAAAAACTTCTTCTATTAATATGACGGTCTGGATTAGAGATGCTAGTCAGCGGGCCAACTTCAGTTAATATTTCAATGGGTTAAGAGGGGGCATGGTGGTCAAATTCCAATGAAAAAATGTTTTCATTCGGACCCAGATGAGCTCAACTGTGTGCAATTGTTCTCTGAACTAGGTAATAGATTGAGCTGAAATTTTCGCAAAATCTGCTAAGGTAATTGGGTCACACATTAGTGTATTCATTTTTTGATCACGGTTTGCCCGCAATTCAAGTTCGAAGTGCATGTGATCAAAGTTTTTGAATCATACTTTTAACAGAGCGCAAAAGTCCCAATTCTGAAAGAGGGAGGGACTACTGAAACCAGGGAGTAGAAACAAATTTCATTTGATCAAGAGCATTTTGGCTTTAACTTAAACATATAACAATAAAGGTGATCTCAAGGAATGTAGTTGTTGCATTGTAAATCTAAATTTTTCATTTGAAACTTTTCTTCCAGGTAGTTTGTTAATTGAGTGTATGTTAGAGCGCTTCTCCAAGTCATCCGTTGTCCAGATGAAAGGGAGGAAGCCTTTGAGACAGCATTAAATCGCGCAATTGAATCCGATTCTAAAAGTCCGTTAGATGCATGTGCAGGCCTGTTCTTGCTTCCAGATTGCTCCTCTTCTTTTTAGATTCATTTCTATTCATTTTTGTCAGATCTTTAACATTATATATTTTGTATTGATGATCCCCTAAAAAAGCCAATATTGCTTGTGGGAACTGAGCTCAAAAAAAAAAACCTTTTTTAAAAAAGTTCCAACACTTTTTGAGACCAGATTTGTACATAAAAAATGAAACTTAATTTACTACAAATATAATATTGAGTGAGAATACTAAAGCCTATTTCTAAATTGAAGAATTGTGATTCGAAACCATGTGTTAGATCCCAAGTGTCCCAAGAAATGGAATTACGTTCTTCTGAAAACATATGACAAAGGGAAAACCTGAAAGTTAGGACCCATAGTATTTCATACTTGATTTAACTCGTTAATTTTACAAATAAGAGAATACATGTGAACAAAAATTTATTCAATGCAACATTGTTATCATTGACAAATAAGAAAGGATTAATCTTGTGGATTGGTCAATAACAACAAATCCCATGTGGTTGGTTTCTTGGCATTTCCAGAACTTGTCCGGACTTGACCAGTGATAAATGTGACAAAGTTCCACGTACTTCTTATACAAGGGTAAGTGAGAATCCATGAGAATGGCTCGACTTTGCTTTTGAAGGATCGCCTTTGTTTCTTCTTGGATCCTTGTGACATCCTGAACGGTGAAGAACTTAGGATTGTATTTTAGGGACTCAAAGGGTTGATAGACAATCACCTATGAAACAAGTTTTCCCATCGTGAAGAAACTGTGCATTTTGTCAAAAATATCAAAGAATTATTTAGAAAGAGAGATGAGTAAATAAAGTTTTTCGATCAGCAAGAATATTTGGCCAAATAGATTGCTTTCAATAGAGTTTGCGAGATTGAGCCTTTCCCATTTTTTTGACTTGCTGTATTCTGTAGTTCTTTTTGCTTTAGATATTTTTTCTTCAAAGCTAATGCTGTACTCATAATATTCTTAAAACGATATCTCGGGATCTCGTGCCACGCCAACAACTCGTGGACTCATTTCTTTTGCTGTACCTCCCCTTGCTGAGGAGGGTGAAATATACGGCATAGAAATCTAGACCTCTGGATGACTCACCTAAGGCTGAACAAGCTGCTTCCAACCTTCTAGATCAGGGGTAGGCCGGGTGGGCCGCAGCCCTCATGTGGGTCCACAAGAACAAGTGGTCGGTCGTTCGACATCCAGTAGCCTACACCCTGACATGACAGTTTTGTCGTAATTTTGAACCAAAATATTTTCATTTTATAAGAATATACAGTCAGGAGCAAAAGTATTCGTAACCTCGAAAATTTTATTGATTTTTAAATGATACTCGATTTTTGAAAAGTACATTTAAGAACCATTTTGCTCCTTAGTTATTCTTTTATCATTTAAAAGCTATGATACTTTTCTTTTTAAAAAATTACAAGATTTTGGTTAAAAAACTGCTCAGAACATGTTTTAGACCAAGAGCAAACACTTAAGAGACGTTTTTTATAATCATTTACAAGATTTTTACATACATCTGAAGGAATGTTAGCCCATTCTTCATAACAGATTTGCTCCAGTTCGTCAATTGTCTTTGGACGTCTTGCACGGATACATACTTTTAATTCTCTCCAAAGGTTTTCAATTGGGTTAAGGTCCGGATTCATGGAGGACCAGTCCAAGACCTTAATCCGATTGTCCTTCAACCATTTCTTGACCAAAATGCTGTTGTGCTTAGGGTCGTTGTTGTGCTGGAAGATGAACTGTCGACCAAGCCGAAGTTTCCGCGCTGAACTCTGGAGATTCTTAGCCAAGATATCCCGATAGTCTTCTTTTTTCATTGTCCCATGAATTCTCACGAGGTTACCGGTGCCTTTGGCGGAAAAGGAGCCCCATAACATGATCGATCCCCCACCGTGCTTGACCGTAGGGATGGTGTTTTTTGGATGAAACGCTTCTCCTTTACGTCGCCAAATCCTTTGAACATCGTTGTGACCAAAAAGCTCAACCTTTGTCTCATCTGACCAAAGAATCCTAGACCAAAAGTCACTGTTCTTATCAAGGTACTTCTTGGCAAATTCCAAGCAAGCCTTCAAGTGTCTATCCTTGAGCAAGGGAGTCTTCCGTGGGCGACAAGACTTCAATCCTGCTTTGTGAAGTGAGCGAGCAACAATAAACCTCGAGATGGACAATCCATTTTCACTGAGACTGTTCCGGATGTCCTTGACCCTTGTTCGAGGATTATTTGTGACCTCTCTGACAATCTTCCTCTCAAGTCTGGCTGACAGTTTCCTTGGACGACCGGATCTTGGGAGGTTCTCAACCGTTCCGTTCTTTTGTGCCTTCTTCACGACGTACTGAATCATTGAAATCGGGATGTCCAGAAGCTTCGAAATGGCTCTGTAGCCCTTGCCTCCATGATGAAGACTTACGATCTTCAACTTCAAGTCCTTGTCGAGCTCCTTGACCTTGGTCATGATTGGCTGACTGTGAAGCAATTGTTCAATTCCGTAAAATTTATAAGATCCAAGAAAGATCTAGAAAATCTTGGAAAAAAGGAGACTAAATGACTTTTCTCCACCTTTCCAGAATGTTCTACATCTTTCGATCAATTTTTTCTCATGAAAAATCTGTTTGTAAACCTATTTTGTTAACTTTTTTGCGCGTTACGAATACTTTTGCACTATCTAAAATTTTATTTTTAATAATTTAAAGTTAGTTTCAGACATTTTTATAAAACAATTGCGGGAAACTGGTATTATTCTTAATCGGAAAAAAATATTACATTCTTACAAACTTCTTAGCATAGTATTTAATTGGATATAAATGATTTTCTGGTTTTCTTGTCACGTTACAAATACTTTTGCTCCTGACTGTATTTGAACGACTTGACATCCAATCTGTCCCCAACTAGTCTCTGCTTCCTCGGAAATGATATTTTGGTTGCCATCGACCAAAGTGGAAAGAAAGTGTGGACGGCTCAACGTTTTTCCGCACTTTTTCAGGTGTCTTCCCTTTCCCTAAAATTTTGATAAACGGTTGAGATTCCATGAGCTCTTGAATTATGACGGATAATATTTCCCGTTATTTTTGGTTAGAGGTGTTCCAAAACTAGTCTACTTTCTCCAAAACCGAGAAAAGTTTGATTCCCGCTATTCACTAATTTTTCACAGCGGTTTAAAGGCAGATGGAACCGTGCAAAAAGAAAACGCCAGACATCATGATAATTGTTGTTCCACGAATAATATGTCACCTGTTTGCCCTTTAATTACATCCTAACTAATCCAATAATATTCTAGGCACTTGTTGGGGCACATGGGTGGTTTGATTGCGCCAAAGTGTCCACGCATTGCCGTCATTTTTAGGTTCAAAGCAGAGACGGCTTGGCCACACTTCCAGTGAGGGAGACTCCCAACCCTACGAGGACCCCTGTCGGCTCATCTCAGAAGAAAATCGGATATTGCACGCATGCACAAGCAAGCTCACTTGGCTAAAATCGACTAAGTCCATCTCGGTTCCAAATTTGAAAGGAATCGTCAATAGATGGCAGTGTCTACCATCAAATGCTTCTTCTAGCTTGGTTGGAATTTGTTTCTCTACCGGGAAAAATGTCAATGAAGAAGAGAATCAGAGTTTGCTAATGAATCATTGAAGTTGCCATATTGGTGCCAGAGAAAGAGGTTCGAAGTTGCATTTCAAATTTAATCTTAGATATGGGGGAAGTTGAATTGGCATTGAATTTGTAAATGGTGGGTCAACATCTTCATTTTCTTGGTGATTAATTTGTCCGGCAAATCGAACGGCAACTCTCTCCATGGAGCAAACGAGGAAGAAAAGGATAGCCTTCAGTGTGGCCACTTAACATGAAGGTTGAACAAATTGCTAGGATTGAACATCATGGATTGAAACAAAAGCTCAGCCAATGAAAAAGACTTCAAACAATATATTGCTTTAAAACACATAGGACTATGTTCTTTTGCTTTTTAAAATATACAGCAAGCACAATATATTGATTTGATGTCTTTTTCAACGCGATTTTTTTACTTGGCACTTCGGTCACCTCGCATGCATGCAAGACCGCAACATTTCACGTTCATAGATATCACTAGGTACGACCTACTACCATGTCTTAAAGGCATTAAGAAACCTTCTTGCTGAGTTTGTAAAAAATGGGAGGAAAATAAGGGAAGCTCAGTAAACATCAGCTGGGCCTGTTTGGTTATCCCGTAGCACCGTCGTGGCCTCTGGTGTCGCATTGCTTCACTAAAATTCTATGATCGCATCTCAATCTTGACTGTTTGTTGCGGAGCAACTGACCGTTTGAAATATTTGATCGAGCGCAGAACAGGAAAGAACAGAATCACCAGAAAAGGGCGGCGCAACACTACAGAGCACAAAATCAACAACCTTTTTCTCACTGTGCTTATTCTATTGTTGGATTTCCACTCTTCTGATGCTCAGCTTAGGATGTCCAAATTTGCTTGCACTACATTGTAAAAATATTTTTCTATTTTGGCCAAAACTTCATGATGCTGACATAGAAAACAAATTTTATTTATTCTTTTTTTTGCGGATTTTTTAGTACCGCTACAAGGAATGTGATTCCCTGTAAATTTAAGGATTTCTCCCGACAGCTTCAATCCGACCCCAACAGGATTCGAACCTACGCCGTCTGGGGAAGCACTTACACTCGGCTCTTATAAGAACGCGCTAGTGCGCGTGGCCACTCTGGCTTCCTTAAAAAGGATTTCTCCCGACAGCTTCAATCCGACCCCCAACAGGATTCGAACCTACGCCGTCTGGGGAAGCACTTATACTCAGCACTTTCAAGATAGCGCTAGTACGCGTGGCCACTCTGGCTTCCTTAAATCCTACCTTAAATTTGATTTCTAAAAAAAGAAAACTTTGAAAACTTTCTGCAATAAGCACAATTACTCTAAGAATGCAATTATCTGACACAGATGCCTTGAATGGCGGCCAACCTTATGGAACTAAAGCACTTAAGACATTTGGTTGAACCAACATTTTAAATTTAAAACATACTGCAATTTCCATTATTAAAGTGTCCAATGAGAATCAATCTCACAGTAAAAACTTTTTTATTTTACATGCAAGTAATGATAGTCCAGCCAAACCCTTTTTTTGGAAATAACAAATTGTCTTTAAAAAAGTTGATTTCAAACTTTCCAGCAGAAATAGGCTTGGTGGGTGTGAAAGGAGATGGCTCTGAGTGATAATTGTGCACATACTTGTTTTTCAGCAATAACAGAATGCTCTTCAAAATACTGTGACTTTTCCTTCAAAATGAAACACTCATTTCGCTCATTTTGTCATATCTGGCAATGTCTGTACTAGAGTTTTGATTCACTGAGTTTGAAAAACGACTAAGTCCATCTCGGTACCGAATTTTGAATATCCGTCAATAGATGGACACTTGACATCAGAGGACGCTTCCAGGTTGGGAATCTAGGCGCTTCGCGCCTATATCTATGCTCAAAGTATGACGACGACACAACTTTCGTGTCAGGGTTTAGATTAGTGATGGGTTTCGAACCGGGAGTGCTGCCATTTTTTACTCGGAAGTTTATCATTGTTGATTAGGGCAGGTTGTATTGAACGTTTTCAAAAAGACCTAAACAGGGACCAATTTGGCAACACTCGAACTAGTTCGATTTCGAGTTCCATCAGTAGCTATACTTTTGGATTTCGAGTTGGCAGTGCTGCCATATTTTAAGACGTCTCTAGTTGAGAAGATTAGTTGGGGGTCAACTTTTTGACCTTAAAATCCAAAGTGGCAAAACTCGGCCAAAAATCCAACTCGAAACCCATCAGTAGTTTAGATGTCTTTGGATGTGTCAAGAAAAAACTATGCCGGTCTGAATTTTCCCCTAACGCTTAGAGTCATCCAACTTTATTGCGAGAGTACGCTCAACAATTAAGAGGAGTACAATCCAAGAAAGGGCCCAATGAAAGAGATGTTTACTCAACACCATCCCGTCTAGTGCAAAACAACTAATTTTCACATAACCCCGTATTTTGAAGATCCCAAAGAGCACAGGCACATTTGCCAGGAAGAGCCATACTTGCATTATAAAAGTCTGCAACAAACCCCTCGCGTACTTTCACACACTTGAAGAAAATTTGCAATTAACTTTGTCAGAAGGGTGAACAGATTAAAAAAAAAAATACATATTTACCCAGCCTTAATTATCAACCTTTCCCTGCCCCAAGATTTCACAAACATTGGCTTGTTTTCAGAACCTTAGATTGGGCCCCTCAATACTTACAAGTGTTGTCAATATTGCACATAGCTAAGTTCTCAAACTCCTCTACCTATAAATCTTTTTTACAAACCTTTGGCTTCCACTGAAATCCACTCAAGAATGAGATTTGTTTATCCAAAACAAACTCGAAACGATTTCGCTTCTGGTGATGCACAAGGTACCATACTCCCACCGAAATCAGAATAACATCAGGTTGTATATCGTTGATCTTGGCAAGTAATGCAGTCTCTTCTATCTCAAGAAAGGGGTCCCACGAAAAACGCAAGTTGAAGAACAGATTCTTCCGAAAATGTCCGAACGTTTCGAAATCTCTTTGAAGAGCTCCCTCTGCGGCCCAGTTTGGAAGCTTCAAGTGTAATAGCCGCGGCGATATCTTATGAGAACTATTTACTCTTTTTTAGGCGTGCAGGGATTTTTCTTCTTTAAGAACTTAACAACAACTGCAACTCACCCTTGAATTAGTACAGAGTCATTCCGTTCATGGAAGAATGAAGCAAAGGAAGCAAATAACTGCCGTCCTCGAGAATCTCCAATAAAGACAATGGACACATTTTGATTCAAATCGTTTGTAGAGGAAACAAATCCCGAACAATCAATGACGCCATTCAGATTTGGGAACCAAAGGCTGGTGGCATTCGCAAAACATGACGCCTCTAGCCATTTTGTTGAGTCTTTACAATCTAAATTGACCCCAATTGTCTTCGGAAACAAGCCACCTCTTTGGTTGCACTTCTGAGAATCTTGAATAAATTTGTAGATGTCATGAAGATCTCTTTGTTCTGATGGGCTAGACATAAATGGGAAGGACATGGACATGAATATCAATGCAACAAAAAGCAAAAAAATCAGCCCCTTGGCCTTGATTTTTCTTCCATATCTGAACATAACCTCATTCGTTAACGCGATTATCCAAAACCATGAAAGATAACACCAAAATTGATAAAGAACTTGTTTGGGAGGAATGTTGAAAGAGTGGTAAACTAAGAAGGGAAAACGCATGAATCCTTCCTTGATTTTGTTGCTCACCAAGTGCAACTTACTTTTTGATGAAAAAGTGTCATTTTTCTTTCAACTTCGGAAAAGTGCAACATAAAACATTTATGCATACTTTTTAAGTCCTGTTGAGGTTGAATGACGCTCTAAGCTAGAGAACTTTGCATACAAGTGTACGTGCATGAGCTTAATTGATTCATTGGATTTGAGATGAGAAAGAAAAGTCAGAACAAGAAAAATACTGGTTTTGTATCACTTAATGGCTAAAAACGGAAAGTTCAAGTGTTTCCTTCAATTTTCTTTTCTCATATCGAGGAGAAAAAGGTTTGTAGCCATCACCCTAATTGGCATAGTATATGACTCTATTCTTTGATTGTCTAGGTATGTCATGTCTTTGGTGCATTTTCCCCGAATTGAGAGCTCAAAACATTATGTTGCGATATTAAAATTCATTCATTTAGATTGGAAATGAGTCTAGATCCGGGGTGTAATTTTTTTTTATACAGGCCCCTTTGGCGCTTTTTGAGAGTCCCAGACGGACAAAACAGTTTAAATTTTAAGCTCTGAAAATTTGAGCAAACCTGATTGCAATATTGAATTTATTCAATCAAAATTCTCAATCAAATGGTCAAATGTGAATACCTTTATTGATTTTTGCCTGTCAAATTGCCATAACAAACACTTTAAAAATAACTCAAAAAAAAAATTCTTTTGGGTTGTAATTACGAGTTCCAAGATGAATATTTTTGTCCAAAATTGTGTTATTCCCTAATTCGTTCTTGCCTAGTTGTGTTAAGATGTTAGACAAGGCAGTGGGCCGGAAAAAGCGGAAAAATACTGCAATCAATATACCATCATACACGGTGTTCCAAGGCATCGTTGTTTGTCATAAGTTTGTTTGCCAAAAATTCTGAAAAATAGTGCTGAAAATTTTAAAAAGGCAAAAAATATAAAAATCCACAAATATGGATTGTGGCGTGCTCGCTCATAAGTAACTGCGTTGCTCACAACCCTCCCCCTGCCATGTATATATACGCCGATTTATATAGAATACAAACAAGTATGAAGTATGAAGTACATCTCACTCCTCACTACATGCTGAGTGGCCTCGCGGTCGCTCAGCATGTTACATAGTGGCAGCGGTGGGATCCCCGTGGTGTTGCTTGTGCGGGTGGATTCCCGGATCGATGTTGGAGTCACTGTGTTGAATCAGTGGGGCCGTGAGTCACCGTGTTGGATCGCCTGGTGGGCCAAGAGATGCACGGGTATGGATCTGTGGGCCGTGTGATGCACCGGTGTGGATTTGTGGTCCGTGTGATGCGTGTGATGCACCGAGCTTGTTCAGTGGGCCGTGTGATGCACCGAGTTGGTTTGGTGGGCCGTGTGATGCACCAAGATGATTCGGTGGGCGTGTATTGTACCAAGATGAAATGTCTGTGGGGTGTGTGATACACCGATATGGAGCATTGGGGCCGTGAGACACACCAAGATGGAAGCTCGGTTGGCCGCGATGTACCCCAGAGGATGTTTTTGGGTTTTGTTTTGTGTGAGATCTTTTTATCTGGGGGGAAGGTGTGGCGTGCTTGCTCTTGAGTATCTGCGTTGCTCAAAACCTTCCTCCTGCCATGTACAGTCAGGAGCAAAAGTATTTGTAACGTGACGAGAAAACCAGAAAATCCTTTATATCCAATTAAATACTATGCTAAGAAGTTTGTAAGAATGTAATATTTTTTTCCTATTAAGAATAATACCAGTTTCTCGCAATTGTTTTATAAAAACGTCTGAAACTAACTTTTAATTATTAAAAATAAAATTTTAGATAGTGCAAAAGTATTCGTAACGCGCAAAAAAGTTAACAAAATAGGTTTATAAACAGATTTTTCATCAGAAAAAATTGATCGAAAGATGTAGAACATTCTGGAAAGCCAGAGAAAAGTCATTTAGTCTCCTTTTTTCCAAGATTTTCTAGATCTTTCTTGGATCTTATAAATTTTACGGAATTGAACAATTGCTTCACAGTCAGCCAATCATGACCAAGGTCAAGGAGCTCGACAAGGACTTGAAGTTGAAGATAGTAAGTCTTCATCATGGAGGCAAGGGCTACAGAGCCATTTCGAAGCTTCTGGACATCCTGATTTCAACGATCCAGTATGTACGTCGTGAAGAAGGCACAAAAGAACGGAACGGTTGAGAACCTCCCAAGATCCGGTCATCCAAGGAAACTGTCAGCCAGACTTGAGAGGAAGATTGTCAGAGAGGTCACAAATAATCCTCGAACAACGGTCAAGGTCATCCAGAACAGTCTCAGTGAAAATGGATTGTCCATCTCGGGGTTTACTGTTGCTCGCTCACTTCACAAAGCAGGATTGAAAACTTGTCGCCCACGGAAGACTCCCTTGCTCAAGGATAGACACTTGAAGGCTCGCTTGGAATTTGCCAAGAAGTACCTTGACAAGACCAGTGACTTTTGGTCTAGGATTCTTTGGTCAGATGAGACAAAGGTTGAGCTTTTTGGTCACAACGATGTTCAAAGGATTTGGCGACGTAAAGGAGAAGCGTTTCATCCAAAAAACACCATCCCTACGGTCAAGCACGGTGGAGGATCGATCATGTTATGGGGCTCCTTTTCCGCCAAAGGCACCGGTAACCTCGTGAGAATTCATGGGACAATTAAAAAAGAAGACTATCGGGATATCTTGGCTGAGAATCTCCAGAGTTCAGCGCGGAAACTTCGGCTTGGTCGACAGTTCGTCTTCCAGCACGACAACGACCCTAAGCACAACAGCATTTTGGTCAAGAAATGGTTGAAGGACAATCGGATTAAGGTCTTGGACTGGCCCTCCATGAATCCGGACCTTAATCCAATTGAAAACCTTTGGAGAGAATTAAAAGTCCGTATCCGTGCAAGACGTCCAAAGACAATTGACGAACTGGAGCAAATCTGTTATGAAGAATGGGCTAACATTCCTTCAGATGTATGTAAAAATCTTGTAAATAATTATAAAAAAACGTCTCTTAAGTGTAATTCAGCAAAAAGGGCATTCAATAAACTATTGACAAAATGTTACGAATACTTTTGCTCTTGGTCTAAAACATGTTAGGTCATATGTTTTGTGTTGGGAGATCCATGCTTGAAGCATACTTCATCAATTGACTTCCATCCATTTTGCGTATCTTTAACGTTTTCAGGCCTCTAAAACGACGCCATACGAATGCCAGCTTCTGTGTACTAGATGCTTTACCTAAAATTTGGTAAGAAATGCTCTAGCAGGCTTAAAATACGCTTGAAGTCAATAACGGAAGCATGCTTGCAGCACGCCTTGGTGCAGGCAAAACATATGAGCTGTTCTGAGCAGTTTTTTAACCAAAATCTTGTAAATTTTTAAAAAGAAAAGTATCATAGCTTTTATGTAAATGATAAAAGAATAACTAAAGAGCAAAATGGTTCTTAAATGTATTTTTCAAAAATCGAGTGTCATTTGAAAATCAATAAAATTTTCGAGGTTACGAATACTTTTGCTCCTGACTGTATATACATACGCCGTTGTCTATAGATTACAAACAAGTATGAAGTGTGAAGTACATCTCTCCACTCACTACACCACAAAAATATCATTTTTAAATTTTATATTTTTGGGACATCTACTTTTAAATAGTTAAATAGTAAGAGCGCGCTTTGTTTTGTTTTCTTTGGAAATGAATTTTGAAGTAATTAATGCTTTCTTCCTATTTTCCAATGGCAATAGTTGACACTATTAATACTTTAAAACATTGCTCTTAAAACCACAGTCATAAGTTGAGTAAGAAGTCATATGTTTTGGATTTGGAGATGCATGTTTCAAGCATACTTCATCCAATTACTTCCATCCCTGTTCTGGCCTTTTTGGCATTCCACAGGACCAAAATAGCGCTCAGTAAATGTTATCTAATACCTAGATGTCTAACCTAAACCTGAAGGAGGTAATGCCATAACAGGATCAAATAACGCTTGAAGTCAATATCAGAAGCACACTTTAAGTACACTTGTAGCAGTCACTTGTGCAGACAAAACATACAAGCTATTAATTGCACAGAGTTCCTTAGCTCTCTTTTTAAACAAGTCTGTCAATGGCTCATACAGGAACATTTTGACCAAGTGAGGAAGTCTGAAGACTTACGAGCATACCTAGGAACAGGAAATTACTGATATTACCTACAGTCGTCAGAACACTGAACATAGGCGACAATGGCTTTTTCATGAAGTTTTAAAAAAGCCAAACAAACCAGGAAGTGCAAGAGAAAAAAATACAGCAAGAATACGGAGCTTAGACCGAAAAATATCCATGGAAGGGCTTGAATCCATCTTATTTTGTGATCCAATGATTCGATCTATCTTTACATCTTTACTAGCATGATCTATGTAAACTGATTGCAAAATCCACAGGGCGGGTGTACGGAAATTTTTGTTGGATGAGTTACAGCTGTTGAAGAGCCAAGGTTGCAGGTGAAAACTTGATATTTCCGAAGATTATTACTTAAGTTGTGCCCAAACAAACAACAAGTGACCCTGACTTCAACCTAGGGATGGGTGACAGCGGCAATTTTGCTCTCGACTCCGACACCCACGCCGCAAGGTTGACACCCACGCCGACACCGGCACCTGTGTTGAAGTTGCCAATAAACGTCGTGGTGTCGACACTGACACAGATAGCGTGTTCCTTATAATTAAGTCAAACAAAATGTGCCCTTTTGGACTGTAATATGGAGTACCAGTTTTGACAGACCTACACATTCTAAAGACATTTAAGTCCATGTTAGTGCAACATAAATAAGAGAGAGGGAAAATAAGCTTACATTTTACAATACCTTAGCTGGGTGTGTGATTTTCTTGCATTGCGTTTATGTTTATGATGGAACCAAAAATGATGATATTGGATTTTGTTTAGTCCTTCACATTTACGATCAAAATTGGGATCAAATTTTTCGGCGGGAAGTACGTTTTTCAAAAACTCTTTAAGCCTTAAAATGTCGGCACCAGAGACCTAGTGTTGATGTCGACACCAAAAGCCCAAAAAGTTCGTGTCAACACCTTGGCACCGACACCGGCTTCTTGCCCACCCCTACTTCAACCCTACAAACGAAACAAACTTGTTTGGGCACAACTCCTTGCAAAACGTCACAGCCAAAGGTCAGCTGGGGCCTGAAAATTGTCCAACAAAATGATAGGCCTGTCTGCCCCAGCGTCTCCTCTCTGCCAACTCTGTGGCAAAATCAATATTAATTTGAACTTAAACTTCCTGATTGATGGAGGCGACAACAAAGGTAAAGAATTGAAACTTCAAAAAAGCCAAACAACTTGACTGTGTCGACGCTTCTTTCCCATGAGCTTCTTTAATATTACCGATATCTTTTTTGGTTAATAAACTGAGCATATTATCAATCAGGTATAAGCAGGGGTGTCTCAACTTAAAATTAAGATCGTTTCCAAGAATCTAGATTCAATGAATTGACCCTCAGATGGAAAAAATTTCGATTCGCCAAACTGGGCTAAGCCACTCAGCACAGCCAACGGCTTTGTTTTACCGCCAGCGGTATGATTTAAAACCATAGATAAATAAATCCGAGATATCTCATTTCTGACGTCACCAAAACCGTCCTCTACGAGGGATTACCTAACAACATTCCCAAAAAGTATGGTTTCATAAGGAACGTCATGGAGCGCACTACCTCGTTTGGAAGGCAAATATCTTTCTTGAAGTTTGATTCTGAGAGTCAATCTAGAAAATACAGCTTGCGTCATCTAGAGGTCACGGATCTCCGTACTGTCGCGGCGGTCTGCCTGTTTAGCTAGAACTGAGAAGTCTGGAGCTGCCAGGGTCTGGTTTAAAACGCTCACGTGATCAACATTTGTGCGTATCCCCTTAAAAAAGAAATTGTTTGGTTGTAGTTAGTAATTATTTCTGAAACGGAAAAAGCCAGGAAAAACGTCAGGCAAGTTTAACTGCTTTAACTGAAGGAGAAACAATGGTGGAGGACGCGTATTATTTATTAAGTGTGGTGGATCTCCCTCAGTTCGTTGGTCCATGTTGGCGGTGTTTGGATCAGGTAAGAAACTCGTATGCAAAATTCCGGAAATGTGATCTTTTCAAAAATCTATTTGAGTCCCAAATCCAGTTTTCTCTTATGTAATGCTAGTGGGGACAGACTCAATCATTTCAGCTGATCGTGAAACGAAAAATCACGGAAGTCCAGCATCATCTGGGTGAAGTCCCTCTGGATATTTTCAAAGGGTTCAACATCTATGATCAAGGTCAGGCCATGTAAAGGAAGTCCAAAAAATACACTTTCCGTCAGATACTAACACCCAATGACCTTCATTTTGTTGGATTGCCATTATGCTAAATTATGTGTAAAATTTTATGGTTTAACTTTGTTTGAAAAATAAACTTTACAGCAATATGTCCGTTGTGAAAGAATAATATGACTTTTTTCGTTTTTTCGTGGAAATAACTTTTCAAAATGCCTCTTTGATAGTGATAATGTAATGACTGTATTTGGTTTGGAGTGCATAATGATGATAATTGTCAACAAGGAATTAAATGATTTGGCACTTTGACTTTGGTTTATTTAGTTTGTCCGATTTGAGATTTAAAGATTAGCTCCATCGAGGATTTTGCAATTGACACCGTAATCTTGGCAAAAGCAAACCTTGTAATGTGGAATCAAGTTCTTGGTAACTTCCTGAAAGAAAAGAAATGAACAATCAGTTCATGTTAATTATCAATTAAACTGCACAATCCTTGAATCTCCTCGAGTAATTAAATGAGAGAAATGCATCGCAAAATGAACAAAAATGTCGAAATAGCAATGGCAATGGAGAGAGAATATCCAGTTCAGGGCGACAAAATTAATTAATGTCCAGAAAAGAAAACTACCTCTGTAAAATGAATCACAAAAGAGGCTGGAAAGCTCTTTTGCATAAAATAAACACAATCACGTAATCATTAGGGCTGATTCTCGAGAATTCTCGCTCGAGAATTCTCGAGAATTTCTCGAAAAAATCGAGGATCGAAAATTCTCGAGAATTTTTCCGAATTCTCGAGAATTTTCGAGAATTTTTTTATTTGATTACTCTTTGTCATATTTTGGAATTGATGGCAAAACTGTTTCATTCAAAACAAAAGTTTCAAGTAAAAGAACAATAGGAGCCATGAGCAATGTTTGAAACTTTATAAACATCTTTATGGTACATTCGAACAAGAAAATAACTCGTGAACCAGCCCAAACAAAATCTTCTCTGTCCAGATTTGAGGCAAGATTCTGTGTCTGATTTTTTTCGAGATTCTAATAATGGCTGTGGTGGTGTGTACAAGAAACCCCTGTTTTGAAAATTACAGCTGACCAAAAATGCGAAAATGTCCGAAGTTTTAACAATGTCAGTAGAACGTTTCAGAAATGTCAGAAATGAAATTTCAGATATTATTGTCCGTGAGGTCTAATCATTGTTTTTCACACTCATGTTCATATTGATTTTGGTATAAACTTAAAAAAAAAAAACAATTTCAAGTGCTTTGGAAGCTTTGAATGCACAATTTTTTCCCTATTTTCACTTTTTCTCAAATTCTCGAGAATTCTCGAGAATTTTTCTCGAATTCTCGAGAAATTCTCATTCTCGAGAATTGAAATGTTCGAGAAAATCGTCAGCCCTAGTAATCATTCGTAACTAATTAAAAAGACATGATAATTATATCAAAACTGACAATTGTGTGAACAAATTAAGAACAAAAGCACCCTGAATTTCAACGGGAAAGAAATGTATTCCACTTCTCTTAGCTTAATGGTATCCAAAATTTTGGGATACTACCTTGATCATTAGCATGAAAAAAGAATCAAATCAAGCACGAGAGTGGAACTAGCTAGCATTTAATAAGGACTCTAGTTAAGTCAGAGACAATCAGGATTGCAGGTATTTGGGGGATTATGGCATAAAAATTTTCCCACTTGATTGGTTTTGATTTCTTTTGGCAAAACTTTCAACCTTTCAAAACAGACTCAATAATCAACAAGGGGTCTTTTAAGTTAAAGTTGTCTTATCTTGCTCCAACAAATTTCTTTTCAGCTTTTCAGAGCTTGACGCTTTCAATTGTCGCCTCGTCAACACAATGAAATTTTCTAATTAGAGGCTCCTACAACACAAAGTTAGTTGCAATCAACTCTACATATGAGCCTCTGCATTTTTTTGCATTCGGAGGTTACCAACAACAATTATTGTTTTCATAAAAAAACAAATCAAATAAATTCTTCTTAAAATGAGACCTGCCTTATGTTGATTACAATATTTTTTAATACTTTCAACACAATGAATCAATAGAATAAATGGTTGTGCTATCTCATAGCTCTGCACAAATCAAACTGAGAATGAACAAGCTTGTTCTCTTGAGGTAATTGTTTTACCATAAAAGGGCGAGCACATTCACTCTATCCTCTCTTCAGTACATAAGATTGAGAAAGCATAACTTTTCATTCCAGCATCCGATTGATCTAAAAATTGAAAAACGTAGCTTACTCAATCCAAGCAAGGTCTTATTGGCCGAAGAACACAATTGATTCGCTCCTGCTGGAATTCATAATTCCTATCGCTAGCCTCCCACTCTAGAAAATTCTGTGTTTCTTGCTCTGCTAAAGGCATGGTTGCAATTTTTCTGTCTCAATATAAATAACGTGTTCGATCCAAGAAAGTCATTGGAGTTTTGGTTGAAACCCTGCACGTCTCTAAATTCAACTAGGTCTATTTTGTAAAACGAAAATTACCGTCACACTTCCTAGATTCAAATTTTGAAGATAAGCTATGAACTTACATAAATAATCATGGCTTGGTTTGAAAGATCCTTTTCGTTGCCGCCAGGCAAGATCTGGTACATGTCAAGAATGAGCTCGGGGTCCTTGGACAAACAATGTGCCGTGTCCTGGGTTTGGAAGTGAAATGTCTCCATGGTAATTGGACCACACTTTGTCCCCGTAACCATGAGCAAACCAAGTAGAACAGAAACGATCAGTTTCATTGTGCAGGAGGATTTCTTGAGAAGTTCTGAAGGTCTGACGTTCAAGCTTCGACTGAGTCAACCGTGGCACTTCCTTTGTTTTTATCGGTAATCCTTGGAGTTTCCTAAAACGTCGGGCATGTTGACATCACATACGGGTTTCTTTCAAACCTGTTTCTTTTTGGTGCTCTTTAGGTACGACTATTTGACGTTGGATTACGCAACATGAGCATACTTGAGGTAGATAATGAACCTCAATAAAAAAGTGGTGATGTTTTGTTTGGAATGCTGCAGTGGACTTAAAAGGAACTAGGGCACATCTCTGAATCAGAGATGCACGAAACTGGAATTTAGAGGATTGTAAGGTTATTTGGGAAATGCGGGTTGGTTGTCCAATCAAATCAGGTTATTTGACAAATCTGCTTTCCCTACGTTTAGAGGGCTTCCAAAATATGGTAGATGCACTCATTATTCATATAATGAGAGCAGATCCAGCGATCCAACAGAAAATGCGGGAATTAGTCACCATCTAGGCGTGATCCATTGTTAAAAATATTTTTTTTTTTTTTAATTTTTCAGTTCTGCTTGCATAGACTTTCAATTCTTTAATTTTTGGGGGGGTATCTGATGTATAAGTATGTATGTGAAACAACGAAAAATCCTTTCAAATGAAAATACTATATTCAGAAGTAGACGTGTGATGCACAGTAACCTGAGCTTTGCTGAAGAGCAGAATACACATGAGAATGAATGACTTCAGGCTTGCCAAAAAAAGCTTGTTGGTTTTTAACACGTTGATTTGTGAATTGAAAAGGTTTTGAACCAAATCCATTTTCCCCAATAAATCTAACCCAAAAACTATTGATGTTTTTCAAACTGTCGAGTTAAAACCCTAATAATTTGCATGATAGTATCCACAGTTCTGAACTCATGGAAACGGCACTCTGATAGTTAGTGTTTGAAACCATGAACCTACTAGGATCTGTTTCCTGGGCCCCTGACTACACAAAGCCAAATTTGATGGGCCTTGACCCAACAGGTGTTGCCAACCCCTGTTCTTGGGTGTGAAATTCTTGTTCTCTTGTCAGAGGCATTTTGGTTGATTTTTAAGGGCAACACTTACTTATATACCGTTCCACTGAGCTTTAACTCGTTAATTGCACAATTCGAAGAAAACACGTGGACAAAAATTTATTCAATGCACCGTAGTTGGCATTGACAGATAAGAAAGGATTAATCTTGTGGATTGGTCAATAACAACAAATCCCATGTGGTTGGCATCTTGGCAATTCCAGGACTTGTCTATACTTGACCAATGATATATGTGACAAAGTTCCCCATACTTCTTATACAAGGGTAGGTGAGAATCAAAGAGGATAGCTTGACTTTGGTTTTGAAGGATTGCCTTTGTTTCCTCTTGGATCCTTATGACATCCTGAACGGTGAACAACTTGGGAAAGTATTTGAGGGACTCAAAGGGTTGATAGACAATGACCTATGAAACAAATTTTCCCATTGTGAAGAAACGGTTATTTTGATCAAAAATGTTCAAAGAATAACTAAGAAAGAGAGATGTGTTAATGAAGTTTCGATCAGCAAGAATATTTAAACATTTTTTTTTTCAAAGTCAATGCCGCACTCACAATATTCTTAAAACGATATATCTCGGGATCTCATACCACGCCAACAACTCGTAACCTCATATCTTTTGTGGTGCCCTCCCTTTGCTGAAGAGGGTGAAAATTACAGCATAGAAATCTAAAGTTCTGAATGTCTCATTTAGGAAAGAATAAAGAGATTCTAATGGTTCTTCGATAATGTCGGTACTGTATGACCGTGAGGACAACACAAGTTTGAAATGGTGTTGCTTTGGTGGGAGGACTTGACTTGATCACCATATAACTTATTTACCAATATCACATGTGCTGCAAGAAAGAGACTTACATTTCTGAAAAGCTAAGACGATAACCTATTTGATGGTGAACGTTTCACTGACCTCCAATCATTGGTTGAGGAGCTAGATTAACCAAACGACTAGAGTTTCAAAGAGTAACGAAAATTGATCGCATTTTTTCAAGGGTTGAGAGGTTGATGGGCTTCATTCCTACAACTAGTTGAGAAAATAATATGGAAGGTCCCTTTGTTCTTGATTCGGTTCAAGTGTGTACCTCTTTTAGCACAAAAGGGCCATTGTTGTATCAACGAGTCAAGAAAATGGTCCTTGAGCCGGCAGATCGAGTTTGCACGGATGCAGATCAGGGACACCAGTTTTTCATATTTGAAAAACGTAAACGCAATGAAATGCGTTTGGTTTGTTTGCTGCAAAATTAGGGAAGGAGTGCCCAATGATTAGCTGCATGGAAGCATGTCAATGATTAGTAGGGCTAGGGATTTTTTTTTTACATTAAAAATATTTTTTTTTACATTTTTTGCCAATTTTACTTAAAAATAACATTTTAATTTTTTTGACATTTTTTGGAAAATTTCTACATTTTCTTAACATTTTTTGTACTTTTTGCCCAAAAATGTCCTCCGAAAACCGGTTCTGAGAGACAAATTAATGAACTCATCGCATGTATTAAATCAGTCAACCTTTTCAGCGGTGAGAACCAAACACTTAAATTATTTGGATCTTTATTTAAAAATTCAAACTTAGTTTAGCTTTGAATTAAAATTTCTAGGCTTGAAGTTGCCGGCAGTGTCTTGTCAGATAAGCAATAGTTTTGGGCAAAGGTATGGCTTTTCACGTTACATGAGTCACTAAGTACCTTTCTTGTCTTGTTTCATCAAAATATGCAATATAATGCGCAGAGCGCTGATCAGTCTTATCTTTGAATGCTAAAAAAAGCTTTAACAGTGGGTGTGAGCATGAAATTGACCACCTTCCTAAGGGTACCGTGGTTCTTCCTGTCAATGATTTCTCCGAACAACTACTGTTATTGAGAGTCAAGAAAAGCGACCTCCAGCGGCTTTTATAGCATTTTTTGGAGTGTAAAGGTAAAGAAATTCCGAAAATACGCTCTTCACTTTGCTAAGTTTGAATGCCTCTCGTACATCCCCAGTGATTTGAAATTGGTAGCTGTAAACAGTAAGTTGTTAATTATTGTTTCAAAAAACAGTCTTAAATTTTAAGGATATCGAGATTTTTGCCTCATTTTAAAATTATTACAAGTTTAAAATGTCAACTTCAGTTTCAAAATTAGTCACCCTCTACACATGAGGAAGGAGAAGAAGGGGAAAAGGAGAATACAAGAGCTTCAACGAAATCACAGCGACCAATTTCAGACATTCAAAAAGGAGTTGGGGAAGCTTTCAGACATGTGGACTTTTGGACACCGTTGTGACAAACCAATGTAAATTTGGTGCATTACAAGAACACAACTTTTGAAGTTAGAATAAATGGCTCTAGAATGAAATGAAAAAGAAATACCAAACACTGATATAACTTGCATAAAAAGCGAAAGAAGTTACTACATGGACAAGGTCTCTTAATCCTGTGTACACTCCACGTTTTGAATCGTGAGACTCTATAACTGTCCTTTTAATCAATTTCAAAATGCCATCAAGTCCGAGTTTTTTCACCGTTTACTCTTAGGTCTGTGCTTTACATCAATACCCGTTGCATCAAAGTGCCCCGAGATGTCATCCAAGTCACGAAAAAAATGCTGCTTCTAACCTAGATTTTCTGTTGGACACCAAAACAATAACAAATATTCAGCCCTACATGGCCGACTGCATGGTTGGCAAACAGTACAATAAAACGGTTTGTGATTAATTCCTTGGAGACCGTTCATTGTACTCTTTTACCACCCAAGTGGTCGGTCGTACGACATCCAGTAGCCTAGATATCTTTTGATATTTTTATTTTATTTTTTTTTTTTTTTTGCGGATTTTTTATTACCGCTACAAGGAATGCAATTCCCTGTAAATTGAAGGATTTCTCCCGACAGCTTCAATCCGACCCCCAACCCAAGGTACAAGGACATATTTGCCATTCTTGCAATTACATGGTCTGCAACAAACCCTTCTCGTACTTCCACACATGCACAAGATTTACAATTAATGTTGTCTGAAGGGTCGAAGTATATCCATCTATGATGACATTTTCCAAGTTTTCTTCATTGACAAGCACTCATTTCTTAGAGTTCACGCACGCTAACTTCTATTTTCTAGATCTTTATGTGCTGTTCTTCAATTTCACGTCCCATAAAGGAAGGATTTGAAGGCTTAGAATTGAGTTTCATATTTTTTTTTTTTCATTACCGTCATTTGTACATATCTCTAAAGTGCAATTTTAAGGCCCTTTTGTGACTGAGTAAAAAGTGGATCGTTATTTCATTGTGATGTAAATCCCGATATCACCTTTTTTCCCTACAAACACAAAACAGCTTACAAAATTTTGAGGTTCATCAGCTGTAAGCTGTGAAAATCTTTTTCTTGTTTTGATTTCCATAGAGTGACCGCACATCATGCGATGAAATCTGTCTCCTCTCTATCGTAGTTAAAGACGACCTTGATAAAACAAGTTTTTTCAAGAGCCGAAAACTCTAACCCTTATTTCTTGCAAGCTGCTTGAACAGTTTTTCTTTGTTTTGATATTGTCGTTTAATCAGCTAATGCAAAGTCAATCCACGAATAATCCGAAGAATGGCCATAACATAAAAATATTGCACGTTTGCTTTAAACAAAATTATGAAAATTGCGGTATTTTTTAGTTTCTATGGAATTTATGGCATTTTACGGTATTATGGTGACCAGAATAAACAGGATTGATCTAAAAACTTGATCCCCGACCATATCCTGATCTTTGTATGTTTTAAAAGTATTTATTTGATATAGACATCACTTGCAAGGATCACTCCTGTGATATAATTGCAAATAATCACATTTGAAAAAAGAGATTTTAATTGTTTTTAAATATTTTTGACCCCAGTAATTGAAAGTCATTACTAGGGACAGGAAGTTAAGACGAAAAAAACTGTCAAATTAAACGAAAAAAGACGAATAGAATTGCCGGATTAGACGAAAAAGACGAATAAAATTGACCGATTAAACGAAAAAAGACGAATAAAAGTTCCCAACAGACGGAAAAAAAGAAAGAAAAATACTTGCAAAATGGAAAAAAAATCGAATTAATTTCCCAAAAAGGCGAATGAACCTATCTTATCAGAAAGAAAATAAATTTAATGCCCGTCCAGACAGTGGTGTCAAAAATTGTTGAAGTTTGGGCTCCTGAAATACAACAAGAAAGGGTACTCAAAGGTCGAGTGCCCCTTCTTCCACCCGTACATGTGTCGTAGGTCAATGAGTAGTGGGACATGTTTCTATGTGGAGTGTAAACAGGTCCATGTACGAGGTACTCAGAGGAAACCGAGAGCAGCAAAATCTGGGTCTAAAAGGCGCAAAGTTTGCGCAAAAGCGCAAAATATAGAAGCACTGCATTGATGCTTTTAGAAATGATTCGTTTTGTTCTGTCAAGATGTACGGAAATCATGGAGTGGTAGGCTAGCAATGAGAATTATGATTTCCAGCAGAAACGAACCATTTGCGTTCTTCTGCAAATGAGACCTGGCTTCCATTGAGAAGAACACGTTTTCCAAATTTCAGCCCAATCGAATGCCGGTGTGAAAAGTTATGCCTTCTCAAATTTATGTATTGAAGCGAGCATAGAATGAATGAACTCGCCCTTTTGTGGTAAAACGATTACAACAACGGAACAATTTTACACTCCTTATATTTTGTATGTTTAGGCCCAGGGAATAGGTCATATACCTAAAACCTATTAATTATAACATTTTTAATAAACTATTTAACCTATATTTAGAGACCATTTAGTAACCTTTTGAATTCAGATTGAATAAAACTTCTTTCAACAACAGCTGAATTATTTGACTTTGAATGGTCCATTTTTGACCCCAAAAGCCCGAAAAACGCTACAATTATTTGAAAAAAAAATCCCAAAGAATTCAAATAGCTTTTCAATATCGCAAAAATAAATGAAATTTTTCGAGTTTTGAAGCTTATGTCACAATAGCTCAGAATAATGTAAAATATCACTTAAAATGCACTTCAACAAGATTTTTGGAAAGCATATTTCATAGCTATTTAGAGTACGGTATGATGTTTGTTCTGCCAAAATTACAAATAAATCTGTTTAACAGATTCACATTGAGATTTAGTATTTCTAGAAGGACCATGTTCAAAATGGACTAAAATCGAAACTTGAATGCCAACTTTCAGTGTCTTTGATACTGCAAAAGATTTTTTATCGCAAAATGTATTTTAAGTGCCTTTTAAGTGATATTTTTCATTGGTTTCGTATATGTTTATTATCATTCTTATTCACAGGAAAGCTTACAGATACTATGTAGCATTTCTAAGTCATTGCTGACTTCTGGAACATTTTTGGAATGATGTGTAGATATATAATAGGTCTTCTTCTGACAAGGATTACTGGATTGGTTGACTCTTTGCAAGGTTGGCTTTTATTAACCCCAGACTTTCTTCAAGTGAGGTCTTGAAAGCCAAAATGGTCTTTGATTCACGTAAGTTGGCGGGCATGGCGTTCCAGAGTTTGACAAACTTGTCGATGCTGCTGCTTGGCCAATTTCTTGTCCGGACACCGCCCCTTGTTTTTGAGCGGGTTTCTAGTCGCAGTGGCCCTTTCTTCTTGGCAGAACAGGGTTGTGCACTGAAAGGGGACCTTTTTGAAAGCTGGTCACTGGTTGCTGACTCCTGATTGTTGTAGAATGATATTTCTTTCCAGGCTGCCACAGAGTTGGCTTTCAGGCTCATGTCCACCACACTGGGAGTGCTCGTTTTCTCAAGCAAGAACTCCACCGGTACTTTGTCCATCAGATGGATTCTCAGGCAGGTTCTTATTGAGGAGTTGACCTTCACCTGGAGTTTCTGTTGGTTTGTCTTGTGGTTTTGCCCTTGTCTCCAATCTGTGGCGGGGTCAGAGTATACCTCAATGGCATACCTCACTTTGGGAGGATTGGGACCTCATTATTTTGAGCTATTTTGATATATGTTCCAAAACTTAAAAAAATATTTTCATTTTATTTTTGCGATATTGAAAAGTTGTATGAAATCTTTGAGAATTCGTTTTTACATGGGGCACTCAAGGGGATGCGGGAAGACAAATCTCGAGATTGCAGACTGTCTTGGACTGATTGTTAAGTTCGTCTAGATCGTCAGGAAGGACCTGGAGGACTCTGGGGGCAACTACGAGGTCACTTCCACAAATAAGGAGTATTCTAGGCGGTTTGATACACTCAGGATCCCAGAATTAGTGGCCCAAGTGCAAGAAATTATCAATCAAGACCCTGGCAAGTCCATGAGAGCCATTGCCCGTGACCTTGGCCAGTCTGAGTGGCTCAATCGAGCCGTGGTCTATGAGGATCTGCGCTAAAGGTCCTTCAAAATGAGGAAGGGCCAAATTCTCACCCAAAAGGTCAAGGACGAGAGAAAGGAAAGGACAAGCACACTCGCAAAGGCTGCTGAATCGGTTGAAGCATCCTGTGCATTCTGGCACTCCGGTTTCTTCTCAGACAAAAAGAACTTTTGCCAAGATCAGAAAATCAATAACTAGAACAACAGGTGGTTGGCTGAATGCCCTCATGAGGGTCCAGTGGTCATGCAGCCCAAATTTCCTGCCCATGTCATGGCGTTTGGTGAGATCAGTTCAGTGGAAGATGTGATGCCTTCTCACTTCTTTCCCCAATACCTAAGGATCAATTCTGATATCTATATTGATGCCTTAAGCACTGTTGTGTTGCTCTGGATCCTGGAGGTGGCTGATGGAAGGGCAAAAAAGTGACAGCAAGACTCTACCCCCTGCCACACCTCGGAAAAGTGCCTGGATTGGATCGAGGAAAACTTTCAAGATTTCATCAGTCCCCAGTTTTGGCCACCAAACTTGCCTGATCTCAATCCTCTTGACTATTTTGTCTGGGACAAAGTTGAGAGGCATACTAATAACTTATTATTAGCTTTATCTTATTAGTAATAAGACTCCTTGTAACACGAAAGATGAGTTAGTCTCCAGGATCAAGGATCAATTCGCCTCCTTGACAAGGGACCTTGTCCAACGCGCCGGTGCTTGGTTCCGTGGACATGTCGAGCAAGTTATTGTGAATCAGGGAGACTTCGAATAAAAATATTTCAAGTCTAAGCTTTCCATATCTGGTCTCATTTTTCCAATCAGACCATTGGTTTAGGAGTTAGAACCAAAACAAAAAAATAGTCTTCAAATGAATACCACATAAAACGAATATCACATAAAAAGACTTTTTTGGCCTCCCAAAAACCCATATTTACCCGCCCTTAATTATCGACCCTTCCCTCCCCCAATTTTTCACCAACATTGGCTTGTTCTCAAGATGTTAAATTGGGACCCTCAACCCTTGCATGTGTTATCAATTTTTTATATCGTTAAAGTCTCAAACTCCTCTAACTATAAAACCTTTTTACAAACCTTTGGCTTCCACTGTAATCCACTCAAGAATGAGATTTGCTTATCCAAGACAAACTCGAATCGATTTCGCTTCTGGTGTTGCACAAGGTACCATACTCCTACCGACACCAGAATGACATCAGGTTTTACCTCGTTGATCTTGGCTAGCAATTTATTCTCTTCTTTCTCCAGAAAAGGATCCCACACAAAACACAAATTGAAGAATAGATTTTTCCGAAAATATCCAAACGTTTTGAAATCTTGTTGAAGTGTTCCGACTGCCATCTGATTGGGAAGCTTCAAGTGTGATAGCGGCGGCGATATCTTCTGAGAACTATTTACTCTTTTTTTAGGCATGAAGGGGATTTGTTTTTCTTCTTTAAGAACTTATTAACAACTGCAACTTACCCTTTTATTAGTACAGAGTCATTCCGTTCATGGAAGAATGCAGCAAAAGAAGCAAATAATTGTCGACCTCGGGAATCACCAATAAAGACTATTGACACATTTTGATTCAAATCGTTTGTAGAAGAAACAAATCCCGCACAATCAATGACGCCATTCAGATTTGGGAACCAAAGACTGGTGGCATTCGAAAAACATGATGCATTTAGCCATTTTGTGGAACCTTCACAGTCTGAATTGACCCCAATTGTCTTCGGAAATGAGCCACCTCTTTGGTTGCACTTCTGAGAATCTTGAATAAATTTGTAGATGTCATGAGGATCACTTTGTTCTGATGGTCTGGACAAAAATGGGAAGGAGATTGCCATGAATGTCAATGCAACGAAAAGCAAAAAAATCAACCCCTTGGCCTTGATTTCTCTTCCAAATCTGGACATGGCTTCATTCGTTTATGCAACGATCCAATCAACTTGACTTCCAAAAAACTTGAACGATAAGTCCAAAATAGATAAGGGACTTGTTTGGTTGGAATGTAGTAAGAGCGGAAAGGTGAGCAACGGAAGGGTATAAAGCCTTCCTTGATTTTTTTCTTCACCAAGTGCGATTCTTTTATGAAAAAGTGTCATTTTTCTTTCAAACTTTGTTGAAGTGCAACATAAAAAATTTATGCACACTGTTTAAATCATGTTGAGGTTGAATGACACTCAAAGCTAGAGATCTTTGAATGGAAGAGTATGTGTGGGAGGTTGATTGATTCATTGGAATTGAAAAGAAAAAGAAAAGTCAGAAAAAGAAAAACAATGGTTTATGTATCGTGTACTGATTAAAAACGGAAAATTGATAAATTCTTTTTTTTCTCATAGCTGTAGCGTTCTTAAGTTGAAAATTCACATGGATATTTTTGAGACAGGATAGCTCATTTCGTAACATTGTTCGAATTGGCCATCGCTTCAACATTGCCCCGCAATATCCAATCCTTGATTTGAAAATGAAGTGTTTCCTTCTTTGGTTTCTTTTTTTTTTTGGAGTGTTGGTGCTAGGGTCGGAGGTCTTATCCTCGCCCGGCCAGCGAAGCCAGCCATCACATCGTCCAAATTGTTCCGATAGGCAAACTTATGTCCGGTATCAGAATGGTTCTCCGTCTGTGGGTGAGAATTAGCGTCTAAATGTTTCCTTGAGAAAGGTCGGGGAGGAGAATCGAACCTGGGACCTTTCTCTCTATAGGAAATTGCGCTAACCACGACGCCACGTCTCCTCCCTGTTTTCCTTGTGTTCCCTCCTCGTTTCGTTTTGCATACTAGGAAAAAGTTTTTTTTTACCAGGGAAAAGTAGCCTTCACCCTACTCAGTATAGATAGGTCTATTCTTTGATAGTCCATGTATCTCATGTCTATGGTGCATTTTCCCCGAACTAAGACTTCAAAATATCATGTTTTGACGAATATTTATATTATTTTATATATTACATTACTATTATAGAACACACTAATTATAGATTACACTATTATTACTTAATATTATTACATTATATTTAATGAACACAATGTTCAAATTGATTCATTTAGATTGGATGAGAGTCTGGACAAGGGGCCTCTTTCTTTTAAGCCAGGGTCCTTTTAGCGCTTTGTGAGAATCCCAGACGAACAAAACAGTTCCAAAGTTAAGATCTGAAAATTTGAGCAAGCCCGATTGCAACATTAACTAAATTAAATCAAAATTCTGAATCAAATGGTCATATCTAAATACACACCTTTATTGATATTTGCTTCTCAAATTATCATAAAAGCATTTATAATGTAACTTAAAGCACCATTGGTGATGACTAGAGACCGGATTTGAAATTGATGATTTTTGAGTCAATTTTTTTTTAAATTGAAAAGTATTGACCCAAAAAAAATGAAATTCAAATCGTAAACGGGCTAAAAAATTGAAATACAACCAATTGAATTTCCCCAATTTAGGGCCATTTCCAAAGCATTATTTCCAAAGACCTCAAATTCACATGCTATCTTGCTAGATTTCTACACCATTGGAAGTTCTCAGTCATTCCAGTTAAGAGCATTGTACCTAAATTACCAAGAAGTACGGAAATGGCAATTATGTTAATATTTTTGAGAAATTGCAAGGAATATTAACGCTTCCAGCAACTATAAAAGCAACAGGATTTGATTTTGTTGACCACTTTCATTTTGACAGGGTTATGCAATGTGCACCAATAACACCTCTAGACCAGAAAACCCAAAATCTGTCCCACTTGTGAAGCCTAGTTCACACGACACCCTCCTTCCAGCTTTTCGAGTGCGGGCAAGGGCTGCCAGGGGTGGGGGTGTTATTGCTTTGGTGCGACTCGGCAAGCGCGGTCACCTATCTGGAAATTTGGAGGAGACGGGGACGACCTCGGTTAATAAAAACATTTTGCGTCCCATTTGAGTCCAAAGGCATTCTGATACATTTTTGATGAACACATCTTGTCATTCCGAAAACCAGACGAACAAAGACTTGCGCTTTAACAAGTGTTTGGTCATCTCAGAAGTTTTGCTCAAGTTTTTAAACCCTAAAACCTCCAAAAATTAATCTTTCGTCAAAAATGCCTTGAAATTTTTTCGCCGAAAATTGGGGGAAAAAGAAAAATTATTTTTGAAAAATTATTTTTTCAAAAAATGAATTTCAAATCCGGTCTCACAATGATGACAAATAGAAATTGAGGTGAATAAAATTGGGTCAAAATCAGAAAGTTCAGAAAGTTTATCTCTTCAAACCTTGTAAATTTTCTTTACGTTTGGAATCAAGCGTGTTTTTTTGTTTAAGTTCTCGGATTTCTAACCCTGTAAGTCATGTTATATTTGATAAAATATTTGGTCACACAAATTGTTTGAATTTGCCGCTCTCATGCGACCTTGAGCATTTGGTTGGTCAGGTAAGGATTGTAAGAAACAATCTAAATCGCGTTTAAAACTGAGCAACGGGTTATCTAATTTATAGAATCGTCTGAAAGAACTGGGGAGCAAGTTATCTAGGCTTGGTCCTCGATTCAAGACGAAGGAACACTTCAAGTTCTTGACTAGTTGTTTGTCTATTTTGTGAATTCTGAACCTCGTATTACAAGTAATGCCTCTCCTATCGTTTTGACTATGTGTTATTCCTGGGTTTGGACACAGAAGAAAATCGAAGACATTTGAAAACATAAAGAATCAGGTAACGCTCATACCTTCGTTGAATGCTATATAAATCCAAAACCTTGAGGCGTTCCCAGTAATTTAGGACGCTCATGCCATCAATAGATCTAGCAAAGCTCCGTTTCACGCTTTCAATTTTGTTTAGCCCTCCCGCTGTTAGTGGCGCCCAGATGGGGGAGGCATATTCCAAATGTGGCTGGACCATCAACCTATAAAGGGTTTTCATTATGAGTTGGTCCCTTGACCTAATGTGCCATAGATCCAACCGCATGTTTGATAGGCCTTAGCAAGGACATCTAGAGATATGGACGTTGGTCAGAAAAATGGCCTGACCGAGAGCAGGCCGATGTCAAAATGGTTTGAATTTGCCACCATAACAAGGGGTCAAGTGAGCTCAGAAAAATGCCAAGGTTTGCGAAAAAACTTTGCAAATGAAGACTCTTCTTTGATAGCATGAAAGAAAACAACATTTTCTTTTATATTTGAGTGTCAATTTGCAAAAATTTGACAGTTTAAACCCAAAATACTATGATTTGGATTATTGAGTAAATTTCACATTAAAATTTCAACTGGCTTGACAAAACATGAAATGAACACTTGAGAATTGCTTCATGCAGTTGTAAACATGGTGTCTCTTTCTAAATGTTTGTGGCCTAATTAAAGACTTCAATTGCAAGGAATATCATCATCTTGATTCACATAAGTGCCTATGTCCAAGGATTTTCTAGCACCAGTGACCAAGCAGGTGCATCAAGTTACTTTTAAAATTGCAGAATTGGTGCTTTTAAATGATTTCAAGAATTGTTTTGGTGAAGTGTAAATCAGTGCTTCTAATGGCTCCTTATTGTACTACTTTTCCATCCTTAGAGGGTTTGCTCCTTTATTTATATTTTGTTAAGGATTTATTTTTTTCTCTTTTGCATTTAAATAAACACTCAAACCACAGAGCTCAACAGAGAGTGAGAGAGAGTACTGGCCCCAATTTTCATACTTTTTGACAAGTTTCACCTTTGACCAGAATGATCAAACAACTACAGTCAGGAGCAAAAGTATTTGTAACGTGACGAGAAAATCAGAAAATCCTTTATATCCAATTAAATACTATGCCAAGAAGTTTGTAAGAATGTAATATTTTTTCCGATTAAGAATACTACCAGTTTCCCGCAATTGTTTTATAAAAATGTCTGAAACTAACTTTTAATTATTAAAAATAAAATTTTAGATAGTGCAAAAGTATTCGTAACGCGCAAAAAAGTTAACAAAATAGGTTTATAAACAGATTTTTCTTCAGAAAAAATTGATCGAAAGATGTAGAACATTCTGAAAAGCCAGAGAAAAGTCATTTAGTCTCCTTTTTTCCAAGATTTTCTAGATCTTTCTTGGATCTTATAAATTTTACGGAATTGAACAATTGCTTCACAGTCAGCCAATCATGACCAAGGTCAAGGAGCTCGACAAGGACTTGAAGTTGAAGATAGTAAGTCTTCATCATCACGGGTAGTTTTTTAAGGT